>CM046881.1:333038725-333498725 GCA_025667525.1 Glebionis coronaria | reverse complement strand
GGTGAGCGGAGGCTGGAGAGGATTGCCACCTTTTCAATATCAATTTATTTGGAGTGAATAAACCGATAGATAACATGTTGAACTCCGTGACATTAAAACAAATATCTTTTGAGAGATATTTGAGTTGGCTGGGAGGGGTTGTGCATCGCATCACTGGGTCCATGATACTTTGTCTTTAATATGAGTTGACCCGGTTTCTGCCTAAATTGTAAGGAGGGCTTCTTTCTTTACACACTTTATCTTTACATTTCTTTTTCATTCTTCAACCCCTTCAATGCTTACCAATACATCATCACTAGCACCTTGTTGTGATTGTTCCAGTGCTAGCATCAGTATTTGGTCGGCATTCAGCTTCGTTCACAATCCATTCTCCATATTTCCTAAGGACTTCTATTTTCTAACTATGGAATTGTCCTTGAGAAGATTCCTCCGGTTCTGGAAGAATCATTGGACTTGCACCTAATCCTACCACCCTTTTGTCACCACATCCGTCATGAATTAAGTGTGTTTTGGGTAAGTACTTGTCACCATGAAAAATCCTTGAAAACTCACTTAAGATACTTGTGCTATAAATATCAAAGTTTTGTATCTTTAAGTGTTTTTGTTCATTAAAAATGCTCCCCCTTAACATGTGCAACACACATATTAAGTTGGTTTATACTTGAAGTCTTTTTCATGTTTAGCCAAATATATCATCAAGTCTCCTTAATTCTATTTTCTCCCCTTGTCCAAAATGTTAACCATTAATATTTTGGATATAAATAGATTAACCGGTCTTTGGGTAACAAAATGAAATCAGTTTCTGGCCAAAGAACATATCAATGCTCCCCCTCAAATTAATGAGGGTTAGTTGTAGTGCTTGAGTATGATATATTTTGAAAGATTTTGAATCTCGAGAAATTCTTGAAACATTATAATACTTTCACACTACAGCAAGCCACAAAAGAACAATATTCACAATATTTATATATTCACAAATTAAACAATATGGAGATGACCTGAGGTAGTACGACCCATTAGATGGATCGTTGCATCATCTTGTGGTGCGCTCCATATGGTCTACCACCAATGAATCGTTCAAGACTCCTCATTAGACGTCTTTCCAGCAACTTGTCATTAATCTTGTTGATCAGGTAGGTTGCACTTGTTTTGTACCCTTTGTGCCACTGGATGGTAAGTTTGGGATGCTTCCTGGTTCTGTTGATCTGAATCAATGTGTCTCGAACTTGCTGAAGAGTCCCGTCACTAAACTTGGAAATTTCCGCTATTCTTAGGAATTTCTTCTCACCAGATCCATTCAAGTAGAAAGTTCCTGGAACCGGTTTTGTAGTGCTTGTGTAGGGACTTTTGTCGTGATGAATAGCAGGAACCTTAGTGTATGGAGCAATGAGGTTCAGCTTCTTCTGATAGCTCTCAACGCCAAGTCGCAAGTCTTCAACTCTCTTCTTGATCACAATGCGACGAGTACACATTCATAGAGCTGAATTCAGGGCAATGTAGTCTTCAGTGTCCAAGTGTTTGAGTGTGTCTTGAGTCATCAACAGTAACATGTCCTCAATGTCAACAAGAGGAAGATCAGAAAAGTCTCCTTCCATGATGGTATAGGATTTGTCGTCTTCTCTCTTTAATCTGATCTCTGTTATATGATGATAGCCGACTTTGGGTTCAACTCTTACTCCTAAAATGGCTTAGATTCGGAACTCAGATTTTACTAGAGTCTTTGATTTGAAGCCACATGCATAGCTGTAAGCTTTCTGTATGGTTTCTCCCGAATGTGATGCCCCCAATTCAGCATAGTGATGATACTCAGGAATTAATTTCCTTACCCATATACGATCAACCTTTTCCTCGATCCAGGGTATTGACCCCCAAGTTGCAGCTTTGACCAAGGTCAACGAAGTCGCATACTTGTTGGCGCCTTTTACCAAATACTCAAGGTCATAGCAGACAAAGAAATCATGTATAATTTGATTGTGAGTGTCAGCTATCGGGAGAGGAGCATTTTCTGGCCTGTGACGACATGTTCGTTGAGGAAGGTTCATTGCTTTCAACAGCTCATTCACATTGTATTCAGCCTTCATTCTACTGATTCTTGAAGTAGGAATGATGGTGGGATCATGAAAGGCTCGAGTTACCATCGCTAGAGTTATATTGTCAGTTCCATACCTGTAGATTAGATATGCTGAGAAGTCGATGGGACTGTTGAGGATTTGGGAGAAATCTGGTTCATCTTCTTGAGTTAGCGGACGAATGCTAGCAGCTTCTGTGACCCAAGGTTTCTCGGGTGCGTCTTTATCTACATTAATTGTATCCACCCATGCCGGTTCACACGATTCTATAATATCATGACCTTGCCCAGATTCTGGAGCTCGATTCGAAAAAATAACTCGAATTGTCTGAGTACGTTGAATGTCCTTTACTGGTGTAGACTTAGACGTTTCAGGTGTTGGTTGATCGGGTTCTCGGATGGGTAGTTGTTGTGGTGGTGATGTAGATGTGATGGGACGATGGTGCCATGTTTTTCAAATATCTTGGTGTCTTGATCCATTGCCGTCTTTAAAGCTTTGTGAAGTGCTTGCTGTTCTGGCGTTCGGTTGTAGGACCCGATTTGAATCATCTTAGCATGCAACAACTTCTTCAACTTGTAGTATGTGAGTCTTTGAGCTATGAGAAAGTCGGACTTTTGAGTGTCGGAAGACTTGATCATCATTTTGCTTGCAGCGATGTCTTTTAGTTCATCTCTCAGAGGAGGGAGTACGGTTTCAATAGACGCTTGAACCTTTTCATCGATTGATTCAATCAGTGTAGCATTAGCTTGAACAAGTTCTTCTTTCTCCTCTTTGTATTTGTTTCTGATTGCGCGAAGACGTTTAATTGATTCTTGCTTCCTTTCTACTGTAACTTCTAGACTTTCTCTTATTGACTCTTCAGATTGTTGACGACTTGTTAATTCTTTTCGAAGCTGGTCGATTTCTTTTTCAAAATCTTTCTTGCTTGCTAATTCATCACGAAGACTAGCGAGTTCCTTTGCATATGTTGTCTTTGAAGATTCTAATTGCTCTGTAACTATAATAGTCTTATCCTCTTGATCCTTCAAGCATTGTTCGATGATTTTCATAAAATCTAGGGTGACGGGTGGAGATGTCAACAATGGTGTTGGATGAGCAGTTGATTGTGTAGGTGTGACATGAGTTGTTACAATGGTGCTGAGTATTGATGTCGTGGCCTCAGTTATAGGGACAATTACCATGTTCGGGTTTGTTGAAAGATCAGTGTTAGTAACTTTAGATTCAAGAGAGTCAAGGTTCAAGTACTTACCTACTAGATCTGAAAAAGATGAGGATTTGGTAACACTCTTGTCCTTGTGGATGTTCCCTATAACTGTTGTCTCCGGTTGAATATCATCAATGAATGTATCTTGTTGTTCGTATTGTTGATCATCTTCGTCATCCTGAACTGGTTCGTCAACGAAATTATCTGGATCTCCAAATTCAACAATGTCATGCAACACAACTTCCTTTGTCTGTTTCGATCCACTACCTCCCGTCTCCCTTCTATTTTGTATTAAAGCCTTCTTCAATTGTTTGGATTGTTGTTTCTCAGTCAACGGTTGTTGTTGTTCGTCAATGTCTTCAAGCAAATCTTCATCCGAGAGAAGTGTTTTCTTTCCCTTGGCCTTTTTCTCCTATAAAGACACTGTTCTTGTTCTTTTGCCCTTGTCTTGTGTTGGTGTATCAGCTTCTGAGGAATCAGTTTCCTTCCTTTTGCCTTTGGGTTTTCGTGCTTTGACCTCTGCATTGAATTCACCCAATTATACTCTCTTTGAATAATCTTCATTTTCTTTCAGAAGGGTCTTATATGAAGCACTCCTTTTGATTTTGTCATTCATCATATGATCCAGAACTGGAGCAGGAATACCTGAGTAAACAATCTTTTTTCCTTCTTGTCTCATGTGTACTATGAAGAAATCATCATCTTCTGAGTTAACAAAGAATCCTCCACGTCGATCTATAGCTTCATCGGCTTTCATGAAGTAGTTGATAATAAGCTTTATGAATCGTGGAAACTGAAAGTGGTCAGATTTCTTCTTAGCGTTTCTAAAGGCTTGATAATGAAATTCTTCCCATATGAGAGAAACATAATCCAAATCTAGTCTCTTGTAGATGCCATAGAAAATACGAGCCTGAGAAAGTCTCATGGAATCAAACCCTTTGGATTTTCCCGTAAAACATCGGATAATGATACTAAAGATTGCTTTCCAGGGTTGTCCAAGTCTACAGGTGTTGAACTTGGATATGTTTAGCAATTCTCCATCATAACCAAGAGACACAATCAGATCTAATATTTGGTTTGAATCTGGAACAGGAGCATATGTTTTCCCTTTAGGAGGAGGAAATTCAAAGATTTCACGGAACTGTCTAAGAGAAAATTCCTTCTTCTGACGATTGATGTTGAAGGAAAAATTTGTGTTTGTGATGGCTTTGAGAGAGGATGAAAACTCATGCATATAAATTTCTGGAACACTTGCTGAAATCCATAGTGCAGATTTGATTGGTGTGAGATCAAGGATTTCGATAGCTATTCTGAATGCAGCTTGTGATGGAATGAAACCTTCTTTCAATCTTGATTATTGGAAGTGATTGGAAGACGGTTTTCTTCTGATACTAGTTCATTGTCAAGTTGAATTTGTTGCTCTTGAGTGCGAGCCATGAAATCTGCTTAAGATGAAACATACATATTGATACACAAGATATATATCATGTAGTATAAACCTGAAAAGCACCCTATTTCAATTTTCTTAAAGCATAGCAACTAGCACAAAAACCATACAATCATTGCCCAAAAGAATCAACAAGTTAAAATCCATGCAAAACAGAAACAACAATTCGGAATCCATACACAATTCAGAATTCATCATGCATCACACAATTCAGAATCCATCATGCATCACACAATTTGGAATCCTTCAAATATTGCACCTAAGTCGGAATATGTTGATTTTAACCTAAGTTGGAATGAAACATTATGAACCTAAGTCGGAATATGTCATTTCTAACATAAGTCGGAATAGATGATTTCTCACACAGTTCGGAATAGATGATTCCTCACTTAGTTCGGAATACATGATTCCTCACTTAGTTCGGAATACATGATTCCTCACTTAGTTCGGAATCCGTATACCCAACATAGTTCGGAATCCGTATACCTAATCTAGTTCGGAATACACCCATTTGTGACTTAGTTCGGAATACAGGCAATTGTTGACCTAGTTCGGAATACGGGCATTCGTGACTTAGTTCGGAATACAGGCATTTGAGACCTAGTTCAGAATACACATTTTCAACATAGTTCGGAATATTGCTATACTCAACCTAAGTCTGAATCTTTCTGCTTTTAACTGATTATCGACATACAACACAATTAACACAAGTGTTTTGTGCATAGACACAATCAACTCAAAATCCTATGTATTGCCGTACCAAAACCCCTTTTTATTCAAACAAATTAATTTACCTATTTAAACCTGAATCACACCTGTTGGAATCGTTTAATTAAGCAAAGAGGTGATAATTAAATTTACCTTAGCTGTTTTTGAATGAAAACGAATCACAGCAAGATCTTGGTGAAAGAAAATCAATGGCGGCAAAGTGAGGTTTTTGTTTGTGTGTTAATAGTAAAACGAAAGTGAAGAGAAAAGGGGCGGGGTCAAACTTTTTGACCTAAAATTAAGTTTTATCAGTTTGACACATTTGGCCCTTCTTGTTCCTTTTGCTTTTCATTTTAGTGTAATGCCTATTTAAGTTTAACTTTTATTAAGAGAATTCTTAACGTTCGTTATTACTTAAGTATTCTGATAAACTATTGAGCACACACAACCAATCAACGCACTTAACTGAGTCTGCGTAAAAACCATTAATCACTAAGGTCTAATCAGAAGCACGAGAAACAATTTACAGCATACTTGACAAACACACGATGAACAACCTTTAACCGTTTATTTTTCTGAGAAAGATTCTGGAAGACGATATATTGATGACAAAATGATTTAAGATTTTCTCCCCCTTAAACATTGACCCGTTTTCTATTAAAGAGCTGTAGTCTTTGTTGAAGGAGTCGAATACCAATGAAAGCATTTTCCGTTTAATAATTTAAAAGAACGATTCTTGGTGGCAATAAGATTTCTCTTATTTTTACAAAATAAGTGCACTGAAACGTACACAAATTTGTGTTAGACCAAGTTATAAAGTAAACTTGATCCATTGTATGGTTTTGAAGTAAACCATACCCGATAAAATTAATTCCCGTTGTGAGCCAACGCTTTCGTAAGAAATACGTGACTTTAATGCGAAAAGCGGGTTGCAGTCTGAAATAACTACAAACCATATGGGCATGTTTTAAAATATGTACAACTTTTATATGGACTCTATTTATGGCACCGTGTCAATTTTAATCGACATTTCTAAGGCCGTAAATATTACCGTACTAAAAGACATGCCCAATTTAAAATGAAAAATATTTTTGGATTTTCTTGATTTTGTATTTTTTTATGGTTTTTGTATGTTTTATATTTTTGTATTTTTCTTTTGGTGGTTTACATACATACGATAATATACAAGATCACGATCAAAAGATACTCTAGAATAGTTTACCACCACTATTCTACAAATTCTTCTGCCAACTCCTTAAGTGTCGCTGGCGAGAATGATTTCATGCCTAGCTTTTCGATCAAAAACTCGATACGTCCTCGATCTAAGGCCTTTGTGAATATATCTGCCAGCTGATACTTAGTGTTGACAAAATACAGTTCGATCACTCCATTTTCTACTTGCTCTTTTGTTGGAAATACGTTTTACGTATTTATGAAGGATCGGTCGCTCCAACGATAATTATGTAACGGGCTCGTGATCTATTTAGTTTAAGTATAGCCCATATAGCCCACATGTAGGGTGGGCTATATATAACCCCTCCTAGCATGTTAGGAGGGGTGTTGTTGATGATCATTCACACTAAATCATAATTCTATTTTTCACTTTCTCTCTCTAACTTCTCTCCCTTCTCTCCTTTCTCTCTCTAATCCCTCATCTCATTCCTTCATCTCTTTATGTTTATCATCTAAATCAACCAACCAAATCCATGAAATCCATTTTTTTCTCAGTTTTATCAAAAGTAGGATCAACAACGTCTTCTTCGTCACGTAGACGCATCTCATCAGCCTTACCCTTTCCCTTCTTACCCTCTGTCTTCTTCTTCTTGGTTTCGGGTTCAGGTAACGCAGCTGGTTGTTTGCGTTTACCTTTACTCTTGACCGTTGTAGATGAGTCTTCTCCGGTCTGAAGGTTTGCTTTCAGCTTCTTGATTTCTATCTGCAGTAGCTTGTAATCAGCAGAACCTTTGATTTTCTCCGTCAGAAGATAATCGGGAATAGGACCCGGAATCACACCAATAGACGGTCCTTCATGCCTCAGATCCACAGTATCATCAGCTTCTTCAGTATGATAGCGACTTGCTGCACGCCTATCAATAGTAGCATCATTTTTCATAAAATAATTAATGATAAGCTTGATAAACCTTGGATAAGGAAAGAAATTTGTCTTAAGCTTCTTGTTATAGAAGAGTTGAAAGGTGAATTCTTCCCATATCAACAATGCATAATCTGCATTTGCAGCTTTGTACATGCCATAGAACAGGTTTATTATAGGACTGCGCAGAGCATCATGGCCACTCGTTTTTGGTGTAAGACATCTACTGAGAATACCCATCAATGCTCTCCAAGGTTGTCTTACTTTAGCAGTGGTAAACTCAGACGCAACTCGTATTTCCGGACATCCAAGAGCGTCAAATAACTCCATGAGTTCATCTTTAGTAGGATCCCTCGAGAATGACATGCCTTTGGGTGTATCCCGTATACCAAGAATCTTACGGAAGTCTGAAACTGTGAGTGTCTGCTGCTTGTTGTCGATGGTGAAGGTGATCTTGTTTGAAGTGATTTCCTTGGTAGCCCAAAATTCATACATATACTCATAAGGCATCGAGGCACTACTCCTAAGGGCGTTCTTGAAATGAGAGTTATCGAGGATGGCTATGGCGACCTTAAGACCATGGTGAGTGGATTTTGAGACTTGCTTCAGCCGGTAATTGTTGGGTATAAACTTAAGGGTTCGTGCTTTAGCAATATCGGCTTCTCTAGAGTCTTGGATTGCTTGTACTGTTGGATTAGTCATTGTATCTGCTTAAGATAAGACATGAAAGGTTGATGCACAAAACATATAGATATATATCATTCTTACTTCTAAGCATAACACATTTCATAACATAATACAACAAGTACATATACCATGCAAACAATAATAATCAAACAACTCTTCATCCGGAACTTTTCCTCATTCGGAACTTCCTTCATTCGGAAGTTCTTCATTCGGAACTTCCTTCATCCGGAAGTTCTTCATTCGGAACTTCCTTCATCCGGAAGTTCTTCATTCGGAACTTCCTTCATCCGGAAGTTCTTCATTCGGAACTTCCTTCATCCGGAAGTTCTTCATTCGGAACTTCCTTCATCCGGAAGTTCTTCATTCGGAACTTCCTTCATCCGGAAGTTCTTCATTCGGAACTTCCTTCATTCGGAAGTTCTTCATTCGGAACTTCCTTCATTCGGAAGTCCTTCATTCGGAACTTCCTTCATTCTGAAGTCCTTCATTCGTAACTTCCTTCATTCGGAAGTCCTTCATTCGGAACTTCCTTCATTCGGAAGTCCTTCATTCGGAACTTCCTCATTCGGAAGTTTTTTCAGAAAAAAATTCCTTCATTCGGAAGTTTTGTTCAAAATGTCCTTCATCCGGAAGTTCTTATCCTTGTTCATCCGGAACATTAAAACACAGTCTAAGAGGATTAATTCTAAACGCGTTTGTGAATTTCTAAGGGATCTAAGGCATTTAAACATCATCTAATGCTAAACCGCACAAAACCCACCACAAATCCCTAGTTAATTAACCCTAGTTAAGGAATAAACCCTAAATCTGATAATGTTAATTATCCGAATCAATTAAAGGGATATAGATGATGAATTAGACGAATTTATAAGTTAAATATAGATGTTAATTACCTTATTTAGTGAATGAACAGGATGGATGAATAAACGAATGATTTGAGTGCTTGTTAGTGTGTGTAACAATGGCGGCAAAGATGAGAATAAACAGTGAATAAGAATAGTGAGGGGCGGGGTGTTTTGACTTAGATCAAGTTTTTGACTAGTTTCAATACATATCACCTTTAGTCCCTACATTTTCTCATTCTTTTCCTTTTTGTCTATAATTTTTCATTTTTCTTAACCCTTGTTTAACTTACACACAACTTAGCAAACGCAATCTATTAGCATATCTCCAAGATCTAAAAGCAATGCCTATCACTTAGAACGAACACAAGTCATTTTCTAAAGCAATACCACTCAATTACCATTTAGCCATTAATTTTTCACAATCACTTTTGAAAATCAATTTAATGACGAAGATGATTTTACTATTTTCTCCCCCTTAAACGATGACCCGTTTTCTATTTAAAGAGCTGTAGTCATTGTTTAAAGAGTCAAATAGTGATGAAAGCATTTCCAAATTATATCTTGAAAAAGTTTGATTCGTGGTGTCAATAAGATTTCTCTTATTTTAACAAATTAATGCACTGAGACGTACACTAATTCGTGTTAGACCAAGTTATAAAGTAATCTTGATCCCTTTGCATGATTTGGCTTGTAAATCACGCCCGAGAAAATTAATTCCCGTTCTGAGCCAACGTTTTCCAAGGAAATACGTGACTTTAATATGAAAACCGGGTTGCAGTCAGAAATAACTACAAGCCATAATGGGCATGTTTTAAAAATGTACAACTTTTATACGGACTCTATTTATGGCACCGTGTCAATATTAATCGACATTTCTAAGGCCGTAAATATTACCGTACTAAAAGACATGCCCGATTTAAAAACGAAAAATATTTTTGGTTTTTCTTGATTTTATAATTTTTATGGTTTTTCTAGGTTTTATATTTTTTATGATTTTTGTTGGTTTTATATTTTTGTATTTTCTTTTTGTGGTTTATATATTTACGATAATATACATGATCACGAATAAAGGATACTCTGAATAGTTTACCACGACTATTCAGCTGATTCTTCTGCCAACTCTTTGAGAGTCGTTAGAGTGAATGATTTCATGCCAAGCTTGTCGATCAAAAACTCAATTCGTCCTCGATCTAATGCTTTGGTGAACATATCCGCGAGCTGGTACTCAGTAGTGACAAAATACAGCTCGATCACTCCGTTCTCCACCTGCTCCTTAATGAAATGGTAGCGAATGTCTATGTGCTTGGCCCGGGAGTGTTGAACATAGTTGCAGCAAAGGGCAATGGCGCTCTTGTTATCACAATACATCGGGATTTTGTTGAATCCCAAACCGTAGTCAGTTAATTGTGATCTCATCCAAAGGACTTGAGCACAACAACCGGACATGGCGATGTATTCAGCCTCCGTGCTTGATATTGCAGCGCTTTTCTGCCTTTTTGAAGACCAACTGATCAATCTATCTCCAAGGAGTTGCACAGATCCAGACGTGCTACGCCTCGTGTCTTGACATCCAGCATGATCGGCATCTGCGTATGATATTAAAGCAATCGAGGAATCTTTCGGATACCATAGACCACGATGAAGTGTTCCTTTTAGATACCGAAAGATCCTTTTCACAACATGTAGGTGCTTTTCGGTAGGCCGAGCCTGATACCGGGCACACATGCATACAGCAAATTGCAAATCAGGCCTGCTAGCAGTCAGATATAGAAGGGTGCCGATCATCCCACGGTAAAGTTTTGGATCGACAATAGTCCCATTCCTATCTTCATCTAACTTGGATTTCTCCACCATTGGAGTGTCCACGGGGTCACAATTTTCAAAGTTATATTTCTTAAGAGATTCTAGAGCATATTTGGATTGATTAATAAAGATGCCTCTGGGATTTTGAGAAATCTGTAATCCTAAGAAAAATGAAAATTTTCCCATCATCGACATCTGAAAGCGTGTGGACATTATCTTCTCAAATCGATTTGACAATTCTATGTTAGTGGCAGCAAATATTATATCATCAACATAAATTTGTACCAGAATCATGTCGTTGCCTTCCTTGAGAGTGAATAGAGTGGGGTCCACCTTGCCTTTGGAGAAGACTTCCGAAATGAGATATGTTGACAGGAGATCATACCACGCGCGTGGAGCTTGTTTCAACCCATAGAGAGCCTTCTTAAGCTTGTACACATGATTAGGAAACTCCGTACTGACGAACCCATCCGGTTGACTAACATAGACTTCTTCCCTTAGTTCACCGTTCAAAAATGCCGTCTTCACATCCATTTGATAGACGATCATGTTCATATGAGCAGCATACGCAAGGAATAGTCTAATCGCCTCCAATCTTGCCACAGGAGCAAAAGATTCTTCAAAGTCTATACCCAAGGCTTGTTTATATCCTCTAGCGACCAATCTAGCCTTATTCTTCAATACCGCACCCATCTCATCAAGTTTAACTTTGTAAACCCATAACAAAGTAAGGATGTTGACCTTGTCAGGGAGAGGAACCAATTCCCATACTTCAAGTCGTTGGAATTCATTTAGTTCCTCCTGCATAGCTTCAATCCAAGATGATTGGGTCATAGCCTGCTGCCAATTTTTAGGTTCAACTTCAGAGAGAAATGCATCAAAGTAGCAATAAAGTGCACTCTCTTGTAATTGGTGGCGTGTAGAGACTGGTCGATCTAGATCTCCAATAACATTCCTAATTGGGTGATCTTTTGTCCATTTAGTGCTATGGTTTTCAATCCTAGGTGGTCTGGAGTGAACAATAGAAGGAGCTTCTTCTGAGGTAGACGCGGCTGAAGGGTTTTCAGGGATCGCTACACCAAAGAAAGGAAGCTCTTGCAGGTGAGCATATTCCAAGTCGTGATCAATAGAATCCTCTTCCACATCATTAGGCACAAGTAGGGGTGACGATTCAGGTGAAGTTTGAGAATCACTTGGTGAAGGTGCATCCGGTTCAATGTGAATTGTAGATGCATTAGATAAAGGTTCATTAGCTTGAGCAACCACTTCAGGAATTGGAGCAATTACTACAGGTGCTGGAACTTCATCAGTAGGGGGATCGAAGAATTCATCAAACAACGGTTGAAACAGTTTATCCCACTCAGGCCTAGTTGGTGGTAAAAATGATGTAGAAGTAGGATTATTGGGAACTAATCCGGAACTTATAGCACCGGTTCCCATCTCATGAAGCGCGGGTTCAGAGCTGCGTTGCTCAGGGGATTCATGGTTAAAGCTGCACAAGGACTTATAGTCACATCACAGACTATAACTCGCTCTTCAAAGAAAGGAAAGTTTATCGCCGATGGTAAACTTATCCTAACAACGAGAAATTAATTTTTCTCGGGCATGAGCTTATATCAAAAAACATTCCAAGTTTTTAAGCTCATGCACTATGACTTACAGTTAAATGTCAGACTATAACTCGAACTTAAAATAAAGAAAAGCTTATCGTTTATGATAACTTATCCTCTTAACGAGAAATTCACCTTTCTCGGTCATGAGCTTGTCTTAAAACATTCGAAGTTTTAAGCTCATAAAGGAAAGTGTATCTTTTAACTAAGAGAACTTTTCCTCGTAACGAGAAATTAACCTTTCTCGGTCATGAGCTTTCCGTTAAAACAGTCAAAGTTTTCAAGCTCATGAACACGACTTCTAAGTAAATGTCAGCTTAGGACTCGTTCTTCAGTTAAAAGGAAAGTTTATCGCCGATGATAAACTTATCCTTAACAACGAGAAGTTTACAACTTCTCGGACTTGAGCTTTCCTAAGATATTCCAAATCTTAAGCTCAAGTAATTGGTTTTCAAAACTTTGAACACAATTTTTCGAGAATTTCTCAAAAGGTTTTTCTAAATCTTTCAAAATTGTGTGTTCAAAAATGTTTTGATAAAACGAGCATGTCTTCTGGAATCGATAATATTTACGAACCTAGAAATGTCATTCAATAATGACACGGGTTTGTAAATAAAGTTCGAGCAGAAGTTTAAAAGATTTAAAACATGCTCCATATGGTTTGCTATTATTTCAGATAGCAACCCGCTTTTCATAATCAAGTCAAGCATTTCACCGGAAAGCTTTGACTCAACAACGGGAATTAATTTTCTCGGGAACGTGACGAGGAGACCAACATTCGTGAACAAGAACCATGTGATTCTTTCATATGATGTTCTCCATCATTCAGGTCCTACCTCGTAAATTGTTATTCTTGTGAATTCATTATTATATATGATCTTTGCACGTAATAAATACCTTACACTTGTGTTTAAAAGGTATTTAATTTACGTTTCAGCACACCCTCATTAATTTGAGGGGGAGCTTGTGTAACTCATGAAGATAATTGGATTTGCATTTTTCTTCCCAAATTTTCTTAAAATGCTATTAAATCAATTGATATTAAAAACATCGATTGGGTTAATATTTTTAATATGGGGGAGAAAATGTGATTTAATATGGGATATGATCAATCATAAATGGTTTGACTTAACGTGATAGCTCATCCCGACATGTGCAAAATGTTTTCGGATATCATGGCATATGTTAAGGGGGAGCAAAATGGATTTGCACTTCAAAGTGGATTTCATGGTGACATACACTTACCCAAAAACATCTCTATTCACGACGGTGACGATTGTGGTGACATACGGATGGTAGGATAGGTTAAAGTCCAATGATTTCTCTAGAACCGGAGGAATCTTCCCAAGGACATTCCATAGCTAGAAATAGTAGTCCTTAGGAAAGATGGAGAAAGATTGTGAACGTAGCTGAATGTCGACCAAGTACTTAAGTTAGCACTGGAACAATCACAACAAGGTGCTAGTTATGACGTATTGGTAAGCATTGAAGGGGTTGAAGAATGAAAAAGAATTGTAAAGATAAAGGGTTTAAAGAAAGAAGCCCTCCTTACAACTTTAGGCAGAAACCGGGTCAATACATATGCTATTGAGATCATTTTTGTTAATGATTCTCGATATTGAAGAAAGACGTCATGGACCCAGTGATGCAATGCACAACCCTTCCCAGCTAACTCAAATATCTCTCAAAAGGTATTTGTTTTAATCACACGGAGATCAACACATTATCTATTGATTTATTCACTCCGAATAAATTGGTATTGAAAAGGTGGCACTCCTCTCCAGCCTCCGATCACTAAAAATCCAAAATGCATGATCGAGTCTAGAGCCATTTGAGATCATCAAATATCTCCTTAGGACACACTTTCATATTTCCTTGCTTCTTCACACACTGTGAAAAGTAAGAAAGTTCTTAAGAGTCCTACGCAAAATCTTCATGATCTTGCCTGAACATCCGAGTAATACGAAAGTATTTACAATGAAGATGGAAATCCTTCTTGAGCGAATATCAAAAAGCTCATGGTAGGTGACTTGTGCGATTCTTTATGAATCAAACTTGTGATAACTGGAAAGCAACAGTGGTTTAATTCTTAAATGAATTTAAACACGTTCCAGGCCTCTACGCAATATCTTAATGATCTTGCCAGAACATTCAGAGTAATACTATTAAGTATTTACAGTGACGAATGGAAATCCTTCTAGTGTTAACATCAAACAGCACTTGGTAGGTAACTTGCAAGATTCTATATGAATCAAGCTAGTGACAACTGGAAAGCAACGATGGTGCGGTTCTTAATTGAACTTCACTTGTTCCAGGAACATGAATTGACGGCTTCAAATCATGCGGATAATATTATCCAAATGATTCACTCTTTACGTTCGCAGTCTGCTTTGGACGGTCGAGTAAAGAGAACGGGTTTACCCGCGAAATCTTGTCAAGGAGGTTCTTTATTGAAACTACCTGCCACAAGTACGATATTTAATATCGTCCAACGGTCTTCACCGACCGGAGGTAAAATGCTACCGAATTAGAATGAAATGTTCAAGGCCATTTCATCCGTGTATATTGTTTTGTTGATAACTGTCTTATGCAGCGTAACAAGAAGGTGGCATTGCGGTGTACAAACCAGAAGAAGTCGTCACCACATACTACATACAAAATAGTACTTCAACAAATTCAAGAAAGCCTGAAGGTCAAGTCTTCCGCTGTATCAAACTCTGAAGCTTTCAAGAATTTAAAAGTATAAGTATGTGGAACATGAAGTCACAAAGAGGCAAATATCACAAGTGAAGAATGCACAAGGTCAAGGCAAGGAAACATGCTCAAGACTAAAGTCAAAGATCACATCAAGCATATTCACAAGAACAAGATCGAAGACTCAAGCATAGATGCTAGTTTTAAGATTTTGTAAAAAGATGTGACCTCCCTTAGGGGGAGATTGTTGGAAATACGTTTTCCCTATAAAGTCTCGGTCACATCTTAGTTAGTATAGATCACGAGTTATAGACTATTTAGAACTCTGTTTCTTGGAGCGACCTCCCTTAGGGGGAGATTGTTGGAAATACGTTTTACGTATTTATGAAGGATCGGTCGCTCCAACGATAATTATGTAATGGGCTCGTGATCCATTGACTTTATGTATAGTCCATATAGCCCACATGTAGGGTGGGCTATATATATCCCCTCCTAGCATGTTAGGAGGGGTTGTTGATTGTCATTTACAATTAATCATTTTTCCATTTTAATTTTCTCTCTCTACATTTCCCCTTTTTCTCTCCTTTCTCTCTCTACTCCATCATCTCCTTCCTTCATTTCCTTATGATTATCATCTAAATCAACCATCTAAATCCACCAAATCCATCACATAGAATAGGCCAATGATCTCGTAGACCTTCAAGCTCTCAGATCATTCCCTTGTTTCATCAGGTCTGCTTTCAAGTTGCGTACTTCCTGTTGGAGATTATCCACGATCACATCGTTAGTCCTCATGTAGGTTCCAATGTCTTGATGTGATGCGGGTGTTTGGTTGGAAGGAGCAGTGTATGCGGGTGGTTGATAAGCAGGTTGCTGGTAAACTTGGTTGTTTCGTTGGGGTGGTTGTTGCTGTTTGTGAGGTGGGATGTATGGTCCACGAGATTGTTGTTGTTGTTGAGGAGGTCGGTTGAGGTTTTGTTGTTGGTTTGGGTTGTTAGGATTAAAACCAGGTGGTGAAAGGTAGTTGTTTGAGCGGTAGCTAAGTAAATTAAGGTCACCTTGAGGTCGGGCTTGATAAGCAGGTTGAGGATAGGTGTCGTATGCCGCATTAACATTCTCAGCAGGGTAGTCTTGGGTGGCAGTACAAGTGGTGTAAGAGTGAGGACAACCGCATATCTCACAAGGTTGGCTGACAGCGTTAACTTGAGCGTTTTTAGCGTTGTTGCTGTTGTTGTTGCTGACGGTGTGGGTAACAAGCGATTCAAGAAGCGTAGTGATTTTGTCAAGTCGCTTGTCGCTTTCATTAGTGCTAGAACTAGCGACATTGGTCTGAACACTCTTGGTTTGCACACGAGACTTATTCTCAATGATATCCCAAGCAGCATTGGAAGTCTTAGCCAAAAGATTACCCCCCGAGGCACTGTTTAGTGAATCTTGGTCACTCATGCTTAAACCATTGTAAAAAGTATTAATTTGATGTACTTTGGTAAAACCATGTTGTGGGCATTTTCTTAAAAGATCTTTAAAACGATCCCAAGATTCACTGAACGACTCATCGTACTTTTGTTCAAAATTTATGATTTCATTCCGCAAAGCGGTAGTACGAGAGGGTGGGAAAAAGTAATTGATAAAATTTGTTTCCAAATCCGTCCACGAGAGAATACTCTGTGGCGGTTCCTTAGCAAGCATATGCCGGGCTTGTCCCTCTAAAGAAAAGGGAAAAAGTTGTAACCTTATAACCTCTTGTGGAACACCATTGAACTTGACCGTGTTGGTGAGTTGCAAGAATCTCTTGATATGGTCGTGTGGATCATCAATGGTACGTCCCAAGAATGGTTGAGCGGAGACCATCTGGATAAAGCCTGATTTTAGCTCGAAATTGTTGGCGGCAATTGGTGGTATAACAATTGGATCAGTGTTGCCATCTACATGAGCTTGCAGCAGTTCAATCATCGGGCGATTATCCGGAAGGGGCTCATTGTTGTTGTTATTGTTCATGTTGTTGAAAGGTGGGTTGTTGTTGTTATTATTGTTTTGAGGTGGTACACCGGCCATGTCTAAGTGATCGAGAGGCTCGGGCTCTTGATATGACGTGGATCGAGTGCGCATACACCTACAAAAGAACGAACAAAGAAAAACAAAGCAAAAATATTTTTGGTTTTTATTGTTTTTTAATTTTTAGGATTTTTGAAAATTTTATATTTTTTAGTGTTTTTGAAAATTTTTATGAAAAAGTAACGTTCACGGGGAACGGATCCCAAAATCCAAGTTCTCACAAAAAACTTTTGATCTTAACGAGAAGAGCCGGCATCGGCGCCATTTGATACTTAGATTTGCAATGGGGTTCAGATTAATCTCTCAGTCCTCTCGAATTGGTCTCGGTTCTAAGTGGAATGATTTGTTCTTGGTTAATAAAAAGGGGTTGGTTTGTTTATCTATTTTAAACTAATGACAAGAAATTAAGTGTCGAAGAGTAAAATTAAAGACTTAAATGATTAAAGTGAAAAGACGAATTTAAAATTAAATGTTTGAAACTTTAAAGATTATATTAGAAAAATAAATGGACATTCAATTAAATCTAACTCTTGGAAAACTTTGTGAAAAATATGAACTTAATTGGAAACTACTAAAAGAAAGTAAGAACGGAGGATAGCAAAACAACTCAATCGGAATAACCAAAAATGGGTGCAATCGGAATGTTATTCCGATCGATTGATCGGAATATGTGGCAAAAAGGACCAATCGGAATGATCAAAAGCACAATCAATCGGAATGTTTGAATTAAGATACAATCGGAATATGCAGAAATAGTGCCAATCGGAATATCTAACAAATGGACAAATCGGAATAACCGAAACACTTAGATCGGAATATCAAAAATGCCACCAGTCGGAATATATGAAACCCTTTTCCGATCATACGATCGGAAAGAGGGGATGTTGCTTGGTCGGAATACACGGTCGGAAAAGGGCTTTGCCCTTTCCGAAAATGGTGCAAGTTCGAATGTAAATCAAAGGAAATAAGCTTATGGAATAAGCTAACTCCCAAAACTAACTCGAATCCAATAAAATACTGATCAAATAAGCACTAAACACAACTTTTCTAAACTCAAAATAAACAACTTTTAAATCAAATCAATAAAAAGATGAACTTTTCATAAAAACCTTAAAAAGTGAATAAGATAAATCAACAAATAAGCCAATAAGAACAAGGATCTTAAAGCTTATTAGTGTATAAACTTAAGGAAACATAAAAAGTAATCAACTTTTTATGCACAAAACATTGATGAACAACACGAATCATACGAGATTTGTACCAAAATCAATAAAAGTAAAAGAAAGGAAGGATGAGATTAAAGATTAAAAGATAAAAATTAGAACTTGATTAATGAAAGATAATACAAAAGTTTGAATTGAAAAAGAAGAAGATGAAATCTAGTGAGAGAAAGTTTAGAACTTTCTCTCTCTAAAACTAAAAACTACCTAAAAGACTAAGTGTGTGAAATTTGTGAAGTAAGGGCCTTTATATAGGCGTGTGTATGGTGGTGGGCTTTGTGATTGGGCTTTGATTTGGGCTCCTTTTTCTTCTTTCTTCTTTAGTCTTCATGCGTCTTAAATAAACGTTTCCGACTTGGATTTGAGAAGTGTCGGTGAATAATTCCAACTCGTCTTATAATCTATTGTTTTGACTCGAGTTCTTCGACATATATGAATCTTCCATCTTTGGCTCTATTCTTCGATAAATCTTCAAATAGGCACAATGACTTCAAATCTCTTGCATCTCTTGGACAATAGACTTCATCTTGAGTCTTTTTCCTTGATAAAACCCGTGCAATCCCATGTTTTCTTCAATATTCACCCGGTTGACTCTGAAAACACAATAAACATTAAAACCACGCATAATTCCAAACAAATGATATTAAATACGTGTTTTGGTCTCGTTTTAGCCAGAATTAAGTGGTAAAAGGATGGGTGTTTTCACACCTATCAGTACTTTCTCTACATTCCGTCTTTTCTCACAAGTGTAACCCATTACAATACGCGAGTTTCATCAAACATAACTACGGAAATAAGATCAGGCTTAATGTTGACTTACTTTCTCTATCCATGATGTTCACGGGTTTTTGATGAATGCAACCTTTCGCCGATCTAAACTTCATTAAGGAATAGTCATATTTTCACTTGATAGGCATTTTATCAAGTTCGATATACGAAACATAATTCACGCAGCTCTTGAAGTCCTAGGGTAGATCCAGCTTATATGCCTTTCATACCAACTTTTTACATCATCTCTATGGTCCCATACCACGGGGACTTATATCCCATGATCTTCCAGATCATCAATTCATTTTTCCATGGTTACAATTTTTGGCATAACTTCGCTACCCAACTGGCACTTCAAGATCTACATTTCATATTCACATAACTCCTGTCCACTACCGGCAGTCAATAATCAGATCCTAATTTCAATAATCATTTCAGGTCTCGCGGGTCGAGTATTTTGTAAGGTTAGGTTCGCCATCATAGGAAACCTTAAACCTAAAAGACATGTCCAACTTACAATGGGTGTATGTCGGGTGTCTTCATCCCAACTCCTGCTTACAGATGATCTAACATATATCCTCACAAGATTCGATCTCGATCCTAATACGATAGTTTCCAATGATAATCTCTCCAAAGGAAAACGATTATACGGTTTATTACCAAAGGTCAATAATTTAAACATAGAACAACACTTATAGTATTTTGTATCGTTACTTTACCTTGTCCCTTCGATTGGGGTGGTACACAGTACTCTCATCAAAATTCTTTCTTAATGACTTCTGAGCAAATCTCTAGAAATTCAATGCGAAGCGAGGATCTTGATAGAGATGATCGATACAGGCACACCATGTTTACACAACTCCTTTAAATACAAAAGAGTTAGTTTCTTCATCAAGAATCTATCATAATCCGAAATGATATTAGTAGATTTGGTCAGTCTGTCGACGATGACCCAAATCGAATAAAATTCAGATGATGACCTTTGCAATAGTTAGACGTTTACTAATGTATGAGGCGATGTCTGCCTTCCTAATTTGCCATCAGTACAACTTCTTCTGATAATGATACATTAAATCAGAAATGACAAGGATAGAATACTTATACTTACAAGATTCCAACATAACTACGTCTCACAATCTCCATATTTAGGCAACCACAAGTGGCCTTTAAAACATTTAACGCTATCGGCTTCTCTATTTTAATGGTTCTCATTAGCCGCGAACCACTTTTATTATCTATATTATCCTTTTTATAAACATTGTTTATTTTAAATTATTCAACAATTTATTTTGCACCTTCATTATTAGGGAACATGTCCTAATTGATTCTTTATCTTTTCTACATATTGCGTCAGTATCTACATTCATCTTCCCTGATGAAATAATTATCATGACCGTATTCATTCAAAATTTCCTTCTTCATATTTTCTAAGTTTTAGTTTCTTCTCAACTATCATTTTTTATCCGTTTTACTCAATCCGACGTCTAAAGCGTCGATAATTATTACAAGTAATTAAATAATAAATATTTAATTTTTATGAAAGACAAGCGTAAAAATTTTAAATTTCATAGTTCGACCAATTATAATAAAATGTTCAAAATAAATTTGAAATTAATTAACAGGACTTTTGCTGATTTATCGAAAATAATTAATAAGATTCGTAAATGTTTGAAAAATATTTGGTTATACTTTGGTCAAAATTTTCTTAGTTAAAAAGAAAAAAGTGTCGTTTCAAATGTCAAGTCATAAATTATATAGTTTCCTAAATTCTTCTTAAGTTGTCTAAAAGCACACCAAACATTTACCCTAAACAGGAGTTTAGTTAAATGTTTTGGGTATAAGGGAATAATCCCTCAAAAGTTCTTTTGATAAAACATTTGTCAAACATTTTTAAACTTTTTCTTTTTGGTATAATCCCAAAGTCTTAATAGCTCTAATCTTTAAAGAGTCAATATATATATATATATATATATATATATATATATATATATATATATATATATATATATATATATATATATATATATATATATATATATATATATATATATATATATATATATATATATATATATATATATATATATATATATATATATATATATATATATATATATATATATATATATATATATATATATATATATCTTACCATCATTAATCAAACTGTCATTTTATGTAAAGGATCAAACCTTAAATCTTATGTTAAATATTCAAGGTACAAGTTTTTATTGTTCGGCCAATTTAGGGCAGTCTATAACTAATTATTAACTCATTATTATTCTTATATACAAACAAATGGTCCTTAATGATTTCAAGCATGAATTTATCAATTTACAGCCTACACACGTGATTCACCAAATTTATGAATGCTACATATGTATTAGTCAATCCAAACGACATAACATGAAACTCATAATCTTCATTACGAGTTCTGAATGTAGTGATTGGAACAGATAATCTTTTTCGCGGATGAGAAGTTGATGATAACCATGTCGTGGATCAAATTTTTAAAACATACGCTAGAACCTTGTAAATGATCGAACAAATCTTCCATTTCGAGTTATGTATATCGTTTTCGATTGTCAATTTACTTAGTTCACAGTAATCTATAGATATAAGGAATGATAACACCATAGCTCTTCATGATGACGAGCTCGGTAGAATAAAATCTTTCTCCGACAACTCTCTCAGTTGTACGGTAATTCCTTTTAATTCAGATGGTGCTGACGTACAATGCACACGCCACAGGTGCAGCACCGGGAATATAATCAATACCAATTTCAATCTGCCTTAATGGCAAAAGTCTAGGTAATTCACCAGTAAATACCTCCTAAAGTTTCAGATAACAGAAACATCTTTTAATAAATTCATATTAGGTTCTTCTAGATTACAATATCTATAACTAGTTCACAACCATTCATGGTATAATTTCAAGTCTAAATGCAGGATATGGTCATCATCACTTTTGATAATCAACATCTTATTATTTAGGGGAATTCTATTCGAGTTCCCATCAATTAAGACAATGTCGTCATGTCATAATCAATCAATCCATTCTACTGGCACTATCAACTTTCCAGTTTTATTGCCGTCGATAAAATGTGAATTTCTCAACAGACTAATAATAACTCATAATCCTCCACAAATTCAAGGATATATGGAGACACAACTACCATTAAAAGAGTAAGGTCAACGCATAATCTATGAGAGAGAATTTGAAATCAGATATAAACGAAAACATTAACGAATATGAGTATATCCCATGTTTTCATAATTTGAGTACGCATTTGAAAGCTCCTCGGATCGTTACCCAGGTCATTCAAATGAAATCTAATCAAAAGAAATGATAGGAACGTCGATACATCCAATCAGGTATCAACACTCGGTAATCAGATACTTTTCAAAAGAATCTCACCACGGGAAAATTGGACAAGGAGGGGATATCAATTGTCAAATAAGACAATTTCCACAGATGAGTAAATTGAACTCAGAAGAATAAATAGTACGGGTGCATATGTAGGTGTCCCTATCAATATGTTCCTATTTTTCACTTTTTGCAGATCTCATAAAATTTAATCTTTCACAATCTTCAAAGAAAATTTAGTGTTTATTAATAATTTCATGGTGACTACTAATCAGCCTTGCATGGTCACATCCAAATTGTATGTAGGCGCGCAACTATATTCAATTTTAAGATTAACGATGCAATACTCAGTTCGTCAAAATTTTATCATCATGTTTATAATAAAAACATTTTCATGCTTAATTCTTAAATAAGAATCAAAAATAATTTTACAAAGATGTTCTTTGTTATGGAAACAATTCAGTTTTACAAGGTGTTTCATAAACAACTTCATTCGATAACGATTACTTATAAATCTCATTTTGAATAATCCTTTTAGTGATGAGAATTCAATTTTTCTCAAGGAATACTGTTTTAACTTATAAAAATAATGAGTGATCTGCAAAAGAGTGATGAAAAGTTGTTCACCAAGAACTAACTACAATATGCTAGGAAATGAGCTTAGCCAATTTATCATGAGGTTCATAACCTCGATGGCACTCAAAAAGAATAATCCACAACGTAGCTCAAACCGAGATGAGTAATTGATCAATGGTTGCATCACTAATGCGAACATTAGGAGGAAGCAATAAAAAATAGATAACATCGATACATGTAGGATTTAGCAATCAATGGTAGTCTTTTCATTAATCACAAACAAGTCAGAATTGTACCATAACACATTGTGTGTCACTATGTCATACAATTCCAAGAACTCATCCTACCAACTGATGTCTCAGTTAACTTAGGGATTTTTTAAAAGATATCACAATGAATACTAATCTACAAGAGTCATTAGGTGTTCCACTTGTCCCAGAAGATCTATCTGTCCCAATTCAGAAGAAGATTTCTTCAATTTATTTATTGGACACTGGGCATCCTCATCATTGGACAATGGTCTAGGAACAACCCTTAACACGAACTAACAATCATTTAAAACCTTATAATCCAATCACAGGACTTAACGGATTCCTCTTAACAATCTCATTTTCCATACAAGTTAAATTTTACTTCATTCAAGTTTCAATCAACTTATACTCAATGCAATATCCTACCTCATTCTCCAATACTTACAACCTTATTCTTCGGCCTTGTAAAGGCAATAAAAGCTCAATATGATCAACACTTAATTTCCAATCCTATAGCTCTTTCAACAATAGTTATCAAATGAGTCACTAGTATGAGAGGACTCATACATTCAATTAGACTTCTCGGAAAGGTACCAGTGGCATGAGGCTTTTGGGTAATGGTTCCAATGACAGCCTCAAGTGCAACATTCACGCTTTCGATTTCAATTTAAGAATTGGGTGACAACGAATCAGATGACACCTTTCCAGGTGGTAACGTTTTGTCAAACTCCACTCTATAAGGAAAGATCGTCATGACATCGATATCAGTTTTAATCTCGCCAATTCTTTTCCAATATCACAATCAACTAATATCTACATTTCTACGAATATCAACCATTTATTGGGATCATAAATATCCACAACTTGGTTTAGATCTAGGATAGCTAGAATTCCTACGAGAATAGCTTCGATTAATTTACTAGGGGATTTAGGGTTCCTTGTGACAATCTACGCCGTATAAATACCTCGTATAAATATTAAAACAATCATCAAACAATCATGTAATCAAATTACATCATATATATCTAATCCAAGTGATATATATATATATTAAAATAACACTTCTCAGTCTGGCCTTGTCGGTAACTCGGGAATTCTTCGTCACCGTTATAGTCAAAAGATTTTTAGACATTTTTAGAAAAATGTTTATAGTTAAAAGATTTTCAAATGTTTTATTCAAAACCTTGGTTTTTAAAAATCTTTCGTTCTCTATAACGAGTGCTCTGGTACCAAACTGTAACACCCCCAAAAATACACAATTCAATACAGCGGAAGACTCGTTGGTGTTACGGGATAGTACATTACTCACATCATAGACAACGCATAAAAATCGCGTCGTTTAATAATAAAAGAATTTCCATTCATAAATATCAAATTTACATAGGTCCCAAGTCATTGTATTTCATACAGGTTTTACAAAGCATTTGAATGGAAATTGTTATTTAGGTGCGGGCCATGAATGCTTGTTGTCTTCCCGAGAATTACCTTCAAGTACCTGAGATAAAACATGTTAAAAGAAAGGGTCAGCGATAACGCCGAGTGAATTCATAGAGTTTAATAAAATCCATCAATATAACATCAGTATAAAATTATTACCGAAAATCTTTTGTACAAATCATTGTAATAGGCCATAAAATAGCCAAAGTCATTTTACACAAATCCTTATCAAAATCATAATATAGGCATTTGCCTTCAAAATCATTATACGAGCCAATGTCGTAAAAATATCATACAATACATTTTATAACGTTGTATAAAGTTGAATAAAAATCGTTATATGAATATGGTTATGTGAAACCAAAACACGAACATAAAATCAATAATAAGACCCCGTATTGCTAGTTAGGCAATATATCGAAATTCAGTGCATATAGCAGTATTTTTTAATTGGATTATTATAAACCGCATGACATTGTTACCTTACTACAACAAACAACGGGTAGCTAGCCCGAAACTCAATTTGCCCATCTAAATTAGCGTATCGTCACAATAATCACGCTTGTGTAAATCTTCTAATACATAAATTCGCTTACCAATCAATGTGGCACGACGGGGATCAACCGTCAAGGCGCGAACTGGGGTGATAGTCCCCAAATAGTACTATTATATGCATAAGCGTCTACCAAATCCCGGTAGTTCACAATTCATGCTAATGGGACTTTTAGTGACATAACCTAACTTTAATAATCCATTTCATTTCATCTATCGGGTCATTTAATCATCCATCGGGTCATACAATCATTCGGGTCCAAATCAATAAACAGACAATCGGGATAAATGGTGTCCTATTTTATAAAAACTAACATGTTATCTCCCTCGCGGGTTTATAAAGCATTTCATAAAAACATTTAAAAGAGTGCGAGGCTATGAACTCACGTTGATGTGGGAAGGCGATTATCGGCGATTTGGATGTACGATACGTGCTTCAATCACGGAAACCTAGACAAATAATACTCGTCTTAGACTCTTGTCCAATGACTTTATAAAAATAACAATTATGTATACATATGATGATTTTATACACATGATGATGATCAAGTGGGTTTATACATTCTCATTTACTCATTTTAGTGTTATGTGTTGGTAATTTTCAACACTAGTTACACTAGTTCAACTTGTTTAGATTTTGTAGTCCAATGGGCCTATTACAGGCCCAATACTATTCATTAGCCAAATTATACTTTTATTATCAGTATTATACTTTATATGTTGGGCCCAAATGGGTTAAGCCCAATAAATAAGTTTTTAAGTGTTGTACCAAATTAGTCGGGTTTATTGTCAATTAAGGCTACTTTGGCCCGTTAATGTCTATATGTTGTAAAGCTCGGGTTTTATCAGTTTTTACTTGTTATATATGTTTATATATCAGTATGTGAGTTTATAAAAGTTTACATTAGATGGGTCCAACCGTCTAAGTTTTATTTAACAAAAACGTTAATCTTTCGGATTTAGCCGAAAAGACGTAAAACTTAGTATATAGTTTTTATAACTTATAAAACTTACCAAACTACCATTTTTATATAATGTCCATTTATTTATCCTTATGCATTTTTATATAAATGAAATATATAAGTTAGTGGGTTTTAATTCACATTTTATACTATATTTATTTGAGTGCTTATATAATAATATTAAACTTTAATTTCACAAAATCAGTCCTAAAAATATAGTTTACTAAAATGATCATATCTAGAGTTCTACATGGAGATAGAACCCCAAATTTTTATCACAGAAACTACATGATATGTGCTTCATTTTACTCCCTTATATATACTGATGAATCAACCTCTAAATATTTTAATAAATTTGTCCAAAACAGTGTAGGCAGATTTGCACTTTAAACTTGTTTTGATCATATCTCACTCATTTTTATGATTCCATTGCATGGATAACTCTCACATGTGTATAAGACTCATAGCTTACTGTATATTAATTTATCCAAGCCATTTTATCAGTTTATCATCAGAGTATTCACTGTTTTATACAGCCTCCTAATTTAGCCATGATTTAACCATTTTTACATGTGGTTTTTCCATCTTTTTACCCATGTTTATCAAATCTATCAACACCAAATCCCCACATAATATTTTTAATTATCATTCATCATCATATACATATACGAAAATAAGGAAATTAAAAGATTAAATAATAAAAATAACAAGAGGATAGGAAGAACAATCTTTATACCACCAAGATTGTGTAGGTATTCATCAAGGCTTTGATTTTGATGGAAGAACTTGTGATAGATCAACACCAATCTTCATGGCCACCAATACTTGTAAACTTCATGTAGAAATAAGCCCTTTAACATCACCAAATCTTCTCCTTGGATGTTAAAATCACCACCAATCTATAGAGCTACAAAAGGGCTTCATCATATGTGTGAATAACACATGATTTCATGGTTAAAATTGATCAAATGATGGTGTTTTTGGTCAGAGTGGGACGAAAATAAGAGAGGGTGAGAGGATTTTTGAGTGGTTTGCATGTATGTGTGTGAGAAATGGTTTTGGTGCTAGTGGTTTTGTTGGTGTGTAGTTAGCTTGCAAAGTTAAGCAAGACATGTGTCTTGCTTACTTTGTAAGCTTGACACCTAAGGGTGTAAGTAGCTAGTTTTAAACCATCCCATGTGTGGGGGTGGGGAAAAAGTAGTTTTGTCTCATCCCCAATTATTTACGGGTACTCCTCGATTCTAGTTTCCTCGATTTGCGTGCCCTCGGGTCATTTTACGAAAAATGTTTTTATAAATTATGAATCAACGACACAAAACGAATCTAATAAAAATTGTCTCATCAAAAACGGAGTTCAAAAACGTAAATACGTAATCCTAAGGTTTCCGGTTTAGTCGTAAAGGACGTTAAATTATAATCGTAAGTCCTAATCTCTTCTCGTAAATTTGTGAGTTTATGAACCAACACAAATTTAAAATCTCAAAATAATATACACGGATGAATTTATTTCCTGAAATGTCGGACTGTCACCAAAACGGTGTATGTAAATGTAAGCACGTAACGTAGAATCCTCTGGTTTAGACGTAGTCGATTCTACTTCAAGAGGTAAATCCAAATTTCTTCCCAAAATAAGTGAGTTCATAATATAACATTTAAAATAATGTTTTTAAATAACACTTGAGAATAAAATATCAATCATAAATTGACGGATTGTCACAATTGAGTCATAGCATTGGCTTGGCCAGTGATAGCTTTGGTATTATTGGCGGCTTGGAGAGCAAGTGATTCAACAAGCAAAGTAAGCTTATCAAGTCTCTTGTCGCTCTCATTAGTGCTAGCACTAGCCACATTGGTCCGAACACTCTTGGTTTGCACTCTAGACTTGTTCTCAATAATATCCCAAGCGGCATTAGAAGACTTAACCAAAAGATTACCCCCCGAGGCACTATTTAGTGAATCTTGGTCATTCATGCTTAAACCATTGTAAAAAGTATTAATTTGATGCACTTTGGTAAAACCATGTTATGGGCAGTTTCTTAAAAGTTCTTTAAAACGGTCCCAAGATTCACTAAAAGTCTCATCGTACTTCTGTTCAAAAGTAATGATTTCATTCCGCAAAGCGGTAGTACGAGAGGGTGGGAAAAAGTAGTTTATGAATTTGGTGTCTAAGTCCGTCCACATAATAATACTTTATGGCGGTTCCTTATCAAGCCAGTGTCGGGCTTGTCCCTCTAAGGAGAAAGGAAAAAGTTACAAGCGAATTACCTCTTGTGAAACCCCATTATACTTAACCGTATTAGTGAGTTGAAGAAACCTCTTAATATGGTCATGAGGATCATCAATTGAACGCCCCAAGAATGGTTGAGCAGAGACCATTTGAATGAAGCCGGATTTGAGCTCAAAGTTGTTGGCTCCACTCGCGGGTATGACAATAGCATCGTGGTTGCCCTCTACATGTGCTTGCAAAAGTTCGATCATGTTGGGTTGAGGTGGATTATTATTATTGTTGTGTACACCGGCCATGTCTAAGTTATCGAGAGTCTCGGGCTCGGGATAAGACGTTGATCGAGTGCGCATACACCTGCAAAAGAAAGAGGAAAATATACAAAAAATAGTTTATTTTATTTTTTTTGGTTTTTTTTTTATGTTTTTTAAGTTTTTTTGTATTTTTGAAAATTTTATATTTTTTAGGATTTTTGAAAATTTTAAAGCAAGGAAAATAACGTTCAAAGATGAACGGATCCCAAAATCCAACACGTCTCTCACTAAAAACCGTTAATCTTAACGAAAAGAGCCGGCAGCGGCGCCATTTAATACAAAGCTTTTTTGGGCTAAGTATAAAATATTATCGTCCGAATCTTTTCGAATTGATTATTAGTAGAAAGTGCGACTCAATTGTTCTTGGTAGAAAGATAAATGGTTGGTTGATTATCTATTTTAAACTTAGAGCAAATAATTGAAATTGTCGTTGAGTAAAGTGAAAGCCTTAAAAATTTAAACTAAAATTCATTAAGAAAAACACTTAAAACATAAAACTTTGTAAAACTTGTAAAATTTTAAAACTTAAAAACATGATCTATCGGAATGTGATTAAAACAAGTCATCGTAATAATACAAGTGAATAACCATCAGAATATCACAGTACATTCTATCGCAATATTGTTCAATCGCAAATATCCAATCGCAATGTCAAAGGAAATGTTGTCGCAATAAACCCACAAAGGAATCCAATCGCAATATCCAATCGCAATATCAAACTGAAATCCAATCGCAATGTACCAAAAGCAAATGTATCGCAATATCACCAAAGGTAAACTTGTCGCAATACGAATCGGAATAATAAACCCTAATGCGATGCACCAACCGCAATGTGCATCACAATAGAAAACCCTTTTGCGATTGGATGATCGCAATATGTGTCTCAAGTCCCTGTCGCAATGGGGTTTTACTTTGCGACAAAAGTTAATCCGAAATAAGCTAGGAAATAAGCTATTTTCAATAAGCTCATTCCAAGACTTAACTAACTCGATAATAAGCAAAACTAATAAGCATGAGATAAGGACTTTTAAACTTTAAATAAGCAACCTTTTTAAATCAAACTTTGAAAACATTAAAACATTAAGAAAACTTTTTAAAAAGTAAATAAGCTAAACATACAAATAAGCCAATAAGCACAAAGATCTTAAAGCTTAAACCGAATGAAAGCTTATAGATGAATAAAAAGATGAACTTTTTATTCACATAAACAAGAAAATCAATCACGGGTTATGAATAATTCGTATAAAAAGTGAATCAAAATCAAGAAATGTAGAAGGAGATTAAAGAACAAAATACTTAAACTTGAATTTTTGATTAATGAAATCCTAATACAAAAAGCTTAAACTTGAAAGATTAAAAAAAAGAAAAGATGGAAAACTTAGTGAGACAAAGTTTGGAACTTTCCCTCTCTAAAAACTAGAAAGGAAAATTAAAAATGAAACTAGCTAACTCTCCTCCTAATGTGATTAGGAGGGTATTTATAAGGAAAATGGGAAGTGCATGTATGGTGTGCTTCCTTCTTTCTTTTCTTCTCGACTCGATTTAATTCTTTGTCTTTTCTCGACGTCGTCTCGGGATTTGAACTTGTCTTAATAATTTTCTTCTGTAATTTAGACTTGAGTTTTCGACTTCATTAAACTTCCGTCTTTAGACTTTTTCTTCGATAATTCTTAAGAATAGGTCTTGTACATCCGTTCTTTAAGCACTCTTGATCTCTTGACTTCGTTTTTCTCGTTTTCTTCGATAAAAGCCCGTGAAAGCCCGTGTTTTCTTCCTTTTTCATCTTTTGGTCCTAAAACACAATAAAAACACAAACCACGCATAATTCCGACTTTTACGACATAAAATACACGTTTTGGTCATGTTATTATTGGAAATAAGTGGTAAAAGGATAAGTGTTTTCACACTTATTAATATCTTCATCAACAATCTTTACCAATAGTTTTTAGGGTTTCCCTATAAAAACCCATTCAATCTGTAATTCATTGTGTGCCTTATTTTTCATTTTAATTTTTTTTATGCAATTTATTTTTTAGGTAAAATTGTAATTTTAATTTTCCCAGTATTGTAATCAATTTTTAGTTATTAATAAAAAAATTATTTCGGTTTAATCTTTCTTATTTTATTTAAAGTTCACTACAATTATTTCTTTAATCTGTTTTTTCATTAAATTTATTATAGTTTATTAATATTTGATTTAATTGATAAAAGTAAAAAAAAAGAGTGGTTGATAATTTTCCCCAATGGGAAGATTTTATATAAATCTGTTCGAGGTGGTGATTTTGATTCGGTTCATTAAGGAGGTCTCGGTTTGGGTTCAAAGACGGCTCAGCGCCGCTCTTCTTCTCAACGGAATTCTCCAATAGGTTCAATATCTCTTTTTATTATTTTCATGTTATTTAATTTTAAGTTGTATGTTTGAGTTATTGTAGTTCTTTCTATTTGCTCGTCTGCTTATTTTTAATCTTTGTTTTAGCTGGTTTATTTGCCTGTTTGTTAATTTGGTATGTTTGCTGATTAGTTTAAGTCTCTTATTCAGTTTTAAGTAGTTTAGTTTTTAGGTTTATATTTTGCTGATAATATATGAGTTACTGATTTTTGGTTGCTTAAGTCTGCCAGAATATAGTTTTCGATTGCTGCTTATTAAGTCTTCAGCTTATTTGCTTATTTCTGTTTTAAGTTGTTTGTTGCGTATTTAGACTTGCTATTTAATTTAGGTTTGCTTATTTTTAAGTTTGATTTTTATTAGCTTATTTTTATTTTAAGACCTTTTAGCTTATTTATTTTCAGTTTTAATCTGCTTCTTTTTCTGTTAAGTTTACATTTGTTTTTTTATTTATCTGCTTATTTATATCTGCTTTAAAATTTGTTTAGCTTATTGCTTATTTGATTTTCATGTGCTTATTTGGTTTCGATTGTTGTTGTTATTATTATTTATTATTGCTGCATAAAGCCTCAGATCCATTTGATCTGAGTGTCTAATTATTCCAAAAAAATATATCATTCGAAAAAAAAATCGTCCATTGTAACACCCCCCAATTTCATGTCATAGCAGCGGAAGGGTCATTGGGTGTTACTATCATGGTTCAACCCCAATATCATAGAAAACGCCTCAAAATGAGTCGTTTTAACAAAACATACGTCCATTCATTTGTTTAAAGATAAAACAGTTTACACACGGTCCCAAATAGTTTTAAGTTTACACAACCAACCAAATAATAAAAGTTTCTTAGAATAGACATAGTTTAGAAAAGCGGGCCAAAACATTTTAATTTAGCAAGCTGCGTGAAACCACCTTCCTTGAGTGCCTTCTTCATGGACCTGAGATAAAACATGCTATAAAGTCAACAAAAATGTTGAGTGAATCTATAGAGTTTAAATTTAAATAAATGAACACAAGTATTCTGAATAAACCTTCCGTAGTTGACAATCATGTGGATCAGACATAATTATCGTTGTTATTTCATAAGTCTCGTGAAATTGAACGTTAACATATATTATTTCAGCCCAACACACCTAGCCAAGTGCGTATATTTCTCTTATACAATTGCATCCGATGTTTCATTACTGGTGCATCACAACACCACGCGATAGCTAGTCGCGACCGGACTGGGCGTCACCCCGATAGATCTATCCATAGTATTAGCGTTCTTTTCGATTAACAATTCACGATTCATGGGTCTTTAAGGCTAAACAAACTTATATAACAACTTTCATCTAAGCATACAATCGGGTCCTTTGTGTTCAATTTTTAAAAGAATGAGGGTTTACCACAACTTCTCGTTGTACCCTTCATTTATCATTAAATGTTTTTCCAATAATAAGGGTTTCCACAACTTCTCGTCGTACCCCTCTTATTTTAATAAAACAAGCATGTTATCCCCCTCGCGGGTTTTATAAAACAAGTAAACATGTAAAGCGAGGCCATAGACTCACCTTGATACGATATTAGTGACGTGACGATCGCCGACGATTTGTGATGCCCTTTTTAAACACGAAGACCGCAACCTACCAATTAAGGCGCGTTCGTTAATAAACGACTCAAGTATAAATAATACTTAAATAATATGAAAGTCAATTTCGAATGACCATAAAAATCCCGAAAAATAACAAAATATAAGTGTACTTCTATACCCTTTTTATTCAACACTTATTCATTTAAATTACTTGCACCCTCGACATTGACCAGTCATAAGACGCCAAGTCAACGCAAGTCAAACCATCATTTTTACTTCCCTCGGACCAGTAGCTAAGTCATTTATATAATGACTTAACACTCGAGTAAGTCACTATGTCCAATAGTGAATACTCAACTCACGCCATACAAGTATTGAACTACGTGTCCAAAATACCACTCAGCATGTACACTCCAAATGTACACACCAATCTAACCTATCTAGACATGTCCGATTTCGACGAAACTTGGTGACAAACTCACACCTAATATGAATAAAACTCAGTTTAAATTTCATTCAAAAATATTACCTCTAAGACCTTCTGCCCGACACACCTTCGTGTTGCAAAAACCGGACAGTTTTACGCCTTTGACTTGTAAAACCATTTTGACTTATCTAAACATTTCCGTTTGCAAAACCGACACTCGGGTTTGAAAATAGACTCATGACCTGAGGTTTATCAACTTACAACAGCCCTTGAACATTTTTAAACTCATTTTATAGTCCCCGAGATTCGTTCCAAATATCGACAACAATTTTCGGATTGTGCCGATACCCGTCTCCCGGTACACAAATACTAAAAGTAGCATAACTTTTCGCTCGTAATGAGTTAGAAGCTCTACTTTAGCTCAAATCGAAGCTAACGAAATTCTCTACGACCATATCTAATTAGTTTACCAAGTTTACCACAGTAACAATTTCAAAAACGGACTTAAAGTTACTGCCCAAAATAGCCTATCTAAAAATCATACCAAATCAAATTTTCAACCCATTCCAACAATTCCTATAGTCCTAACATGATCCTAATATCATAATAACACATCTAATTAACTCATATCATCCTCAAATTTAATCTTACAAAAATTAAATATATAAAAATCTTGCATGCAACCAAAACCCACTATGAATATAATAATATTAACACCATATATCACCATAAAAATGGATCAAACATGGTGTTCATCATCAAAAATTGAAATAAAAATTTAGTGAATGCATGTGGAAGAAAATTATACCAATAGAAAGCTCTTGAAATTTCTAGGATGGGTCTTGTTTTAGTTTCTTTAGATTCAAGCTAGAAATCAAAATAATTTGATGGATTGTGGCTTAGGGGTGGACGGCACAAATGGGGAAGAAGAGAGAGATTTGGTGTGTTTTTGTTTAAAATGAATTTTAAAATGAAAAATGGTTAGTGGAATTTGTTTAAATAGTGGGGTGAGGGTAATTTTTGCCAAATTTGCATTCTTTTGGTCCCAAAGTGCAAGTAAATAGTTTACAAGGTAGAAAATGTAAATTGTACATTTTAAAAAATATTTACGGGGCTCGGGTTTCGTAAAAAATACTTTTCGTAAGTTAAAACGCTTCATAAAAATAATAATAATAAAGCTTCGACACGACTTAAAACGTAATTAAATCGAAAACGTCGAAAATATACAATATCGAGACATTCGATAATGAAACGTAAATTTTTGGGCATCCGTCGGTATCGCGATCACTACTAGTTATCGTCATTCGTTAAAACGTAAAATACGGGAAATAAAGATTAAATATAATAAAAAATCATTTTCATGATTATTTGAGAATATAATATCGATACCTAACATATTCCTTGTCGGTTTTCATCTAATCGACATTTTTACGCTAGTTTCAAGTCATAACCTTCTCGGTTAGTCGATAAATTAAAATTCTCATTAAAGTAAACACGTAATACGTAATAGTCGAGATTAAAATAACGACCTGAAATTGACGGGTTGTCACATCATCCCCACCAAATTAGGATCTTCGCCCTCGAAGATCAACTTGCGTTCTTGCCCGATCGCTTGTTGAAATCAAAGAGATGAGGGTAATTCTTCCACATTTGGTCTTCTCGTTCCCAAGTAAACTCCGGTCCTCTTCGAGAGTTCCATCGAACTTTGACGATAGGTATTCGGCTTTGCTTCAGTTGCTTGACCTCGCGATCCATGATCTCGACCGGTTCTTCAATAAAATGCAACTTCTTATCAACCTTAACCTCGTCTAACGGTATAATGAGTTCTTCATCGGATAAACACTTCTTCAGATTCGACACGTGAAAAGTGTTATGAATCCCATACAGTTCTTGTGGTAGTTCGAGTTGGTATGCCACAGGTCCTACTCTAGATGTCACCTTGAATGGTCCGATATAACGAGGACTTAACTTCCCACGTTTTCCAAATCGTACAACACCTTTCCATGGTGATACCTTTAGCATAACCTTATCTCCCACGTTGAACTCCAATGGTTTTCTTCTTACATCCGCATAACTCTTCTGTCGGCTTCGAGCAGACAACAATCTATTCTTAATTTGCACAATCATATCCGTCGTCTCCCTAATCAAATCTGGTCCAGTGAGTTGGGCATCACCAACCTCACTCCAGCTAACGGGTGATCTACATTTTCTCCCATACAGTGCTTCAAAAGGTGCAGCTTTAATACTCGCGTGATAACTGTTATTGTACGAGAATTCAGCCAAATGTAAGTGCTTGTCCCAGCTACTTCCAAAGTCTATCACACAAGCACGTAGCATATCCTCCAAAGTTTGGATTGTTCTTTCGCTTTGCCCATCAGTTTGTGGATGATAGGCTGTGCTCATATCCAAATTGGTTCCTAACGACTTTTGAAGTGATCTCCAAAATCCAGAAGCAAAACGACTATCTCTATCGGAAATGATTGAAATAGGAACACCATGCTTGCACACGATTTCCTTCAGATAAATATCGGCGAGTTTCTCCAATCCGAACCTCTCGTTGATTGGAATAAAATGAGCGGATTTAGTTAAACGATCGACTATAACCCAAATCGCGTCGAACCCAGACGGTGTCCTTGGGAGCTTTGTGATGAAGTCCATCGTAATTCGCTCCCATTTCCAGACTGGAATTTCAGGTTGGACAAGTAATCCTGACGGCTTCTGATATTCAACTTTCACTTTTGCACATGTTAAGCATTTTGCGACGTATGTTGCAATATCAGCTTTCATATTCGGCCACCAGTATAACTTTTTCAAGTCTTGGTACATTTTGTCCGATCCAGGATGAATAGAATACTTGGACTTATGAGATTCTAACATAATCAAATCTCTCAGTCCACCATATAATGGTAACCAAATTCGACCTCTCAAACATCTGATACCATCGGGTCGCGTCTCAAATGTTTCACCGTCTCCTCTAAATCTTTCGGCAGCAATATTTTCCTTCTTGCATGCTTCAACTTGTGCATTTCGAATCTGCTCGGGTAAGTTATTATGAACTGTCACCACCAAAGCACGCACTCGAATCGGTTTCTCCCTTTCCTTTCGACTTAACGCGTCAGCTACCACGTTCGCCTTTCCTGGATGATAACGAATTTCGCAGTCGTAATCACTTAATAGTTCAACCCATCGACGTTGCCTCATATTCAGCTCCTTTTGATCCAATATGTATTGTAGGCTTTTATGATCAGTGAATACTGTACACTTCGTACCATACAGATAATGTCTCCAAAGTCGCAGAGCAAAAACCACAGCGCCCAATTCCAAGTCGTGGGTAGTGTAGTTCTCCTCATTCTTCCTTAATTGTCTAGAGGCATATGCGATCACCTTTTCGCGTTGCATGAGAACAGCACCGTATCCTCTGAGAGATGCATCGCAATAAACAACAAAATCTTCACTTCCTTCAGGTAACGATAAAATCGGCGCACTACAGAGTTTCATCTTCAGGGTTTGGAAAGCTTCTTCTTCATCATCGCCCCACACATACGGTTTATTCTTCTGAGTCAGCTTCGTTAATGGTTTCGATATCAAGGAGAATCCTTCAATAAACCTTCGGTAATAGCCAGCCAGACCTAGAAATTGTCGCACTTCAGTTGGAGTAGTCGGAGCACTCCAATTCTTGATGGCTTCGATCTTTGCAGGATCAACATGTACTCCACTTTTATCGACCACGTGTCCGAGAAATTGTACAGAATTAAGCCAAAAATCGCACTTCGAGAACTTTGCGTATAACTTTTCGTTCTTGAATAAGTTCAAGATAATCCTTAAGTGTTCGGCATGCTCTTCATTGCTCTTGGAGTAGATTAGAATATCATCTATGAAAACGATCACGAATTTATCAAGATACGGCTTACAAATGCGATTCATTAAGTCCATGAATACAGCAGGTGCATTAGTCAAACCAAAAGGCATAACCAGAAACTCATAATGACCATAACGAGTTCTAAATGCCGTAATAGGAATATCTTCCTCACGTATGCGAAGTTGATGGTAACCAGAACGAAGATCAATCTTGGAGAAAACACGAGAACCTTGAAGTTGATCGAATAAATCATCAATTCTTGGAAGCGGATAACGATTCTTGATCGTCAGCTTATTCAACTCTCGGTAATCAATACACATACGAAACGAACCATCTTTCTTCTTAACGAATAAGACAGGAGCTCCCCAAGGTGACGAACTCGGTCGTATAAAACCTTTATCAGATAGCTCTTGCAATTGCACAGATAACTCCTTCAGCTCGGATGGGGCTAAACGATATGGCGCACGAGCCACGGGTGCAGCACCAGGAATTAGGTCAATTTGAAATTCTACTTGCCTTGGAGGAGGAAGTCCAGGCAAATCTTCCGGAAACACTTCAGGAAAGTCACGGATAACAGGTACATCTTCAGCACGTTTCTCCTTCGGTTCTTTCTCCACTACTTTAGCTAGGAATAACTCACAGCCTCTTTCGATATACTTACGAGCCTTAATGCACGAAACGATTTTTAGTCGTGAATTACGTTGATCACCTTCGATAACCATGGTCTTGTCGTCTAAAGGAATCCTAACTTTCTTTTCTCCACACAAGATAGACGCGTTATACTTGGATAACCAATCCATTCCGATAATAATATCAAAACTTCCCAATTCAACAATCATCAAGTCTATCTTAAAAATACGGTTCAAGAGATTTAGAGAACATCCTAGGAGCGCACGATTGGTTCTCACTAATTTACCATCAGCTAGTTCTACCTCATAACTTGCGTCTAATTCGACCGGTTTGATATCAATTAAGGTACTAAAACTTGTAGACACAAAGCTTTTGTCCGCACCAGAATCAAATAAAGCTGTAGCATAACGGTTGTTCAGTAAAAACGTACCAGTGACAACTTTCGGGTTTTGCTTCGCTTCGGCTTCTCCCAACTGATAAGCTTTTCCTTGGTTATCTCCACCACGTGCATTCTTTGGAGGTTGAGGGCATTGGTTCCTCATGTGACCTTTACCTTGGCAGTTATAACACGTCACTCCCTTCTTTCCTTGTCCCCAACAGTCTTCAGTCTTGTGACCTAACTTGTTGCACTTTCCACACTTAGTACATTCACCAGTATGAGACTTCTTGCATCGTTGACATCTGGTTCCTTTATCAGCAGTTGCAGCTTCAGTCATTGCATTAGCGTTGCCCCTCCTTCTGTTTTGATTTCTGTTGTGAGATTGACGGTTATCACCACGATCATCATTGTCATTTTCAACTCTTCTTTTGTTGCCTTCAGAAACACCATCAGCCTTGTCTTGGATGATTTGACCCATTAGTTGGTAGGCCATACGAACAGCTTCATCAATATTGGCAGGTTTAGATGAGGTCACATCCCCACGGATGTTGGTCGGTAAGCCTCGAATATACTGCTCTACCTTCAAGTATTCAGGGTTAACCTTGTTGGGACAAAGTAGAGCAAGTTCATGGAATCTGTTGGTGTATCCATCGATGTCAGTACCCTTCAGTCTCAGCTGATATAATTCCTGTTCTAACCTTTGAATAACACTCCTTGGAAAAAATTCCTCAGTCATCCATCTTCTTACCTCAGCCCACGGTGTAGCATACGCAGCATCCATACCCAATGATGCCATTCTTCCATTCCACCAAGTTAATGCTCGCCCTTGAAGAGTAGCAGAGGCAAACATCACTTTATCTCCTTCCTCGCTTCCACTAAATCGAAACACGGATTCAAATCTCTCAAACCATTGCATTAACCCAACAGCGCCTTCAGTACCCTTAAACGTTGGAGGTTTACATTTCATGAACGAGGTATAATTGCACTTCTTATTTTCAGGAATTACTGGTCTATCAGCATCACCAGTTCCAGCACCAGCATTGCCAGCTCCAGTAGCGCCAGTTCCAGTAGCGCCAGCTCCAGTAGCGCCAGCTCCAGTAGCGCCAGCTCCAGTAGCGCCAGCTCCAGTGTTGCCAGCTCCAGTATCACCAGCTCCACCAGATCCACCAGCTCCACCGGATCCACCAGCTCCACCAGATCCACTAGCTCCACCAGATCCACCGGCTCCATTATTCAAGTTTGCCATAAATGCATTCATAGATATCTGAAATTGATCAGCTACTATAGCACGTAACTGAGTCTCAGTCAACTGTTTAGGCGGCATGATCTTGTTTCACAATTTACATAAAAATGAGTATTCGTTCAACGCTTGTGATAACAAAACATGAATAACACAGAATAAGAATAGATAGATGAAAAGAAACAAGAATGGATGATAGAACGAAGAATAGAATTTTAGACAAGGAACGAAGATTCACGAGGGATGAGTCAAAAGACAGGGATTTCTATTGTGACAATCAGCGTCGTTTGTAAATCACGTATTAGTATTATAATAATCAAATAATAAACATTTATAAATAAATAAATGTAATCCATTATGCTTCAAGCATAAATAATAATTAAATATGTATAACATATATATATACTTTGCTTGTTCTCGTCCATTGGCAACTCGGAGGTTTCGCTTGCAGATGTTATAGTCAAAAGATTTCAAAAATTTATTTTTGGAAGATCTTTTCGTTCTCTATAACTTGAGCTCTGATGCCAATCTGTAACACCCCCCAATTTCATGTCATAGCAGCGGAAGGGTCATTGGGTGTTACTATCATGGTTCAACCCCAATATCATAGAAAACGCCTCAAAATGAGTCGTTTTAACAAAACATACGTCCATTCATTTGTTTAAAGATAAAACAGTTTACACACGGTCCCAAATAGTTTTAAGTTTACACAACCAACCAAATAATAAAAGTTTCTTAGAATAGACATAGTTTAGAAAAGCGGGCCAAAACATTTTAATTTAGCAAGCTGCGTGAAACCACCTTCCTTGAGTGCCTTCTTCATGGACCTGAGATAAAACATGCTATAAAGTCAACAAAAATGTTGAGTGAATCTATAGAGTTTAAATTTAAATAAATGAACACAAGTATTCTGAATAAACCTTCCGTAGTTGACAATCATGTGGATCAGACATAATTATCGTTGTTATTTCATAAGTCTCGTGAAATTGAACGTTAACATATATTATTTCAGCCCAACACACCTAGCCAAGTGCGTATATTTCTCTTATACAATTGCATCCGATGTTTCATTACTGGTGCATCACAACACCACGCGATAGCTAGTCGCGACCGGACTGGGCGTCACCCCGATAGATCTATCCATAGTATTAGCGTTCTTTTCGATTAACAATTCACGATTCATGGGTCTTTAAGGCTAAACAAACTTATATAACAACTTTCATCTAAGCATACAATCGGGTCCTTTGTGTTCAATTTTTAAAAGAATGAGGGTTTACCACAACTTCTCGTTGTACCCTTCATTTATCATTAAATGTTTTTCCAATAATAAGGGTTTCCACAACTTCTCGTCGTACCCCTCTTATTTTAATAAAACAAGCATGTTATCCCCCTCGCGGGTTTTATAAAACAAGTAAACATGTAAAGCGAGGCCATAGACTCACCTTGATACGATATTAGTGACGTGACGATCGCCGACGATTTGTGATGCCCTTTTTAAACACGAAGACCGCAACCTACCAATTAAGGCGCGTTCGTTAATAAACGACTCAAGTATAAATAATACTTAAATAATATGAAAGTCAATTTCGAATGACCATAAAAATCCCGAAAAATAACAAAATATAAGTGTACTTCTATACCCTTTTTATTCAACACTTATTCATTTAAATTACTTGCACCCTCGACATTGACCAGTCATAAGACGCCAAGTCAACGCAAGTCAAACCATCATTTTTACTTCCCTCGGACCAGTAGCTAAGTCATTTATATAATGACTTAACACTCGAGTAAGTCACTATGTCCAATAGTGAATACTCAACTCACGCCATACAAGTATTGAACTACGTGTCCAAAATACCACTCAGCATGTACACTCCAAATGTACACACCAATCTAACCTATCTAGACATGTCCGATTTCGACGAAACTTGGTGACAAACTCACACCTAATATGAATAAAACTCAGTTTAAATTTCATTCAAAAATATTACCTCTAAGACCTTCTGCCCGACACACCTTCGTGTTGCAAAAACCGGACAGTTTTACGCCTTTGACTTGTAAAACCATTTTGACTTATCTAAACATTTCCGTTTGCAAAACCGACACTCGGGTTTGAAAATAGACTCATGACCTGAGGTTTATCAACTTACAACAGCCCTTGAACATTTTTAAAACTCATTTTATAGTCCCCGAGATTCGTTCCAAATATCGACAACAATTTTCGGATTGTGCCGATACCCGTCTCCCGGTACACAAATACTAAAAGTAGCATAACTTTTCGCTCGTAATGAGTTAGAAGCTCTACTTTAGCTCAAATCGAAGCTAACGAAATTCTCTACGACCCTATCTTATTAGTTTACCAAGTTTACCACAGTAACAATTTCAAAAACGGACTTAAAGTTACTGCCCAAAATAGCCTATCTAAAAATCATACCAAATCAAATTTTCAACCCATTCCAACAATTCCTATAGTCCTAACATGATCCTAATATCATAATAACACATCTAATTAACTCATATCATCCTCAAATTTAATCTTACAAAAATTAAATATATAAAAATCTTGCATGCAACCAAAACCCACTATGAATATAATAATATTAACACCATATATCACCATAAAAATGGATCAAACATGGTGTTCATCATCAAAAATTGAAATAAAAATTTAGTGAATGCATGTGGAAGAAAATTATACCAATAGAAAGCTCTTGAAATTTCTAGGATGGGTCTTGTTTTAGTTTCTTTATATTCAAGCTAGAAATCAAAATAATTTGATGGATTGTGGCTTAGGGGTGGACGGCACAAATGGGGAAGAAGAGAGAGATTTGGTGTGTTTTTGTTTAAAATGAATTTTAAAATGAAAAATGGTTAGTGGAATTTGTTTAAATAGTGGGGTGAGGGTAATTTTTGCCAAATTTGCATTCTTTTGGTCCCAAAGTGCAAGTAAATAGTTTACAAGGTAGAAAATGTAAATTGTACATTTTAAAAAATATTTACGGGGCTCGGGTTTCGTAAAAAATACTTTTCGTAAGTTAAAACGCTTCATAAAAATAATAATAATAAAGCTTCGACACGACTTAAAACGTAATTAAATCGAAAACGTCGAAAATATACAATATCGAGACATTCGATAATGAAACGTAAATTTTTGGGCATCCGTCGGTATCGCGATCACTACTAGTTATCGTCATTCGTTAAAACGTAAAATACGGGAAATAAAGATTAAATATAATAAAAAATCATTTTCATGATTATTTGAGAATATAATATCGATACCTAACATATTCCTTGTCGGTTTTCATCTAATCGACATTTTTACGCTAGTTTCAAGTCATAACCTTCTCGGTTAGTCGATAAATTAAAATTCTCATTAAAGTAAACACGTAATACGTAATAGTCGAGATTAAAATAACGACCTGAAATTGACGGGTTGTCACATCCATACTGGGTCTCAAACCCTGGACCCTTAGTCCAACAGCGACACGCCTTAACCATTTCTGCTAGTTACTCTTTTGAGTTTTATTTCAGCCCTTTTCATTATCATAGTCCCTTATTTCGTTGTCAGTTTATTTAAAGTAATTTAAATACTAGTTTTGTTTTTTTTTAATTTTAATTAAAAGTTTTTAATTATAAATTTACTTTTATAAAGTTTTAAATATAGAAATAAAAATATTTTAATTACTTTTATAAATTTAAATTGTTTTTAAATTTAGTTTTTAAAATTAGTTTTCAATTAATTTAGTTTTATTTAAAAATAGTTTTAAGTAGATTTCATTTAAATTAAAAGTTTTAGCTAAAAAAATTAATTAGAGTTAAATTTAGTTTTAAGTTTTAAATTTAAATTAGTTTTCAAATAGTTAATTAGTTTTAATCAAGTATTTTAATTATAGATTTTACTTTTAATTAGATTAATTAGCTTTTAATTAAATAGTTTTTAGTCTTTAAATACCAAATCAAGTAATTTTACCGAGAACAATTAATCCACGTTAAATCGGAAATCAATTCGAGTGAGTCGAGGAAACGAACATAATTGCAATACATAAAAATTCCTTACATTATCTAACTGAATGTGTGAGTCATTTCATACTAGTGACTCATTTGATAATTATTGTTGTAAGAGTTATAGGATTGAAAATTTAGTGTTGATCATATCGATCTTTTATTGCCCTTTCAAGGTGTAAGAATAAGGATGAAAGTATTGGAGAATGAGGTAGGATATCGCATTGAGTATAAGTTGGTTGAAACTTGAATAAAGTAAAATTTAACCCGTATGTAATATGGGGTTGTTAAGAGGAACTTGTTGAGTCCTGTGATTGAATTATAAGGTTTTAAATGATTGTTGGTTCGTGTTAAGGGTTGTTCCTAGGCCATTGTCCACTAACGAGGATGCCTAGTGTCAAATAAATAAATTGAAGAAATCTTCTTCTAAATTGGGACCGATGGATCTTTCGGGACATGTGGAACCCCTAATGACTCTTGCAGATTAGTATTCATTGTGGTATCTTTCATGAATCCCTGACTTAACTGAGACATCAGTTGGTAGGATGAGTTCTTGGAATTCTATGACATAGTGACACGTAATGTGTTACGGTACAGTTTTGACTTTTTTGTGATTAATGAAAAGACTACCTTTGATTGCTAAATTCTACATGTATCGGTGTTATCTATCTTTTATTGCTTCATCCTAATGTTAGCATTAGTGATGCAACCATTGAACAAGTACTCATCTCGATTTGAGTTACGTTGTGGATTATTCTTTTTGAGCGCCATCGAGGTCATAAACCTCATGATTACTTGGCTAAAGCTCATTTCCCATCATATTGTAGTTAGTTCTTGGTGAACAACTTTTCATCACTCTTTTGCAGATCACTCATTGTTTTTATAAGTTAAAACAGTGTCTTTTGAGAAAATTGAATTTTCATCACTATAAGGATTATTCAAAGTGAGGTTTATAAATAATCGTTATCGAAGTAAAGTTGTTTATGAAACGCTTTGGAAAACTTAATTATTTGCATAACAAAGAACATCCATGTAAATTCATTTTGATTCTTATTCAAGAATTAAGCATGAAAATATTTTTATTTTAAACATGATGACAAAGTTTTGACGAACTGAGTATTGCATCGTTAATCCTAAAATTGTATATAGTTGCGCGCCTACATACAATTTGGAAGGGACCATGCAAGGCTGATTAGTAGTCACCATGAAATTATTAATAAACACTAGATTTTCTTTAAAGATTGTGAAAGATTAAATTTTATGAGATCTGCAAGAAGTGCAAAATAGGGACATATTGTTAGGGACACCTACATATGTGCCCATACCATTTATTCTTCTGAGTCGAATTTACTCATCTGTGGATATTGTCTTATTTGACAATTGACAGCCCTTTCTTGTCCAATTCTCTCGTGGTGAGATTCTTTGGAAAATTATGTAATTACCAAGTGTTGATACCCTACTAGATGTATTGATGTTCCTATCATTTATTTTAATTTGATTTTATTTGAATGATCTGGGTAACGATCCAAGGAACTTTCCAATGCGTACTCATATTATGAAAACATGGGATATACTCATATTTGTTAATGTTTTCGTCTGCATCTGATTTGAAATTCTCTCGCGTAGATTATGCGTTAACCCTACGCTTTTGATGTTATATATGTCTCCAGATATCCTTGAATTGTGAAGGAATATGAGTTATTAGTAGTCTTTTGAGAAGTTCACATCTAATCAACAGTAATGAAACTGGAAAGTTGATAGTGACAGTAGAATGGATTGATTGATTATGACATGACAACATTGTCTTAATTGATGGAAAATCGAGTAGAAATCCCCTAAAAGATAAAATGTTGATTATCAAAAGTGATCTAAATAATTCTTAATGGATGACCATATCCTACATTTAGACTTGAAATTATACCATGAATGGTTATGAACTAGTCATAGATCTTGTAATCTAGAAAGAACTTAAAGTAAATGTATTAAAAGATGTTTCTGTTATCTGAAACTTTAGGAGGTATTTGCTGGTGAATTACCTAGACTTTCGCCATTAAGGCAAGTTGAATTTGGTATTGATTATATTCCTGGTGCTGCACTTGTGGCATGTGCACTGTACGTCAGCACCATCCGAATTAAAAGAATTACCGTACAACTGAGAGAGTTGTCGGAAAAATATTTTATTCTACCAAGCTCGTCATCATGAAGAGCTATGGTGTTATCATTCCTTATATTTATGGATTACTGTGAGCTGAGTAAATTGACGATCGAAATCGATATCCATTACTCAAGATTGAAGATTTGTTCGATCATTTATAAGGTTCTAGCGTATATTCAAAAATTTGATCTACGGCATGGTTATCATAAACTTCGCATCCGCGAAAAATATTATTTATTCCAATCACTACATTCAGAACTTGTAATGAACATTGCGAGTTTCATGTTATGTTGTTTGGATTGACCAATGCACATGTAGCATCCATAAATTTGGTGAATCACGTGTGTAGGCTGTAATTTGATAAATTCATGCTTGTGATCATTAAGGACCATTTGTTTCTTTCTGAGAATAAGAAAGAATTAGTAATCATTTGCGGACTGCCCTGAATTGGACGAGTAATGGAAACCTATACCTTGAGTATTTAACATATGATTTAGAGATTTGATCCTTTACATTATTTGACCATGTGATTAATGGTAGTGAAATCTAAATTGACTCTTCAAAGGTTAGAGACATTAAGGCTTTGGGTTTTACCAAAAAGAAAGTGCAAAAATGTTTTGACAAATATTTATCAAAGAATTTTTTTAAGGAATCATTCCCTTATACCCAAATCATTTAACTAAACTCCTTTTTAGGGGTAAATGTTTGTGTATACCTCAAAACAACCTAAGAGGGATTGAGGAAACCATTTAAACCATTACTTGGAATTTGAAACGACAATTTTTGCTTTTCAACTAAGAAATTTTTTACCAAAGTATAAACAAATATTTTCGAACATTTACGAATCTTATTAATTATTTTCAATAAATCAACAAAAATCGTGTTAACTAAATTTAAATTTATTTTGAATATTTTTATATAATTGGTCGAGCTAAGAAATTTAAAATTTTTACGCTTGCATTTCATAAATTAAATATTTATTATTTAATTACATGTAATATTTATCGACACTTTAAAACGTCGGATTGAGCAAAACTGATTAAAATAATAGTTGAGACAAAATTAAAACTTAGAAAATATGAAGAAAGAAATTTTGAATGAATACGGTCATGATAATTATTTCATCAAGAAAGGTGAATATAGATACTGACACATAATATAGAAAGGATAAAGAATCAATTAGGATGTGTTCCTTAGTAAAGATAGTGCAAAATAAATTGCCAAGCAATTTAAAAGTAGCTGATGCTTGTAAGAAGTATAATATAGATAATAAAAAGGGGTTCGCGGCTAATGTGAACCATTAGAATTAAGAAGCCGATGGCGTTAAATGTTTTAAAGGCCGCTTGTGATTTCCTAAATATGGATATTTGGAGATTTAGTCATGTTGAAATCTCATAAGATTAAGTATTCTATTCATGCTATTTGTGATTTAGTGTATTTTTGTCTGAAGAAGTTGTACTGATGGCAAATTATGAAGGCAGACATCGCCTCATACATTAGTAAACGTCTAAATATTGCAAAGGTCATCATCTGAATTTGATTCGATTTGGCTCATCGTAGACAGACTGACCAAATCTGCTAATATCACTCATGTTAATGATAGATTCTTGATGAAGAAATTGAATCTTTTGTATTTAAAGGAGTTGTGTAAACATAGTGTGCCTGTATCGATCATCTCAATCAAGGTCCTCGCTTCGCATCGAATTTCTAGAGATTTTCTTACAAGTCATTGGGAACGAACCTTGATGAGAGTATTGTTTACCGCCCCAATCTAAGGGACGAGGTAAAGTAACGATACAAAACACTAGAAGTCTTGTTTTATGTTTGAATGATAGACCTTTGGTAATGAACCGTATAATCGTTTTTTTGGAGAGATTATCATTGATAATTATCATATTAGGATCGAGATTGAATCTTGTGAAGATCTAAATATAGGAGCATCGGTAAGCAGGAGTTGAGATGAAGACATCCGACATACACCGATTGTGAGTTGGACATGTATTTTAGGTTTAAGGTTGCCTATGATGACAAACCTAACCATACAAAATACCCGACCCGTGAAACCTGAAATAATTGTTGAAATTAGGATCTGATTATTGACTGCCAGTAGTGGGTAGGAGATCATGTGAATATGAAATGTAGATCTTGAAGTGCAGGATGGGTAGCGAAGTTATGCCGAAAATTTTCACCATGTAAAAAGTGAATTGATGATCGGAAAGATCATGGGAATTAAGTTCCCGTTGTATGGGACCATTGAGATAATGTAAAAGTTGGTTTGAAAGGCATAAAAGATGGATCTACCTTAATACTTCAAGGTCTGCGTGAATTATGTTTCGTATATCGAACTTGATAAAATGTCAATCAAGTAAAATCTGATTACTTTTTGATGAAGCTTAGATCGGCGAAAAGTTGCATTCATCAAAAACCCATGAACATCATGGATAGAAAAAGTAAGTCAACATTAAGCCTGATCTTATTCCCGTAGTTATGTTTGATGAAATTCACGTATTGTAATAGATTACACTTGTGAGAAATGGCCGAATGTGGAGGAAATACCCACATGGCTCTAACTCTATAAGAAGCGAGTAGTAAGATAAATCGATCTTTGAGGACAAAGATCCTATTTAGGGGTAAATGCTGTGACAATCCATCACTTTATGGTTGATATTTTATTCTCAAATATTATTTAAAACATTAATCTAATGTTATAATATGAACTCACTCATTTTTGGAAGAAATTTGGGTTTACATCTTGAAGTAGCATCGACTACGTCTAAACTGGAGGACTCTACGTTACGTGCTTACGTTTACATACACCGTTTTTGGTGACAGTCCGACACTTCAGGAAATAAATTGATTTGTGAATATCGTTTTGGGAATTTAAATTTGTGTTGGTTCATAAACTCACAAATTTACGAGAAGAGATTAGGACTTACGAGCATAATTTAATGTCCTTTACGACGAAACCGGAAACCCTAGGTTCACGTATTTACGTTTTTGAACTCTGTTTTTTATGAGACAATTTTTATTAGATTCTTTTTGTGCCTTTGATTCATAATTTATAAAAAGTTTTCCGTAAAATGACCCGAGGGCACGTAAATCAAGGAAACTAGAATCAAGGAGTACCCGTAATATAGTGGAGATGAGACAAGTTTACACTTTCCTCACCCCCACTATGGGTGGCAAGACTTTGCCAACACACCATATGTGGTGTCAAGTTTATATACACACTAAGGACACATGTCCTTACTGCATACAAAAACCACCAAACTAACAAAACTTGCTACACCATAAACCATTTCTCATTTCATACATGCAAAACCACTCAAACACTCTCTTCTCTCTCTATGAAAATCCATAGCCACCCTCCTATCACCATTTTCATCAAATTTAACCATGGACTTAAGCTATAATCAACATATGTTGATAGTTACTTAAAAAGATGAAGATTGGAGGTGATATTAACATGAGAAAAGGAGTTTTCAAGGGTGTTTGGGGTTGATTTCTCAAGGATTTTTCATGAAGATCAAGGGCTGATTTTTGAAGGAGTTTATTTTCTTGGATATTTCCAACAATGGTCTTGCTAAGTTCAGAAGGTTTGGTGTCAAAACCAAGTCTTGTTCATCCAAAAACTCATCATTTCATCACTTTAGAGACTATTTCTTCCTATCATCTTGTTATTTTGAATATGTAATCTTGTATTTTTTTCATTTATGTATATGTATATGATGATTAATGATGATTAAAAATATTATGTGGGGATTTGGTGTTGATAGATTTGATTAAAAAGATTAAAATCTACTTGAAAGGATGTTAAAATCATGGCTAAATATGTAGGCTGTATAAAACAGTGAAGAGCTAGATGATAACTTGTTAAAATGACTTGGTAAAATAATTTACAGTAAGGTATGTGTCTTGTACACATGTGAGAGTTGGCCATACAATGGAATCCTTAAAATGAGTGAGATATGGTCAAAACAATATTGGAGTACAAATCTGCATAGACTGTTTTGGATGAATTTTTTAAAATACTTAGAAGCTGATTCATCAGTAGCTATAAGAAAGTTAAATGAAGCACATATCATGTAGTTTCTGATATAAAAATTTGGGGTTCTATCTCCTTATAGAACTCTAGATATGGATGTTTTAGTGGACTGAATATTAATAATCAGATTTCTAAAAATAAAAAGTATATAATATAAGCACTCAAATAATGTTATTATAATATATATATATATATATATATATATATATATATATATATATATATATAGATATATATATATATATATATATATATATATATATATATATATATATATATATATATATATATATATATATATATATATATATATAAACCTACTAACTACTAATAATATTTATAAATAATTTATGTACTATGATACTTAAATGTGACATGTTATAAAAATTACAAGTTTGATATGTTTTTCAAGTTATAAAACTATACACATAAGTTTTACGTCTTTTTGGCTAAAACCGAAAGATTAACGTTTTCGTCAATAAAAACGTGGATGGTCGGACCCGTCTTATGTAAACTTTTTATAACTCATATACTGATGTATAAGTACATATGACAAGTAAAAACCGATAAAACCCGAGCTTTATAACTTATAGACATTAACGGGCCAAAATAGCCTTATTGGACTATTAACCCGACAAGTTTGGCTAAACATTAATGGACTTACTCATTGGGCTTAACCCACTTGGGCCCAACATGTGAGTATAGGCCTGATAATAAAAGTGTAATTGGACTAATATAATTTAATGGGCTTATAATGGGCTTATTGGGCCTTAACAAGTAAAGAAGTTAAACAATTAAAACTAGTATAAAAATTTACCAACACATAACATTATAATGAGTGAATAAAGGTGTACAATCCGACTTGATCATCATCATATTTATAAAATCATCATATATATACATAGCTATTATTTTATAATGTCATTGGACAAGAGTCTAAGACGAGTATTATTTGTCTAGGTTTATGTGATTGAAGCACGTACCGTACATCCAAATCGCTGATAACCGCATTTCCCAATCAACGTGAGTTCATAGCCTCACACTCTTTTAAATGTTTTTATGAAATCTTTTATAAACCCGCGAGGGAGATAACGTGTTAGTTTTAATAAAAATAGGACACCAATTGTCCCGATTGTTTGTTTATTGATTTGGACCCGAATGATTATATGACCTGATGAATGATTATATGTCCCGATAAATGAAATAAAATGGATTATTAAAGTTTGGTTATGTCACTAAAAGTCCCATTAGCATGAATTGTGAACTACCGGGATTTGGTAGACGCTTATGCATATAATAGTACTATTTGGGGAAGATCACCCCAGTTCGCGCCTTGACGGTTGATCTCCGTCGTGCCATATTGATTGGTAAGCGAATTTATGTATGAGAATATCTATATAAGCGTGACTATTGTGACGACACGCTGTTTTAGATGGGAAAATGAGTTTCGGGTTAGCTACCCGTTGTTTGTTATAGTAAGGTAGCAATGTCATGCGGATTATAATAATCCAAATAACGAAAATACTGCTATACACATTGAATTACAATATATTGCTTGACTAGCAATACGGGGTCTTATTATTGAAATTATGTTCGTCTTTTGGTTTTACATAACCATTTTCATATAACGGTTTTTATTACACCTTATACAACGTTATAAAACATATTGTATGATGTTTTTACGACAATGGTTCGTATAATGGTTTTGAAGGCAAAAGCCTATATTATGATTTTTGACAAGGATTTGTATAAAACGTCTTTGGCCTATTTTATGGCCTACGACAAGGAATTGTATAAAATGATTTTCGGTAATAATTATATATCGATGATATATTGATGGTTTTATTAAACTCTATGAATTCACTCGGCGTTTTGGCTGACCTTTTCTTTTAACATGTTTTATCTCAGGTACTTGAAGGTAATTCTCGGGAAGACGACAAGAATTCATGGCCCGCACTTAAATAACAATTTCCATTCAAATATTTTGTAAAATCGTATGAAATACTATGAATTGGGACCTATGTAAATTTGATATTTATGAATTGAAATGCTTTATTATTAAACGACGCGATTTTTAAGCGTTGTTTATGATGTGAGTAATGTGCTATCCCGTAACACCAAAGACTCTTCCGCTGTATTGAATTGTGTATATTTGGGGGTGTTACATTATACATGTTTGTGTGTGCGTTATCTGTATATATTTAGGTTATTTATATGAACTTTCGATACATAATGGAGTATATTTGATATATAGGTTCCAAGGACGTGTCATGGAAGGAAAAGGAAGAAAACACGAAGATATCAAGCTTAAATGAAGAAATAAAGTAAAGCAAAAGATCTCCCGACACTTGTCACTGTTTTGGCCATATCTTGAGCATACAACCTCCGTTTTAGTTGGTTCAAGCGACCACGGAAAGAGGAAAGAATTTTCTATAACTTTGTATTTTGGTCCAAAGATGGAAATGAACAAAAGTGCGGCGCACAATCCAAATGTGCGGTGCACTTTTCTGCAGCACACGAATATTCTAGACGCGCAAATGTGCGGCGCACAATCTCAAATGTGCGGCGCACTTTCCTTCTGCACAGCTCAAAAGTCATATTTATGACTCCCATTCATTACTAGTCCGATCATTTACCTTTACCTTGGTCCCAAAGTGCTAGAAATACTTTATATACACGAAAAGAACACAAAGAAACATATATCCATATATCTACAATTCAATAATATATATACCTCCATTGGAGAAGAGAGAACTAGGTGAGGATCTTTGGATCAATGATCCAAACACTCCTCTAATCCATGGTGTACCACCATATCACCACCACCACTCACCGCCACAAATTACTACTGAACCACCATGATTTACAGAACCTAAACCATCCTTGGAGTATTAGGTTCTTGGACTAGTAGTTGTTTTGTTAGGAATACTGTTTTGGTATTTTCTACCCGAATTATTCGCATAAATAGATTTGGTACATTTTTTACTGACCATATTAATATGTTTCTAATTTTATTGATGCCTGTGATATTGGTTATTGAATTGATGTATTTTGCTTCGCAGGGGCGAAGTGCGGCGCACAATTAGGTTTGTACAACATAATTTTTCCTTGGTTCGTGATTATTGGCATGGTTGATTTGTTCTTGTACTCGATACTATTATATCTGCTCATTGTTATGTATTTGGTTCATTCATGATTATAAATAGTACTTATATAATTGAATAGATTTCATGTCATCTAGTAAATGAATCTTGATATTCACCATGTAGAAATTGGTGAATAAAATACATATCAACTCTTATATGATTTTGTTTAATGCTTTGCTATTGCTGGAGAGAGTTTGCCCCAGCGAGTACTTGAATTATTGAAACCAACATAAACCATTCTTAATGCATTTGATATAACATGATTTATAGGTCGAAATAATTTCTTGTTATATTAAATAGATGTTGCGTGTGTGACTAGTCATCCACATGTTATCTTACATTGTTTAGTGTACTTGTAATTAATCTTTGTTATATATCATTTCTATGTTCTTAGCTTAACCAAACGCACCTTTAAATTATCATTTGGAAAAGCTTATATCTTTAGAACTTGTGACACTCTAACAATAGTTGTTTTTACTTGTTAACAACAATCCCGAGGATCGACCTGGACTTACCTTTAGACTATACTATTCACGAAAGGGTATAGTTTCCCGTGTTGTGTTTTTAGTCCCTTGTTTGGTAATCTCTAGTAATATAAATTTAAGACTTGCAAAATGCACCATCAGTTTGTGTATGACTTAAATGATTATTACCTTGATGATAGTGTTTGTTGATTCAATTCGTCTTTCGGTTGTCTTTGATGATAAATGTCTTTTTACTTTGTCGTGATCAAAACTAAGAAAGATTAGTTAACACTAATAATGTTTTTAGGCATTTCTTGCATTAACAGATTTATTGTTGATTTGTTCAAAAGCCATAAGCTCTTCACATTAGCCAAACTTTTAGAAGGCTCCAAAGCTGGTGGCATCAGTTTTCTAATCTTGATCTGAACAAGATCAAGTGGAGGTGAAGTTTGAACCCCTTTTCCTTGTTTTTTATTTAATTTTGTGGCCTTCGTGACTTACATGAGGATATTTTAAGTTATTGTTTTCCTATTGATTTAATGCAATATTGTTCATGTTGGTATTTTATGATTGTGTTAAGATTGTTCTTGCTTAAATTTTAGAAGTTACATGTGTTAAATTGCCATTTGTTGGTTTAAGAGGTCTTTGGATTTTGCTTGGTTATGTTTTGGGTGACACAAAACTAAATCTATCTTGCCTTCACCTTTTGGACTGAGATAGTATAGCTTATTTGTTGACTTTGTTTGATGTTTTTAGTCCAAAAAGTTGATTTTGCAATGTTTGTCATTTTCTGAAAGACTCGTCTGATTTTTCTACTCTAGTCTCATATGATATATAGTAGAGTACATTTGCTTGATACCTGATATCTGTGGCATCTGTGGTGAGTGTGTTATTTCTTTCATCTGTTGTGAACCAAGTATAGTTTATGTTTCAAAATAGGCCATTCACATCAGATTGTCTCACTTCTTTGTTTCTTTGTTTTAGTTCAAAACACTTAGGATTTATTAGCGCCAGTATTACTTTAGGTTTGTTCAATATTGTTTGGTGTATAGATTTCTCAATTGTAAGTTCTACTTAGTAAAAATCCGATTTTGTGGTAATAGGTAAGACAAGTTAGGTCTTTGAACTAACAATGGTAAAGTATTTAGCTCCGCTAGTTCATACTTGTTTCCCACTGCTAGTGTCTTTTTATCTACTTAATTTTCAGCTTAATATGTGCTGCTTAATTGCTTTTTTCTGTGCTTATTACTGTTAATTTATTGCTTATATCACCCCAATAAGCCAACTGCTTATTAGGGGATTGTTTGTCCAATACGAAAACTAAAATTTTTTTTGCCAAAAAGGGCCACAACCTGGCTCGAACCCTTGACCTGTCGCGCAGGAGTATAGAATTTTTACCAATGTGCTGTGCCCTTGTTATATGTCATAGCTTCCCTTTGTTTTTTTATTTATTAGCGTTCTGTTCTCGTTTTTCATTAAAAAGTTGTGGCTTATGTAAGCTGTTTTAGCTTATTTTGATAAGCTAGTTCGTCCAATTTATTTTTCCTAGGAAGATAATACATTTAGGACTTTCTTAAGTTTTTTAGACTTTTCCCTTTTCGTTTATTATTTTTAATCAATTTTTTTTTCTGTTTGGTTTTAACTAGTTTAAGTATAGAAAAAGTAGTTTTAAAATTTCAATAACATATTTTTTAGTTTTTATAAAAGTACTTTGAGATTTACAAATAATAAAATCAGAATTTGGACTTTTTCTTAGTTATTTTTATTTTTAGGTCTTTAATTAAATTTTAAAATTAAATAATAATTAATCAAAGGTTTTAAAAATTGTTTTCTGATTTTTTTATTGTTTGTTAGACTTTTTAGAATTTATTTGCAAGTTTTTAGAATTTTCATAATTTGTCATTATTTTATTATTTTTCGTCTCGTTTTACGTGCAAATGCGATTCGTCGTAGCTTAGTTTGTCTTAGTCTAACTCGTCTTTACTTATAAACCCTTCTCATTCCAAAAATGAAACGAATCCAAAAACGTCTTATTGGCCATAACTCACACCTCCATCGAGAGCGAACACATCGGGTTTTTAAATACGCACGCGTTTTTCTGAAAACGTCTACGTCTTTATATACTTAACTAAATTACAACTATTTAACCAATCATCAAATTATTACAACTGGAAATATAAAGTTTTCATCAACGTGTCACTTTGATGTGACCATCCGTTGGAAACTCAAATACACCATTTTAAATTAATGGAATTTAACCAATTAGTTAAACCACAACATCATGGTCGAGCCGTTTCATTTCCGGTTTCTGCGCAACTTATCATTAGTACCTCTACCAATTTCTCTACAACGTCAAGGTTAGTTCATACCCCATCTTTCTAGTTTTAAATTGATTTTATAATCACTTTCTGAGGGAGACGTATATCAAGCAAAGGAACTTACAATGTTAAGTAGGATATTTATGCAGTACTCGGATATAAATATGTACAAGCAATTATCCAATCACACAAGTCTTTCCCATCCTCGATGAAGACACATCAAAATTCTAAGTTGAGTAACAACTTGTCATAACCCAACCTCGAAACTCACACACAAACAATGGTCCTGAGGTTTTGTTATGAATGATCACACATCTTAACCCTTTGATGATTTAGCTTGACTCTGTGCATACACCCACATTCTATAGTAACACGTGAGTCTACAAGTCTTACCCCCCGAGGTAATTCATCAAAACCTAGGTTGAGTGACGCCCGAAAAATATTTCCATCTTGCAATCAATCAAACATGAGGACCTCTAAGACATAGTTAAGTATTGTTACACATCCCAACTTTTTTGATGAACTGGCTCGAACCTGGGGATTACTCACGGTTAATCTTTAACCAAAATTCACATAATGTCTCTAGGTGGAATTATGAAAAAAATCTACAGGGCTATTGCGTAACTCACAGTGTCCAATGAATGTTATAGTGTTCATAATTAGAAGTGTATTATATGTGTGAGCTCACTTATCAAGCAATTCGAAACCATGTAACCAAGTAATCACAAGAAATCGATAAACAAACGAATGTTATACTTTTATTTAAAGGTGGCAACTATTAATTAATTGGTGATATCCTAAAATGTGTCAAATTATTGTGTCTAATTATTTTATCACGTTCTTGATACATTGAATGTAATGTGTTATATACTTTGATTTATCCTTGAAGATGTGTATTCCTATTATATAATTCAACATAAGAATTATATAATTGCTTGGTCATACGTAATATGTACGTAATACATTACATATGTGATGGTGTATGTTCGATTCATTTTATGTAACCAATCACCAAATTATTACATCGTGAAGTCTAAATCTTTCGTCAACGTGTCACGTTTGTACGAAGCTTATCATTAGTAACCATCCGTTCGAAACTCAAATACACCATTTTAAATTAATGGAATTTAGCCGATTAGTTAAACCACAACATCATGGTCGAGTCATTTCGTTTCCAGTTTGTACGGAGCTTATCATTAGTACCTCTACCAATTACTCTACAACGTCGGGGTTCATACCCCATCTTTCTAGTTTTAGATTTGATAATCACTTTCTGGGGGAGATACATGCTTGGTGATAAACTATTTATTAACTTGCTTGGTTGTCGTAAACTATTTATAAACTTGTTTGGTTGGTCATAAACTATTTATAAACTGGTTTAATTGTTACGTGTCCATCTGTGAACTCTAGTAATTGTTTCACTACATACTCATTCTATACTTTATCATTGCTTGATTTAACATATGCAAACAACTACATTTACTTGTTTATGTATTGGTATAAGTCTCTATTTAACCCAAGTTGCTTTTGGCCCACTCTCATGAACTGTTAGTTTCTTGGCCAGATGACCGGTCAACTAAGCGGGAATGTTATGGATAGATCTATTAGGATTGACACCCCTACCTAATTATGACTTTGTGGTCAAATTAGGTACACTAACATTTGAGTTAGAGTATGGGTGTCATGGGTTAGACACCTGCCTCAACTACATTATATGATTAAACTATTGATTGTGTTAATGTTTCGGTTTCATGAGCTTAAACAACAATGAATGTATTTTTTATGACTTTGTATTTGTTATAATGTCAACAGTGGTTGGAAAATCTTGTGATTCATCAAAAATTTCTTTTGTAGAAACAAGAAGGAGGGGGGGTTGAATAGTTTCTCTTCAATTATTTACCTAATTTAAATTACTTTGAATTAAGTGTGTATCAAAACTATCTTTTACTTAAAGCTAAGTTGCATAATGATTAGGTTCACTTCAAATACATTAGCAATGGTAATAGATAAGTATAATGATAATGAAATAAGTAAAGAGTAAGGAAAGAGACAACCTAGTGACAAGACACCAAGATTTATAGTGGTTCGACAACGAGGCTCTATCCTCGTTTCTGCTTCACTCCTCGAGTACACCTACTCGAGATTTCCACTATTTCCACAAGCTCCCTTCTTGGCGGAGAAAGCCTTACATCGTCGCTTACATTATTTTCCGACACAAAGCTAAATGTCGAGACCTAATCATTAGCTAGGACCAATCTACACAACGTTGCCTACTTCACAATTTAACGACACAAGGCTAGATGTCGAGTTCTAATCTCAAGGTAGAACCAATCTTCACGACGTTGCCTATTTCACCATTTAACGACACAAGGCTAGCTTTCGAGTTCTAATCCAAAGCTAGAACCAATCTTCACGACTCTTCACTTTGAAGCTAAGTGAAAACTTCACACAACACAACTACTAATCACTTTCAACTTTAGTGAGAACTCACAAGACACACCCACATCACTTTCTAGTTTAGTGAGAACTACTACACAAATCTATTACAACTCAACTAGACATATCCAAGTACACACATGTAGCTTGGATCTACACAACATAAATCCAAGCAAACACATATGCAATGGATGTACACAACAAATCCAAGTATTTACAAATAGCTTGGATGAACACAACTAGTCCAAGTATTTCATAAATACAAATAGATCAACAAAAATAAAAAGGCTAACATGATGAACATGACTAATTCATGGATTCATCTTTATCACAACACTAGTGAGTGAGTAATCTTCTCATTGGACAAGGTAAAGGAGGGGATAAAGAGGATAATCATATGTAAACATCCTTAACAGTTTAAGTGATCATTTACTAATGATTATGCTATAGAAAAGAGAAAGGGGGCTGAGAAAAACGTCCAAGAGGCTTGTTGGAAAATGAGATTTGATCCACTATTTATAGAAGACAAAGTCCAACGGCTAGATGGGTGCGGATCCTTATCTAGCCGGTGGTACCTTATCGATAAGGAACCGCCTAGCTATTTAAGGTGCCGCCCAGTAGAGTCCGCTCCCTTTTTTGTCTTTTAGTATGGTAGGAATATCTGAGGGTTTTTTAAACCTTCAAAGGATATTCTTATGGCATATGGAATATGCCATTTTCAAATTTACATTTTCTATTTTAATAAAATATTTTCTTAAAAATAAAGTTTATTAAAAAAATCTTTTGTCATATTAACAAAAGTGAGTTTTAAGGATGATCACTTTGATGATCACTAAGTATGATTAAGAAAGGTTAGTGATATGATTATTATCTTGATGATAGTGTTAGTTAAATAATTCGTTTTGTGTTTTACACTAAATGTGTTGTATAGTTTGTTGTGATCAAAACTAAGAAAGATTAGTTAACACTAATAATGTTTTTAGGAGTCACTTGCATTAACAATCTCCCCCTTTTTGATTACGACAAACTATAAACTCATTTACTTAGAAACACAAAATATTGAATTATTAACGAGTTTATCTTTCTCATTTCTCCCCCTTTACCGAAGCAAAAAGGTAATCACAAATCTTTGAAGATATCCGGACTTTGCTAGTAGCTCCCCCTTGGTGGTTGCTCCCCCTTGCTTGGGGCACCATGTGTATGAGCTAAGGTGACATGCTACACAAAGGTTAGTAGAAAGGAAAGAAACACCAATGTATATATGATCACTACCTACTAAGTAACTTGAGAGGGAGAAGGAGAATAAATCTCAAATTAGAAGCAAGTGTTTGCTAAGTATGTCCAAAAAGGTAAATGACAAAATCAAGTTCAATTGGTAGAATGGAGGTAGAAAGGAAACATCCAACCAATGAAGATGATAAATTTGTCAAGGGTTTAAAATTTAGAATTTATGTAATCACCTATAAACAATTGTAAATATTAACCACGATCAACTCAAAAAGAAAGAGAGAATGATCAAATAAAGAAAACAAACACAACACAAAGATTTCATATTACATAAATATGAAAAAGACAAACAAAGTAGATAGTCATACACACAATATGAGTATCTAAAGCAAAAGATATGGAAAATAAACCACAAAGCATAAGCTAGTCTAATAGTGATAATTTTCCAAGATTGATTAAAAAATGACTCTAAAACAACTAAAGTTTTATTGACTCCAATGGAGTGTAGCCCTTTAGTTGGAAAAATAAGACGACGATGCATCATGCGAAGTTTTGTCCACGGGAACGAAAACTTTGAGAGGAGGTTGAGTGAGGAGGAATTCAAGAAAATTGAACTTCTCATACACATGAGCAAGTTAAATTTGTTGAAATCGACAACAAGAACACGAGGATCCATGATGCAACACAAATTCGGTTGATGGGGTAAGGCCATCACACCTAGGGTTTGGTGGTGGTGAAGAGAGTGGGTAGGTAATGTTTTCATAATTCCTTGTGAGGTTTGGGAAGGTTGAAAGATCATTGAGTTGAGGGGTGTCAAAGGGTTTTGGTGGCGGGGGGAGATTCTCATTTTCTCCGGTGATTGGGTTAATGGATTAGGTCTCATTCCAATACTTGATTGGAGAGAAGGTGGGGTTCTGGGGTGGTTTGGATGAAGAGGGTTCATTTTTCTTGTTCCAAATAGGTTTAACCGAGATTTTCGGTTTCTTGGAAAGCTTGGATGAGGAAGCTTTGGGTGAGGAGGTTTGTGACAAAGAAATGTCAAGGTTATGAAAGGGAGAGTTAGGCATTGTTGAGGTGTGAGAATGAAATCTCAAGGTTGGGGTATAAGAAGAAAGTTTACAAGGCAAAGTTTTGAAAATCAAATGTAAAGTGTCAAGGAATGTTTAGCTAAATAGAGTAAACATGGAATCTTGACTGGGAATAGGGAGATGAAGAAAGACCAAAAACGAGCCATAAAGTAACTTTATGTCCGCGGTACCATATAGGGACCGACGGTTCCTTATTACTTAAGGAAGCGCGATTCTTTAAGGAACCGCGTGCAGTGGACTTGAAACCTAGATTTTCCAGGATTTTGAGAAAAACTAAGACTTTTTCAAAAAATTGCAAAACTTGGAATTTTATCTCTATAAGCACTAAATTTTTCTAGGGTTGCATAAAAGCAATACATTCACCAAGAACGTCTTGACAAAGGGTGACAAAATTTTGGATAACATTTTGAGCCAAATTTTAGTAAAGTTTTAGAGGTTGTGATAGATTTAGGTTCAATTTTAATTTGGAATTAAAGTTGATTAATGTCCACATAAAGATAGAAGCACACAATGATAAGTCCATAATTCATTCTCATAAAACATTCATGTGACACCCTAGAACCAAGGTCATTAACGTTACCCTAAATTACGCTAAATTTTGAAATTTTTAATAAATTTTAATTTCTATATTTATAAGTATTTTGGTTAAAGCCGATGTTCGAGGTTGTAATTTTTACGATTGACGATTCAAGAAGGACGATGACGATTACGATCCCGATGGATGCCCAATTTTATATAATTATTGACGATTTATCGATAATGTAATTTTTCGAGAATTTTATTTACGGTTCGTGTTAAGTTGAGTCGGGTGAGTTTTATAGCCTTCCGAGTACATTTAAAGTATCCCAAAAATATTTTGGAGTGTTCGGGATGATTTTCGACTCCCGTAAAATTTTCAAAATTGACTAGTGAGTCGAAACCGCAAAGTTTTGAGGACGTTTTTTAACTTAAGGCCAAAAGAAAGCAAAATTTACCATTTTGGTCCCTCCCAATGTACCAAAACTACACAAACACAAACACATAGATTCATTTCACAAAAGCAAAATCCAACTCTCTCTCTTTGCCCTCTCTAGCCGACGGTTACCCCAAACCCACCAAGAACACCATCAAAAATTTTTTTCACTTGATTTTCATTAAAATTAAGGTTAGTCCACATCTAATTTAGTCATTCCCTACATTTCTATGTGCTTAAATCCCACATGCACTAACAAAAATTTTCCAAAATTTTTCAAGATGATCCAAATTCGTTTTTGAGGCTAATTGTTGTAATGCATGTTGAATTCATGTGTTATGGATGCATAATCACCAAGAAAACCCACCAAAATCAATTTGGTTGTGGTGATTGGGGCACCCAAACCCCACGGCACAAGGGGTGTTTGGGGAGCCATGGTGGTTGTTGAATTTTGAGCTTAGTCTTGTGTTTGGTTATGTGTTTAAGGATGTTTTACATAGGTTTAATGGGTTGCATGTTCATTTTTAGATGATTAGGATTTTGAGTTTGGTTGATCAATAGGGGTAGGACTGAATTTTTGTGTTTGGATATGTTTAGGGAGGCTTAGGATGTTGCCTAGTGGTGGTTAGAAGGTTTGAAATCGAGTCTAAGCATGATTTTGGAATAGCCAAATTTAGGCAGAAACTTTATGGTCATTTCATAAAAATTATTTTTCTTCCAGGTCTTAAAAACAAAATGTAGTTGTAGAGGGTCTTTTTGTCTTTAATTTGGTATAAGGTAGAGCCCGTGACTCAAAACGAGCTAAAAGTTATGAGGTTTTAAAGATCGAGTACCGGGAGACGAGGACTTTCATAATCCGAATTTATGTAAAGTTTTAGTCAAATCCCGAGGGTCACAAGTATGAATTGGTAAATGGTCAAGGGTCAAAATTTGGTCCCAAACCTGTATAAATGGGTCTATATGTTGACTTAGGAGTCAAAGAAGTCAAAGGTACTTTTCATATAGGTCAAAGAGGTCAAAATTGGTCGAAGTGCAATTTCAGCCCGTAAAATGTAGATTTGGAAAAGAGTTGCGTAACGGGTCGTAAAAGTAAAAACTTTTATTGGGCTTAAAAACATGTCATCTACAGGTCTTATAGGATTTTTGAGAATTTAGTCAAATTTTATAAGTATGGTTAAATAGGGTAAAACAGCCCGTACTTTAGTCAAGTACCGGCGAGAATGAGTAAAAATGGACAACGTAAGTAATGAGAACGAATGGTATAGAATGAGTGATGCTTGTTATTTTGTTTTTGGCGTGAGTTATACTTGTCCTAAGTGACTAGTATATATATATTTTATACAGTACCGTAAAGTATTTAAATGAGATTACTCATTACGCGTTATTTGTGATAGGTGTTGATTTAACCGGGCATCCGTTTCGTCGTCAGTGATCATCCCTCGAACTACCGACTACTTAAGATATAAGGTGTGAATTTATAGCCTCGCTTATGTTTATTTCAAATTGTTTTACCCGCGAGGGAAATGCATGCTAGTTTTTAAAAGGAACGTATATCATGAATGATTGTTAGACCCGAAAGTTGCCTTAGAAATTGTGTTGAGTACCAAAGTTGCAAAAGTCCCTAAAATCATGAACTATTAACTATTGTCCTTCCCTCGAGTAGGGGGAAATAGCCGCTTATGCAATTTGTAGTACTACGGGGTTAACGACCCAATGCTAGCCGAGAAGCTGTACGTTTAGTAAGTTCTGCGGTAGATTATTTTGTATGAGAAATAAGGTATAATTGCAACTGATGCCTTTAGAAGGAGAACTACTTGCCCCACGCCTATGCGTACTTCCCATCTGGTTGGTGTACCAGGTATCCCCAGAAGAGCCGAAGGTGCAACGAGCGCAAATTCTCTTCATCAAGGCCTCCCAAGAATTTGCTGTCCCGGACCGAGAATTTATCATGACGTACGACGGGTTGTGAGAGGTTTGGAAGGATCGATGTGCATGAGGTATGTAGTGGAATCAAGGGTGATCAGTAGATTCGACGAGAATGAAAAGGCAGATCAAAGACTGTTGGAAAGGACTGCAAGAATTGAGTATGATGGAAATGTGAACAAAAGTGACATCAACAGTTTAAGATCAATGGTTGCAAATTTAAGTGCTAGTCTGGACCGTGTGAGGGAAGATCAAATGAGGTTGTCGAGGATGCAGAGTTGGGAGCATCGGGTTAGAGCATCATTGCCCCCGGATTGGAGATTCGTGGACGATTTGGAGATGGAGGCAAACGACTTTATGATTCAGCCGCCTACTAGAGGTGCTTGTATTACGGTGGGAAATCAGGTAGCGATTGAGTGTGGATCCACATCAGGGACGAAAAAGGAGATGGAATGTGGGCCGGATGAGAAAGGAAAGAGAAAAATGGATGATGTGGATGAGGACGATAGTGAGGAGGAAACCGAGGAAGACGACGACGAGCCGCCATCCAAGAGGCAGTGTGGATCACCACATGCCTAGTTACTTTTTTTGTATTTTCTTTGATCATTGTAATAGAACTGTTTTAGACCTTTGTATGATGGTGTTATGACGAGAAACTCAAGTACTTGAAGTTTTGTGGTGAACGATTGTAGTGGCAATACTTGTCACGATTTTGGTTAATTATCAATACAATCTATGTTACCTTTCATGAACTGTGATATGTCTTAAATTTGATCTTTTGTGATGTGAATTGATGAATATTAGTAACTCCGTAGTGATGTGTCGTTGTATGTATATTATGTCTGGGAAACTTGATATGTATACTTACATTATTTTTCTATTTTCCCTGTCTTGCAGAAAGAGATATTCGATAACACCATGCCTCCAAAGTTGACCGCCGATCGTGTTAACACCATGATTCAGGAAGCTATAGCAAATGCGTTGGAAGCGGACCGAGCCGGGAGAAATCAGGACCAGGGAAGGAACGCGGGGAGACAGCAAGCCCCGAGAGTGTGTACCTATTCTAGCTTTATGAAATGCGGTCCCACGCAGTTCCGTGGAACGGGTGGAGCTTTAGAACTTAGACGATGGTTGGAAAAGGTTGAAAGTACGTTCAAAATCAGTGGTTGTGCAGAAGCGGACAAAGTGAAGTTTGCAGCGGCTACGTTTCTTGATGATGCGTTAAGTTGGTGGAATACTCAGGTAGCTACGGTTGGATTGGCTGTAGCGAATGCAAGGACGTGGAATGCGACAAAAGCTCTGTTGACTAAGAAGTTTTGCCCAGAGGAGGAATTGGGGCAATTGGAGGATGAGTTGAGGCATTTGACCTTGAAGAACAACGATATAGCTGCCTACACTAGGAGGTTTAACGAATTAAGCCTGTTGTGTCCGGATGTTTTTGCCAATGACACCAAGAAGATGAAACAGTATATTAAGGGTTTATCCAGCAACATTAAAGGTGAAACAACTTCGTCGAAACCTGGATCGTTTGATGAAGCGGTTCAGATGGCACACGCATTGATGGACGTTAAGCTCCAGGACAAGCAGAACTCCATTGCTGAAGGCAACAAGAGGAAATGGGAAGCGGCACAAAGCAACCAATCCCAAGGCCAGAACCGAGGTGGAAACCGAAACAACCATGGGCCGAACCGAAATCAGCAGTTTAACCAAAGAAGGAATGAAGGGATGAGGGCAGTGACGAACCCTAGAGGTGTAAAAGTGAATCCCCATTGTGGTAAGTGCAATTTGTATCATGTTGGAAATTGCCCGCCTGCATGCGGCAAATGTGGGAAGGCAGGTCATAGGACTTCTGGTTGCCGAACGGGAGGAGTAGCCACTAGGGCTAATGCTATCAGGACGAGGGGATGTTATGGTTGTGGAGAAAGGGGTCATGTGCAAGTGAATTGCCCGAAGGCAGGAAACAAGCGGGGAGGTAATAATGCCGCTGCTGTGTATCAAGTGGGAACGGCTGATAAACCACAGGGTCCTAATGTGGTTACCGGTACGTTTTTGCTAGACGCTTGTTATGCTAGTATTTTGTTTGATTCTGGCTCCGACAAGAGTTTTGTAGACGTTAGATTTAGTCGTCATATTGATAGAGAACCGGTGTTGTTAGCGACTAGTTATAATGTTGAGTTAGCCGATGGAAAAATTGTTAGTACGAATTCTATACTGAAAGGGTGTACCTTGAAGTTAGGAAATTACGCTTTTAAAATCGACTTGATGCCTATAGAGCTAGGATCGTTTGACGTGATTGTGGGAATGGATTGGCTAATGGCGCACAGTGCTATGATCGTCTGTGGCGAGAGATTGGTTCAGATTCCGTTGAGGAATAAAGTGTTGACGGTGAAGGGAGACGAATGCACTTCTCGTTTGAAAGTGATTTCCTGTTTGAAAATGATGAAGTACGTAGAGAGCGGATGCGATGTGTTTTTGGCACAAGTTTCGAGTGATGGTGATTTAGAGGCAAAGATTGAAGAGGTACCAGTTATTTGCGAGTATCCGGATGTTTTTCCAGACGAGTTGCCAGGTTTACCGCCTACCCGTGAGGTCGAGTTTCGAATTGATTTAGTGCCAGGAGCTGCGCCGGTTGCACGTGCACCTTATCGCTTAGCACCATCTGAGTTGAAGGAGTTATCGGATCAATTGAAGGAATTGATGGACAAAGGATTTATTAGGCCGAGCTCATCACCGTGGGGAGCGCCAGTGTTGTTCGTAAAGAAGAAAGATGGTTCGTTTCGGATGTGTATTAACTATAGGGAACTCAATAAGCTGACGGTTAAGAATCGGTACCCATTGCCGAGGATTGACGATTTGTTCGATCAATTGCAAGGTTCCAGTGTATACTCCAAGATCGATTTAAGATCAGGGTATCATCAACTGCGTGTAAGAGAGGAGGACATTCCTGTAACTGCCTTTCGTACGCGGTATGGACACTTTGAATTTCGAGTGATGCCGTTTGGGTTGACGAACGCGCCTGCTGTATTCATGGATCTTATGAATCGCGTGTGCAAGCCGTATCTAGATAAGTTTGTTATTGTTTTTATCGACGATATACTTATTTACTCTAAGAGTAAGGAGGAGCACGAGAAGCACCTAAGAAAGATTTTGGAGTTGTTAAGGAAGGAGAAGCTGTATGCAAAATTCTCTAAGTGTGAATTTTGGTTGGAATCAGTGCAGTTTCTAGGTCACGTGATTGATAGTAAGGGAGTTCGTGTGGATCCCGCCAAGGTCGAAGCGATCAGGGAATGGTCAGCACCGACGACGCCGACTGAAGTTCGACAATTCCTTGGTTTAGCGGGGTATTATCGAAGGTTTATTGAAGGATTTTCGTTGATTGCAAAACCATTGACGAGGCTTACCGAAAAGAATAGGGTGTATGAATGGGGAAATGAGGAAGAACTTGCTTTCAAAACGCTCAAGGATAGGTTATGTTCCACACCGATTTTATCATTGCCTGAAGGAACCGAAGACTTCGTAGTGTATTGTGATGCGTCTCGTAAGGGTTATGGAGCGGTATTAATGCAACGTGAAAAGGTGATAGCTTACGCGTCCAGGCAACTAAGGAAGAACGAGGAGAACTACACGACGCACGATTTGGAATTAGGAGCGGTAGTTTTTGCGTTGAAGTTGTGGAGACACTATCTGTATGGGACAAAGTGTGTTGTATTCACTGACCACAAGAGTTTGCAACACATTTTAGATCAAAAGGAGTTGAATATGCGACAAAGACGATGGGTTGAACTACTGAGTGATTATGACTGCGAAATTCGCTACCACCCTGGCAAGGCGAATGTTGTAGCGGATGCACTGAGTAGGAAGGAACGGGAGAAACCTTTGAGGGTTAGAGCTTTAGTGATGACTGAGAGCGTTGACTTAACCGAAACTATACTGAAGGCTCAAGAGAGAGGACTAATGAAAGGGAATGTTGAAGCCGAAAACTTGGGACGAATGTTGAAACCTCTCTTCGTGATTAGGTCAGACGGACTGAGATATTTTGAGAATCGGATTTGGTTACCACTGTGTTCATCTGAGGAAGGAAAGCCTGGAGTTCGAGAATTGGTTATGAATGAGTCGCATAAGTCGAAGTATTCGATACATCCTGGATCGGATAAAATGTATCACGACCTGAAGAAAGTTTATTGGTGGCCGAATATGAAGGCGGATATTGCTCGTTACGTTAGTAAGTGTTTGACATGCGCGAAGGTTCAAGCAGAACATAAGAAACCATCTGGATTGTTGGTACAACCAGAGATCCCAGAATGGAAATGGGAGAAAATCGCTATGGATTTCGTGACGGGTTTACCTAGGACTCCTAGTGGATCTGATATGATATGGGTGATTGTGGATAGGTTAACGAAATCTGCTCATTTCTTACCTATGAAGAAGACGGACAGCATGGAAAAACTCGCCAGCGTGTACGTGAAGGAGATCGTCTGTAGACATGGAGTGCCGTTATCGATCATTTCGGATCGCGATAGTAGATTTACGTCGGAATTTTGGAAATCGCTTCAACGTGCGATGGGCACTGAATTGAGTTTAAGCACGGCTTATCACCCGGAAACTGACGGCCAGAGTGAACGAACTATTCAAACGATGGAGGACATGCTCCGAGCATGCGTGATTGATTTTGGAGGAAGTTGGGAACGCCACTTGCCTCTAGTGGAATTTTCGTACAATAATAGTTACCATGCGAGTATCAAGGCAGCACCGTTCGAAGCATTGTATGGAAGGAAGTGTAGATCGCCTGTGTGTTGGAGTGAAGTAGGGGAAAGTCAATTGACTGGACCCGAAATGGTTTTAGAAACGACAGAGAAGATTGTACAAATCAAGAACCGACTACTTGCTGCGAGAAGCCGACAGAAGAGTTATGCCGATAACCGAAGGAAACCGTTGGAGTTTGAAGTTGGAGATATGGTTATGCTCAAGGTATCGCCGTGGAAGGGTGTAATTCGTTTTGGGAAGAAAGGTAAGTTGAGTCTGAGGTATATTGGACCGTTTAAGATCGTCGAACGAATTGGACCAGTAGCGTACAAGTTAGAATTGCCGAGCGAACTTAGTGCTATTCACGACACGTTTCACGTATCGAACCTGAAGAAGAGTTTGGCGGACAAGGAATTGGTGATTCCTTTGGACGAGATTCGACTAGACGACAAAATGCACTTTGTGGAAGAACCCGTGGAAATTATGGACCGAGAGGTCAAGCGGTTGAAGCATAGTAGGATTCCTATTGTGAAGGTCCGATGGAATTCTAAGCGTGGACCGGAATACACTTGGGAACGTGAGGACTTTTTCAAGGAAAGGTATCCTCATCTGTTCCAGTAGAACGAAATGTGAGTATAAGAAGAGGCGAGCGCCGGGACGTCGCTCTCTTTAAGGAGGGGTGGATGTGACACCCTAGAACCAAGGTCATTAACGTTACCCTAAATTACGCTAAATTTTGAAATTTTTAATAAATTTTAATTTCTATATTTATAAGTATTTTGGTTAAAGCCGATGTTCGAGGTTGTAATTTTTACGATTGACGATTCAAGAAGGACGATGACGATTACGATCCCGATGGATGCCCAATTTTATATAATTATTGACGATTTATCGATAATGTAATTTTTCGAGAATTTTATTTACGGTTCGTGTTAAGTTGAGTCGGGTGAGTTTTATAGCCTTCCGAGTACATTTAAAGTATCCCAAAAATATTTTGGAGTGTTCGGGATGATTTCCGACTCCCGTAAAATTTTCAAAATTGACTAGTGAGTCGAAACCGCAAAGTTTTAAGGACGTTTTTTAACTTAAGGCCAAAAGAAAGCAAAATTTACCATTTTGGTCCCTCCCAATGTACCAAAACTACACAAACACAAACACATAGATTCATTTCACAAAAACAAAATCCAACTCTCTCTCTTTGCCCTCTCTAGCCGACGGTTACCCCAAACCCACCAAGAACACCATCAAAAATTTTTTTCACTTGATTTTCATTAAAATTAAGGTTAGACCACATCTAATTTGGTCATTCCCTACATTTCTATGTGCTTAAATCCCACATGCACTAACAAAAATTTTCCAAAATTTTTCAAGATGATCCAAATTCGTTTTTGAGGCTAATTGTTGTAATGCATGTTGAATTCATGTGTTATGGATGCATAATCACCAAGAAAACCCACCAAAATCAATTTGGTTGTGGTGATTGGGGCACCCAAACCCCACGGCACAAGGGGTGTTTGGGGAGCCATGGTGGTTGTTGAATTTTGAGCTTAGTCTTGTGTTTGGTTATGTGTTTAAGGATGTTTTACATAGGTTTAATGGGTTGCATGTTCATTTTTAGATGATTAGGATTTTGAGTTTGGTTGATCAATAGGGGTAGGACTGAATTTTTGTGTTTGGATATGTTTAGGGAGGCTTAGGATGTTGCCTAGTGGTGGTTAGAAGGTTTGAAATCGAGTCTAAGCATGATTTTGGAATAGCCAAATTTAGGCAGAAACTTTATGGTCATTTCATAAAAATTATTTTTCTTCCAGGTCTTAAAAACAAAATGTAGTTGTAGAGGGTCTTTTTGTCTTTAATTTGGTATAAGGTAGAGCCCGTGACTCAAAACGAGCTAAAAGTTATGAGGTTTTAAAGATCGAGTACCGGGAGACGAGGACTTTCATAATCCGAATTTATGTAAAGTTTTAGTCAAATCCCGAGGGTCACAAGTATGAATTGGTAAATGGTCAAGGGTCAAAATTTGGTCCCAAACCTGTATAAATGGGTCTATATGTTGACTTAGCAGTCAAAGAAGTCAAAGGTACTTTTCATATAGGTCAAAGAGGTCAAAATTGGTCGAAGTGCAATTTCAGCCCGTAAAATGTAGATTTGGAAAAGAGTTGCGTAACGGGTCGTAAAAGTAAAAACTTTTATTGGGCTTAAAAACATGTCATCTACAGGTCTTATAGGATTTTTGAGAATTTAGTCAAATTTTATAAGTATGGTTAAATAGGGTAAAACAGCCCGTACTTTAGTCAAGTACCGGCGAGAATGAGTAAAAATGGACAACGTAAGTAATGAGAACGAATGGTATAGAATGAGTGATGCTTGTTATTTTGTTTTTGGCGTGAGTTATACTTGTCCTAAGTGACTAGTATATATATATTTTATACAGTACCGTAAAGTATTTAAATGAGATTACTCATTACGCGTTATTTGTGATAGGTGTTGATTTAACCGGGCATCCGTTTCGTCGTCAGTGATCATCCCTCGAACTACCGACTACTTAAGATATAAGGTGTGAATTTATAGCCTCGCTTATGTTTATTTCAAATTGTTTTACCCGCGAGGGAAATGCATGCTAGTTTTTAAAAGGAACGTATATCATGAATGATTGTTAGACCCGAAAGTTGCCTTAGAAATTGTGTTGAGTACCAAAGTTGCAAAAGTCCCTAAAATCATGAACTATTAACTATTGTCCTGCCCTCGAGTAGGGGGAAATAGCCGCTTATGCAATTTGTAGTACTACGGGGTTAACGACCCAATGCTAGCCGAGAAGCTGTACGTTTAGTAAGTTCTGCGGTAGATTATTTTGTATGAGAAATAAGGTATAATTGCAACTGATGCCTTTAGAAGGGGCACTGGTTTCATCTGAATCACGCCGGTATTTATTACGCGGGTGATTGAGTTAACGGATTAGTGTCATGAGCTTAAACACAATTGTCAGTATCCTGATTATAGATTGTTTGATCGACAAGTCTATAAATGATCACGAATGGTTTTTATTTTATATACGTTCAAATGGATTGTAAAACCTATGAATTCCACTCAACGTTTTCGTTGACCAAATTTTTGGCATGTGTTTCAGGTAACCGCTGAGGTGTAGAATGGAGCATGCATGGGATGGATGTTGTGTGTATGGCTTGGAGTCCCCTTGTTTTTCCTCCTTTTTCAACTTAAACAATTTTTATGTTTAATGTTATGTTGTTGTAAAACTGAAATTTCTGGGTTGAGATTCATGGGGACCGAAAACGCTAAACTCTGTTGTACCAAATTGGGGTTGGAAAAACCGTGGACATGTATCATCTAACAATTTTAAATTCAAGTTTTAAGTTGACGTCTTTTTAGCGTCGTTTGATATATCTTGTGTGCAATGAATACTGAGTAGCACCCATTGTTGTAGTTCCGCTGCGCATAGCAATTGTGGGGGTGTTACAATTCATGAAAGAGATACATAAAGAAAAACAATAACTATAAAAAAACAAAACTAGATTAAGAACTAGGTCTTGATTAGAAGTCTTCCTTGGCTTGGTTTAAAGAAAAACTTATTAGGGAAAATCATCATTTATCTCCTAGGAGGATGATTGGCAAAGAGACTTAACAAAACGCTTTGCAACTCTATGTTAGCCCCAATCATCTCCATTCTTAGGATATCAAGGAGATAGAAGTTGTTGAGGAAACAAGGGCAATTAGTGCCATTGTGCATGAAATACCCATAAAAGCTAGGATCACCCAAGTTTGGAGTGTTTGAGTGAGGTGGAGGTGGAGGATGTATGTTCTCCAAGGGTGAAGTGGGTGAGTGTGGAGGCAAGCTCTCCAAGGGTGAAAAGGGTGAGTTAGGAGGGGTAAATGGTGAAGTCACCATGGTATCATCAAAGTCATTCACAATGGGAATGCTTTGGATGGGTTGTGGTTGGGTGGTCACATCCAAGAGATTACTTGGAGTGAAGGATGAGGAAAGCTCATTCATCCTAGATTAGAATGAAGATGAGGTAGAACCATGAGAATGGTTGGTTCCATGGGTTGATGAAGTCTTGCATAGAGCAAGAGGTGGTGAGTTTGATGAAGAAATGAGAATTGGGACAATCTCATTCTTGGGAGTGTGAAAGGGTGAGGAGTTAGGTTTAGCTAGTTTAATCTTAATCTTAAGATTATTCTTTGTGGTGGAGGTTTTGGATGAGTTTGAGCTTCTTGTAGAAACCATGGTGGAAATGAAGGGTTTAAGGTTTAAGGAAGAATGGTTTGATGTGTGAAGAACATGGCTAACAAGGTGGGTTTAAAAGGGTGAGGGATGATCCAAACTATTAATGAGTTAAAAACATTTTATGTGAATAATGAATTTAGCTAACCTAGTTTAGGAAATGATTAGGTTTTTGCAAAGAATCAAGCAAGGTTTACACAGATTAAGGAAAATAGTATAAAACAAAGATTCTGTCGGACACAGTAGCCGGCGGTTCCTTATCTAGGGGCGGCGGTTCCTTATCAATAAGGTACCACGGGTCTATAAGGAACCGCGACCAGTGGTGTTCAAAAATGGTATTTCCTCAAATTTTGGTTAGCCCAGATTGTTACCAAAGGATTTTCAAGCCAAAGTAAACTACTGACCAAAATCTAGGAAGCTAACTAACACATAGGATGTACAAAGCTATGCAAATCATAATGGAAAAAATTTAGGATAAATAACAAATAATCCAAACAAGTAGAATATAGTTAATACACATCCAAGAAAAAAAGGAAGCAAATGTTCAACATCACATTACATGATTACCAACATGTATACTTTGAAACAACTCAAAGTCTTCATCTTCTCTTCTTTCCCAATCCCTTGATCATGTTTCCTAAGTACTTGATTCTCTTTCTTGACTCAATCCGGTGATCATGCAAATCACCTTAGGTTCAAAGATTTTGACGTTAAAGTTCCTCTAAATTGAGATTATTAGGAACTTCACTAGTGGAATGATGAGGAGGGGAAGCAATGTCATCTAAACCATCCACGAATGAGTTTGTGGAGTGGTGAGAAGTACTCGAAGAATAAATGGGAGCACTTATGCCAATGCCATCACCATCACTTGTTGGCATGTCCATGTCCTCATCATTGGACTCTTGTTGGTCAGATTTACGATCACATCTTGTCTTTCTCTTATATACCTCTTGAAAAGGTAGCATGACCCGTTTGACCGATTGAAACTAACAAAGATCAAGATTTGGAAAATCACGGCCAACCCTTTTAAAAAGGCGAGTGAGAAGCATTGCGTAAGGGAGGTTTGTTTTAGGCTTGTGAATAGCAAATTGATCCGTTGAGCGATAAAATATGCCAAATTGTAATTGGTGTTGGTAAAGATGCAATATAACATATTCACTAAACACGCCGGAACATGATCCCGGTTTCCACCAAGACAAAACACATTTTCCCTAAGGATATTGGTCCATTGGACCATATTATCATTAAGGTCGCTTAAGAGAACCTCTTAATGGGTCGATTACGCTTTTTGGAGACAATGTCAACAATGAAGTCAAGATCAATTTCCTCATGATCATTTGGAGGAAAATTGTAGGATTCAAGGAGAGCACTAAGCTTCCATTTATCCGTGAAGCGACAAGTGCCTACAAATGGGACATCAAGAATTTGACCAAAAACTTTGAGAGAGTATTGAATGAGTTGATCTTTCAAGATGAACCTAACAAATATTCCATCGTTGTTTTCAATGACGGAGTATGTGCTAAAGAACTCCAATAGGAATCGAGGATAGATGTCTTCCTTAATGTTCAACAAACAATCAAATCCAATGTTTTCAAACATGGACTTGAGGTAGACATAATTCTTGATATCCTTTTGGACAACTCTACCCTCATGAAAGCAACGAGATTGAAGGGAGGAAAAAGTATGGGCAAGGTGAGTTGAGTGACAAAAGTCGGAAAGGTTTGGCATATACTGTTTGGTGAGTTGATGATCCTTTTGGTATTGTGAAGGCATGATTAGTACCTAAAAAAACACAAGAAAATATTTTTCCAATCACTCATAAGAAAAATAAACTCAGAACTCAAAAATATGAGAATATGCTATATCAATTTCTTGACAAACAAAGGATTGAATCCATAACATTCTCATGTTCACAATGTGTCTATTCCATTATGTTGGAAATACGTTTTACGCATTTAGAAAGTATCGGTCACTCCAACAATGTAGTTATAGGCTCGTAGTTATGTTTAGTCTCATTTATTAAATAGCCCGACCCATGAGCATGTTCATGGGCCGGAAGCCCAAGTCCATTAAGGACTTGGGGTATTTAAACCTCTTTCCACCATGGAAAGAGGTGTTGGTTGTTCATTTCTTTCATTTCAATATATAAGTTTTCTTTCACTTCTCTCTCTAACTTTCTATCTCTAGAAAAACATCAACCCTCTTGATTCATAAATATTATCATTGTTCTACAATTGGTATCAAGAGCCATGGGATGAAATAAAGATTGGTTTTGTGTTGTTCATACTTTTTTAAGTGTGTTCATGTGTTTTTGATAGATTTTTCCAAAAGTTACAAAATTTTTCGTGTTCTTTGATTCCAAGTGATCTACATATCTTCTAAATAGTTCTAGTAACGATTTGGTGATATTCGTTTGGTTAGAATCACGTTTTTCAAGGTAAAAATATTTTCTTTTTTGGTGATCTTAAGTTTCGGACTATTTTTTAGGGATACGATCTAACTTTGTGTTTGCATAAACACTGGGGGTTTCTACTTGCGATCCTGAGTTACGATCCATAAGTGCGATCTAGTAGTACGATCTATAGATCCGATCCATATTTCCATTGCTCAGTACGATCCCTCAGTGCGATCTAGTACTACGATCAGGATACGATCATTTCACCACGATCAGGATACGATCATTTCACCACGATCAGGCTACGATCATCTTACTACGATCAGGGTTCGATCACTCACCACTATCAGGATACGATCACTTCACCACGATCAGGGCTACGATCATCTTACTACGATCAGGGTTAGATCATTCACCACGATCAGGATACGATCATTTCACCACGATCAGGTTACGATCATCTTACTACGATCAGGGTTCGATCACTCACCACGATCAGGGTACGATCATCTCACTACGATCAGGATACGATCAGGATAGGGGAGTACGATCGCAACACGTTTTGGGAGTCCGATTAGAGTACGATCAGCCATAGTTTTTCAACACTTAGAGGATTTTCAACCTTGGTTTTTATTTGGAAACATTAGCAAAAAACACACAATCAAAAGATCTTAATATCTTTAGTTACACAACATTAAAACACATAATCTTATTTCATTGCTCGATCATAATTGATAATCTTTTTTCAAGGGATCACAAAATGAATTCACATTCATTTATGCCAACTATGACTTCACTCACCGATATATCAATCATTTCGGGTACCGATACTCGCCCGCCTTTGCTCATCAAAGATCTATTTGAAGCATGGCAAGGCCGTATGAGAACATATATCATGGGCAAACATAATGGTCGACTTATGCTTCAATCAATTGATAAAGGACCATTAGATTGGGGAGAGGTTACCGTCAACAATGTGACAAGACCAAGGGAGTATCATGAGTTAACCGATGCCAATAAAATCATTGCAGATGCCGATGAAAGGGCTGTTCAGACAATTCTTCAAGCCCTTCCACCCGATATCTTTCGAATGGTGAGTGAACATACAGTAGCAAAGAATCTTTGGGATCGACTTGCGGTTTTGCTACAAGGGACATCTCTCACAAAGCAAGAACGAGAGTGTCAACTGTATGATTTGTTTGATAGGTTCACATACCTTCCAGGGGAGACACTTCATGATTTTTATTGGCGTTTTACCACTTTGATGAATGACATGAATGTCTATAATCTAAGTATTGAACAGTTTCAGTTAAACACCAAGTTTTTGAACACACTACCCCCTGAATGGAGTCAATATGTGACTGTTGTCAAAATGATTCGTGATCTACACAAGTCCAATTTAGATCAACTCTATGCTTTCTTACAACAACATGAGAAGCATGTGATCCAAAACCGAATTTCTCAAGGACATTATCATGAACCAATGGAATTATTGGCAAACAATCCTACACTCTCATACCACAACTCTCAGCTTGCTTTAGGACACAAATCTTCATATCAACCTGTGTATCAAACACCAAGCTTTCCACAGTATTCGATTCTGCCACCGCCGCCAACATCTTATCACCAACCAGCAACATCATCATCACAAGGAGATTCACACCCATCACCTTATGCCTCACACCAGTATTCACCGTATCAAACTCCCACCAACCTTGCTAGTACCTATCCACAACTAGAGGCTCCTCAACCTCATTACTCACATCAAGTAAGTGCTCCAACCAATCAGTTTGTTGCTCAACCAGCATCAGCATTGTATTGTGAAGATGACATCCCTGTCCCTGAATTTAGACAAGGAGATAGCACTACTGAAATCCTTGCTCTGATGTCTGCATATTTAATTCAAACTTTGAAGAAACGAGGTTACCGAGGTTCAGCACCAACTAACAATCAGTTAAGGAACTCGTCTGACTCTCGACAACAGGCAACAATTCAGGATGGAAGGGTCATGGTGCAACCACTTCAAGGGAGATCAAATTCGTCTACTGCTGGTGCACGTTCATCCAATACTACTGCTACAAGGGCTAATAGCACTGGTAAAATGAAGGTGGTTATTTGCTACAACTGCAAAGGGGAAGGGCACATGGCCCGATAATGCAAGCAACCTAAGAGGAGAAGGGACGACACATGGTTTAAGGAGAAGATTTACCTGGTGAATACTCAAGCCCATGGTCGTGAGCTTGATGACGAAGAATTGGCATTCCTTGCAGATCCGGGAGTAGCGGAAACTGATGGTCTCACAACAGTCATCACCAACAATGCTGCATATCAATGTGATGATTTGGATGCATATGACTCTGATTGTGATGATCTTAACACCGCCAAAGCAGCTCTTATGGCAAACCTTACACTCTATGGAGCTGATACCATTTCTGAGGTATCAAATACTGCTACAGATACTAGCATTGTACCTTATCAAGTTGAGCAAATGTCTGAGTATTCGGAACAGCCTCCGGTGGTTAGTAACTCAATCGACGAGACAAACAATGATAGCAATAACATTGCAAGTCCTCAGATTTTGAGTGAACCACAACCGGGAGCTCTTACGACTATTAATTCGTCTGCTCAACCTGATTTGGTTAGGGTACCGACATCTTTGCTTAGCAGAATGAATAGTACGATCCTTGAAACCTTTAATGCTAATCAGACCTTATCTGCCGAGCTTGCTTTGCATAAGGAAAAGGTTAAAACCTTGGAAATGACTCCTGTGTCCACTACCTTAACCAATCCTGAATTTGATAGGTTTAAGAAAGTTCAAATGGACAATCTGCTAGAAATTGAAAGTTTAAGAGCAAATATTTCGAATGAGCTTAAAGAAAAAGAGCCAGTCGTTACTAATTTTCAACAACTTCAAACGAATTTTGAAATTCTTGAGTCCAAACAGCTTGAAATGGAAATTAAGACGTCTGAAAGAATAAAAGAAACGGAAATTAAGCTTTTAAAACAATATGCTGCTTCACATCTAGTACACTTGTTTCATGCATCATTCAAAGAGTTCAATCTATCGCGTCTTATAGACTTACCACCTAACCCGGGGTATGCAAAGCAAGCGCTTAACCACAACCCACGATGATGTTGCGGTTTTTAGTCGTTTACTATCTTTTAGGAAAAAGAAAGCAAAAACCAAAGTCGTGGTAAGCATTAAGTATCACGTTTTGTGAAAAACGCGAATACTCGTCGTCGAGTTCGTTCTCGGTGGAGGTATGGTGTTTAGCCAACAATATTAGACGTTATTAATTCGAGTGATTTCGTTTTGGAAAGAAAGAAAGAAAAGAAAATGTAGACGAATTACGCTAAAAACGGTCGGAAACGCGCGAACGTGCGAACGTGAAAACGCGACCCAACAAAAAAATTAACCTAAAAATTAATTAAAAATTACTTAAAATTCCTAATACTTCTAATTAAAAATAAAATATAAACTAAAAAAATTTGAAAGTGCTTAAATTATTTTATATTAATATTTAAAGTTAATTAAAAATCCTAAAAAATAAATTAACTAAGAAAAGGACAAAATTCAAACTTTATTATTTGGAAACCTAGTTTATACTATTTAAAAACTAAAAATATTTTTTTGAAAATTTTTCTAAACTTTTTTTCTATTTTTTATGACTTTTTTAATTTTAAAAATGAGAATAACCTTAGAAAATAAATAATAAAAAGAAAATTATGAAATTTAAACTATATGAAAGCAAATTTATTTTATCTACGTCCTAAATGACAAAAGAAAATTTTAGAAAAACGAATTACCTTTTTTTTTTGACTTTTATATATTTTTTTTTTTATGAATTAAATACTTATTAAACTAATTAAATGCTTTAAAAATAATAAATGATTTTATTAAAATGCCAAAAAATTACTGAAAGCCTAAAATACTGATCTAAGAATAGGAAAAATAAAAGCCTAAAAAAAATGCTACAATAAGCGGGTAAATAAGCCTTTTAAAAGCTGTTAAGCTATTTGTGAAAGTGGTTTAAATAAAACTGTGTGCAAACTAATAACAAAACACTTCCTAGAGCAGATGGTAGGGAGAAGTGTTTCTGAGGTGCTTGTAAGTGTGCTGGGGGTCAGGTGTTCGAAACCCCCTGCTGACACATATATGTTTTTTTTTGTTTTTCTATATTAACTGTATTAAATAAAAAATGGGAAGAGTGACAGTTAACACAAAGCGCTCCTAGAGCGGATGGTGAAGTTGTTTTCTGTTGGTGCGTTTGGTTTGAGTGCAGAGATCAGGGTTTCAATCCTTGCCTGCTGCAACTTTATGCAATAATTTTTTTTTTTTGACAGCTTTCCAGCTTTTTGGAATTAAGCACAATCACACCACTAGCAGTTGGCTAGTGGTTTAAGCAGCAAACAAAAGAAACACAGAATTCAAACTTCACATAGGCAACAAAGAAAATAAATTTAAAGTTCTGATATGAATAGTAGCAACAACGTATGTGCTTGAATATGACTTTTAAGGACAGATTTGGCTTATAACTTGAGTTGGAAAAATAAGTTGAGGCCTTATTTCTTGACACACAATCAGTTATATAAGAAAAACCAATACATAAAACATCAAACAAAGCCAATTCAAGCAGCCGCAAATTAAGAGAACAAAAGAACAGTAGCAAGTTTCTATTGCGCACAAGTGAGATTTTGGCCAAATTCTATTTAATAATAAGGTATCCTACAAAACATAAAACCCAGTTCTTATTTTAAAACAGATCAAAACCTATCTACCTAGATTTACCTAAATCCTAGGTTTCAGATCACGAATCCTCGAATCCAAGCTACAAGAACTGCTGATGTGAAATGGCAGAGTTTGGCCAAAAAGTTGAACTAAAAGATCCTTGATTTGAGCAGATACAACTCTAACCTCAAGTAGATTGCCAAAACCTCTAAATAGAATTAAAGTGGACTGAGAATAAGCTCAACTACACGGACTCGACAAGTGAAACTCCAAAATTCTTTGGCAGGCACTCCTGTTTGGTGTCTATGGTGGGCATACAAAACACTAACAGAAAACAAAAACAACAAGCAAAACGAGGAAATCAACTCCAAGCACATATATGAACAGTAGGCAGAAACCAAGCCTATTCAAAGTGCAATAAAGGCAATTTCTGCTTACAAAAAAAAAAACTTCAATAAGCATCCCATCAATAATCCTGCTATCAGAAAACTATCATTACCCTTAGACCTAATTGTCACCTAAAATTGCAAACCTCGAATCACAAGCCCTAAACCACTAGACCTGTCTGATGGTTTCAAAGGGTTTGTGAAGAAATTTTATATCATGCAATATACACAATTAACTCAATACTCCACACTAAACATACAGTATGATCATAAAAATTCACGAAGGATCACTTTTACACTACTTGTAAAGACCAACAGTTGGACTGCCAGTTACCGAACACAAAGACATATTTTTAAGCAGAACTTGTAAAATCAAAATTTTCAACCTAACAACTAGATTTTTAGCGTAAAATCAACCTTCCTAGAGCTAATAAGGTTATGCAGAGTAAGTATGGATCTTGGTGGTCAATCCCTGCCCAAGAACCACCATTCCCAAACACCCATATAATAGCAGAAAATGAAAATAACAAATTGAGATAATCAAATAAATGACAGGCAGAATAGTACTAACAAAGATATGTAAAGTAAGCAGGAAACTAAGCAACAAACGGAATAAAAAAAACAAATAAGCAGATTAGACAAAGCAATAGCAGATTAGTGAAGCGATAAACTACAAAAAGGAGGAGACGACTTACAGAGGGTCCAAGCTTCAATACTTTAACCAACACACCATAAGATTCTCAACTCAACTTATCACAACTTATTTATACCCAATCCACTGACTACTTGTCACCCACAACTTATCCACTCCTATAAGCTCCATAGCTTATTTCACCAGCTTATTTAACCAATACAAACAATAAAACCATAAAACCTTCGAAAATAATGAAGCAAGTAGGAAGGATATGTGTTTATCTTCTCCCCTCAAAGGCACAACTTCCCTGCCTTTAGTGTTTCGAGCTTATGTGCACGCCCGTGCACAAGCTTCCAACCTGCTAAGATTCAACACACGTGAAACAATAACAAAATATCGATAATACCATTGATTTCTTCAAAACTCCTTTTTTTTTCTCAAACAAACCTTTTAAACTCAAACATTAAACTTGAAACAAACCTTTAAAAAACAAGCGTGACTGAAAATTAAAGTGTGCATAAAAATAAATTGCAATTAAAATAAAAGGAACTCAATTTCTATTACTCCAATTTGTATCAAATTACAAAGAGAGGAAAATAAAAGTTGGAACAAAACATAAAACTGCTACTACTGCTCTATTTATACAAGAACAATGAAGATCAACAAACCCTAGCCCTAATTTCTGAATGTACAAAAATACCCTTGGATATGCTAAAGCATATTCTGATTTTGAATTCGTCTCTGAACAATCACATGGTCTTGAGCCTTCATCCTCCCTTGGATTGGAGTGGGCAACACTCAAATGGATCTTGGTCGTTGATTTGGTCAATCAGTTTGTTTTTTTGTGGAGACCCGTGATTCTTAAGCTGGCACAGGTGGTCCCTTAGCGTACGTGTCTCTGAATGGAACACATGGCTATGTTCCAACATATCTCAGCTCCAAAACCCCCTTGTCAATTCTTGAAAACTCCTAAGAATGAGTTTGATTGGTCCTGAAAGTGTATTAGGGTTTAAAGGAATGATGGTGGTGATTAACTTAGGGATTAAATCTGGTTTAGGATGGTGAAATATGTTTCCCACGTGATTTAAAATATTGACCAGATTTGACTTAATAAAAAAAACGGGTTAAGTGATGTGGAGTGGTATATGAGGTGTCAAATGCTGAGTGGTGGGAGGGAGTTTGTATGTCTAGGCAAAAATGACCCCTGCTTTTCCAATCTTTCTTCACTTTGTAGTAAATAGCCAAAAAACTCAAATCCCTTTGTAAAAAGTTTGGCTGACTTGTCAAACTTGGCACAACAAGTTTTCAAACTTGTTTAAAGGACTATAAATGCAAAATGATCATTCTTCAAGGGCTTTCTTTGACATGTCTTCAAACTTTTAGGATTAAACTTGTTCAAATGAATTCTCCAAGGACTTTTCTTGCCAAATCTTCAAAAATGAGGGACCAAACTTGGCATTCTTCAAAACTTCAAGGGTATTTTTGGAAATTCATGATTCGGGTCCGGTTCTTTGTGCGGCTTCTTTTCCCGTGTTCGTTTTTGCTTGATTCTTGTAATCTTTAGGTGAATTCACAATATCCGTACCTGAAATACACAATGAACAAACACAGGCATATTTTTGGGTATTTTGATGATATATTAAGCGTTTTAAGCCCAATTTGGACGATGAGACTATGTATAATTGCAGTCTCATCACTCCCCCATACTAAACCATTGCCGTGCCCTCACGCAATGCTAGAATAAAGTATCATAGCACCTCCAAAATTCATTTTATGATGACTTTTATTGAAGACATAAATTTAAATAAACTACTATTCGTGTTTTAGACATAATGTAATGTTTTCATCACGATTAAGTGACTTTTAGGATCATAGAACAAGAACACGTGAATGCTTCGTTAGAAATAATTTCGTCGTCCTCGATTTTCACCCAATTCCATGCTAAGCGTGTAACGAGATCATTGTTATTATAAGTTAGCAACACGATCACATCTCATGAGTGTTAATTACGAACCTAAACTCCCTTATTCCTACTTGGTATCTCTTATATTTTATTTTGTCTTAATGATCACGAGGATACATCATTGACTTATGCGTGAATAGAGATTAAGTCTAAAAATAGAGTTTTAACGGTGTAACCAAAATCATTAAATTAATAATTCATCCTAATAGACAATGATGTCAAAAAATTAAGTTAACAAGAAGGATCGATAAACACGATTTTATAACGGTTTTGAACATGAGACTTATTACCAAGACTTTTATACGCCCCCTAACGGAAGGGCCTTATTATCTTTGGTTTACCTCCATCTTTTATTCAACTTCGCCATGAAGCTTTTATTATGACTTCGGTCTTGCCTTGCCTTTTATTATCCGCCTCATCGGTGGTTTTATTAGCCAAAGACGTATATCCTCACGCTAAAGCGAATTTTGGATCTTTAAAGCTTCGAAGATTAAGGCTTGATTCACTTTCAATTTGGGCATAGATTTTTCGGCCTTGTGAGCTTCAAATTTTTGCTTAATTTAGGTGAGCACTTGAAATCTTATTATTAGGTGAAGCTTTCGATTATTCGGGTGCCAATACTTCAAAACCGTGACGCTGGCGATACCTTAATGTTTTCCCAATTTAATTACATGGAAGCTACCAAAACAAATTAGAAACCCAACAATAGTGACTAAACCGCCAAATCAATATTTATTAACAATTTATTATGCAAAAGCGTTGGGAGAATAAGCTAATAATTACTACACATAAGATCGTGACGATTACGAGACTTATAAATAACTCTATCATTTCTCGTCCTCATTTAAGAGACTTAGCCTAAAAAGTTAAGGAATCGAAGCTAAGTGCTCAACACGCACAGTCGAGTCAAAAATTACTCTCGTTCTCACCATCGGAAAACCTACATTCGTGTCTTAAACACTTATGAAAAACTAGAAAATTTTTAAAATTTGGCCATTTTTAGCCTTATTTTGCATAAAACGATAACAAAAAGATGAAATTTTGGATTGCGTGGTGACGTAAGCAAGGTGAAGTATCTATTCACCCCCCCATACTAAAGTTAAACATTGTCCTCAATGTTTCGAGTCTAGGGGTGCAAACACCCCCATACTAGAGACGTAGTCGAATGCTTAATCTAGCATGGAAAAGGTGTAACCATTAAATTAATAGCCGTTTATGAAGTGTGCTAAAAACCTAAGGTTAGAACAATAAAGGATACATCATGTGGATATCGAGAATGTCTTCAAAGCAACGATCGAAGCTCGAGTAAAACGAACACGAGATGCTTCATCGTGATGATAAGGACCTAGATTACACAATCACAAACAACCACGAGACAAAGGTCGGAAGGGCACAAATCCCTCATTAGGTTAACTAAAAAGCAATAATATTTACAAGGATAAGCATGAGAATTCCCCCACGAGGCACCTTGTTTTTGATAACCGAGTCAAAAGCTCGACTCGAATCCCCATAAATGTGATCATTTAGGGATAATCATGGTTCGGTCATTTTTGGTGGGACTTACATGTAATCAAGGCCCAAAAGCAACCGTGTATAAAGGCAAAACCCCTATACCGGGATCAAAGATCGTGTCTTCGTTTTCAGATGATAAACGAAACAACACGACTTTAAGTAACAACGTCCCAAAGGGACACAAGAAAATAGAATGAGAAGAGAAGGGTGGGACAATGGTTGGGCATAAAAATCGAGTTACTCGAGGTAAACTCTCACCGTAAGTGTAGAAAGGATTTCTAGTGACTACTTCGGTAAAAGACCGAGATTTTATCTTAAACGTGATACCGGGGTCAAAAATCTCGTCCTCGGTGGAGAAGTGTGAGGGAACAAATGGGGCTTCCCCCATACTAGATCCACACAAAACGTCGTCAAAAGAAGTAGACGAGTTTGTAGCAAGTTCAATTAAACGAGGTGATGACGGAGTTAACTTTGGAAAATCTTTAAAATCAATTTTAAAATCATTCCCTTTTTCATTTTTTAACTCTTTGTTACGAAAACCCAAGTTGATTAAATTGAAAATATTTGGTGTTTCCAAAACAATTCTAGGCACACTTAAAATTTTCACATTTATCTTGAAGGCGGGAGGAGGATTTGAATTTTTGAAATTTGAATCGACTAATAAAACATCCCCCTCCGGGCTAATGCAACGGTCCTCATCAAACTCGAAAATCGAAGGTGGGTCATCAAGAATACGTTTGATCTCGGAAAAGTCTCCATCGGGATCAAAAACGTCTTCTCTTCCTCGTGGAAGAGGTCGAGCAATAAAGTCGTCGATAATCGAGTTGCTAGCTTCAACCGTCGTGAAACTAGGAAAAGAAGGCTCTTTGATTGAAGATTTTGCCTTTGTCGTTTCGACCTCGACATCGAAAAACGTATCGATGTGAGCAAGGCCATCGGCGGACTTCTCACATGATAAATCCAAAATCTCACACGGTGTGGGATTAGGAGTAAAAGGCTCGTCTCGTGACGATTTTGCCTTGACGGTTTCAACTTTGTCCTTCGAAGGGATCGAACGTGGGTTTTCAAACATTTTAGCAAAACTACTAACACATCCCTTCGGAATTAATTTTCGTTCATCTTGTAAAAACGAGGGTTCAATTCTTTCCTTAAAAACCTTTTCACATTTTTCTTTTTTAAAATCATTTAATGGAATTTCTTCGTCAAAATTAAGTGTATATTGATTTAGAAAATCCTCAATAATTTCATCCTCATTAGAAACATTAGGGTTAGAAGGTACAAGATTTAAATATCCCAAGTATCCTACGAGTTTTTCCTTTGGTTTATTTTCAAAAACATTTTTCAAAACTTCGTTGGATGACGTTTTTGTTTCCTCAACGTTTTTGCAAGACGACGAAGGTTGCACGACTCTAAAATTCGAGAGATTGGGATCAATACGAGACGTACGAGTCTTAGGAGTCGAAATAACTTGAACCTCTCCCTCGAGATTAGGATTGGTGACGTTCGATGAAGAACTCGACTCGTATGGAGCTATTTTTTTCTCTAAGGTCTCAATCGTTGAAAGAAGTTCATTTTGCTTAATAGTGTAAGCCTCCACAATTTTGTCAACAATTTTATCCCATCTCTCGACAACTTGGTCAGATAAACGTTCATGTTCTTTAAAAGCGGCATCATATTCGTTTTCCAACTCGGTTCTCATGGAGGCCATTTCTTTTAAGTAAAATTCCTTTTGAGTTTCCAATTGTTTTTCGTGATGTTCCTTAAGATTCGCAACTTGTTCTTGAATCATCGTTAAGTTTGCATTATTACGTCTCACATAGTCATAAAAAGCGTTTTGATTCATTTCAGCATTTTGATTTTGATTACAATTAAAAGACGAATCATATGACGAGTAGAACGAAGACGATGGGTGATCTTGGTCGTAAGATTGAGAATTATCACCATGATCACGTGGAGCGGAGTTATAGATATAGCCCTCTCGACCTCCAATAACCTTACAATTAAAACAATTGGCACCATCGGGCGGGCCTCCACAATATGGACACGAGTAATAACCACTATCATTTGACATGATGCAATGAGAACGGTGTTACGAGAATTAAACGTTATAGAGGGTGAAAGAAGAGAATTATGAAAATAGAGGAAAAAATCGAAGAATCTTTTTGTGTTTTTGGTTTTTTTTAATTTTTTTTGGAATTTTGGTGTATTACGTAGAAATTAATCTACAAAAACTATCCACTAATCAAAGGTCTCGATTAATGAATCCAAGAGGAGTGAAGGCAATTACGTGAAGTAAAAACCCTCGTCGACTTTGAAACGTTGGCGGAACGCCAAAACGTTTCGAGGTTCAATAATTAAAACTCACAAAAATAGATTAATAATACTTGATGTGGCAAACCCCTAATTAATCGTCACTTTCAAAATACGCACAAGCGAGCGGAGAAAACGAGGCGGCGCGAAGCACTTAAGAGCCTTTTTTCCTTAGGTCGTGAAATACAACCGCCTTATACCCACCTTATAGTTTGTATTTATCGAGATTAAACCAATTAAGAATATTTATCTATTTTGCCTTTGATTTCGTTTGAATTCGATACAACAATAGTGACCGGAACGCTCAACTATTGAGGTGCGATTTCTCGCGTATTTGGATAATTATTGTGTGTTAATTGTTCTACGTAAATACAATATATTATGGACAATAAAAACGAGAAAACGATTTTGTGTTAATAGAGTTCTATTTAACACTATTTATTTCTATGGCTAATAGTATAGAAAAATAAAAAGAAGTATTTACGATAAAAACGTAAACACTCAAACAAACACGATAATTAAATATGGCTAAACACACCTCCCCGGCAGCGGCGCCATTTTTGATGTTGCGGTTTTTAGTCGTTTACTATCTTTTAGGAAAAACAAAGCAAAAACCAAAGTCGTGGTAAGTATTAAGTATCACGTTTTGTGAAAAACGCGAATACTCGTCGTCGAGTTCGTTCTCGGTGGAGGTATGGTGTTTAGCCAACAATATTAGACGTTATTAATTCGAGTGATTTCGTTTTGGAAAGAAAGAAAGAAAAGAAAATGTAGACGAATTACGCTAAAAACGGTCGGAAACGCGCGAACGTGCGAACGTGAAAACGCGACCCAACAAAAAAATTAACCTAAAAATTAATTAAAAATTACTTAAAATTCCTAAAACTTCTAATTAAAAATAAAATATAAACTAAAAAAATTTGAAAGTGCTTAAATTATTTTATATTAATATTTAAAGTTAATTAAAAATCCTAAAAAATAAATTAACTAAGAAAAGGACAAAATTCAAACTTTATTATTTGGAAACCTAGTTTATACTATTTAAAAACTAAAAATATTTTTTTGAAAATTTTTCTAAACTTTTTTTCTATTTTTTATGACTTTTTTAATTTTAAAAATGAGAATAACCTTAGAAAATAAATAATAAAAAGAAAATTATGAAATTTAAACTATATGAAAGCAAATTTATTTTATCTACGTCCTAAATGACAAAAGAAAATTTTAGAAAAACGAATTACCTTTTTTTTTTTTACTTTTATATATTTTTTTTTTTTATGAATTAAATACTTATTAAACTAATTAAATGCTTTAAAAATAATAAATGATTTTATTAAAATGCCAAAAAATTACTGAAAGCCTAAAATACTGATCTAAGAATAGGAAAAATAAAAGCCTAAAAAAAATGCTACAATAAGCGGGTAAATAAGCCTTTTAAAAGCTGTTAAGCTATTTGTGAAAGTGGTTTAAATAAAACTGTGTGCAAACTAATAACAAAACACTTCCTAGAGCAGATGGTAGGGAGAAGAGTTTCTGAGGTGCTTGTAAGTGTGCTGGGGGTCACGTGTTCGAAACCCCCTGCTGACACATATATGTTTTTTTTTTTGTTTTTCTATATTAACTGTATTAAATAAAAAATGGGAAGAGTGACAGTTAACACAAAGCGCTCCTAGAGCGGATGGTGAAGTTGTTTTCTGTTGGTGCGTTTGGTTTGAGTGCAGAGATCAGGGTTTCAATCCTTGCCTGCTGCAACTTTATGCAATAATTTTTTTTTTTGACAGCTTTCCAGCTTTTTGGAATTAAGCACAATCACACCACTAGCAGTTGGCTAGTGGTTTAAGCAGCAAACAAAAGAAACACAGAATTCAAACTTCACATAGGCAACAAAGAAAATAAATTTAAAGTTCTGATATGAATAGTAGCAACAACGTATGTGCTTGAATATGACTTTTAAGGACAGATTTGGCTTATAACTTGAGTTGGAAAAATAAGTTGAGGCCTTATTTCTTGACACACAATCAGTTATATAAGCAAAACCAATACATAAAACATCAAACAAAGCCAATTCAAGCAGCCGCAAATTAAGAGAACAAAAGAACAGTAGCAAGTTTCTATTGCGCACAAGTGAGATTTTGGCCAAATTCTATTTAATAATAAGGTATCCTACAAAACATAAAACCCAGTTCTTATTTTAAAACAGATCAAAACCTATCTACCTAGATTTACCTAAATCCTAGGTTTCAGATCACGAATCCTCGAATCCAAGCTACAAGAACTGCTGATGTGAAATGGCAGAGTTTGGCCAAAAAGTTGAACTAAAAGATCCTTGATTTGAGCAGATACAACTCTAACCTCAAGTAGATTGCCAAAACCTCTAAATAGAATTAAAGTGGACTGAGAATAAGCTCAACTACACGGACTCGACAAGTGAAACTCCAAAATTCTTTGGCAGGCACTCCTGTTTGGTGTCTATGGTGGGCATACAAAACACTAACAGAAAACAAAAACAACAAGCAAAACGAGGAAATCAACTCCAAGCACATATATGAACAGTAGGCAGAAACCAAGCCTATTCAAAGTGCAATAAAGGCAATTTCTGCTTACAAAAAAAAAACTTCAATAAGCATCCCATCAATAATCCTGCTATCAGAAAACTATCATTACCCTTAGACCTAATTGTCACCTAAAATTGCAAACCTCGAATCACAAGCCCTAAACCACTAGACCTGTCTGATGGTTTCAAAGGGTTTGTGAAGAAATTTTATATCATGCAATATACACAATTAACTCAATACTCCACACTAAACATACAGTATGATCATAAAAATTCACGAAGGATCACTTTTACACTACTTGTAAAGACCAACAGTTGGACTGCCAGTTACCGAACACAAAGACATATTTTTAAGCAGAACTTGTAAAATCAAAATTTTCAACCTAACAACTAGATTTTTAGCGTAAAATCAACCTTCCTAGAGCTAATAAGGTTATGCAGAGTAAGTATGGATCTTGGTGGTCAATCCCTGCCCAAGAACCACCATTCCCAAACACCCATATAATAGCAGAAAATGAAAATAACAAATTGAGATAATCAAATAAATGACAGGCAGAATAGTACTAACAAAGATATGTAAAGTAAGCAGGAAACTAAGCAACAAACGGAATAAAAAAAACAAATAAGCAGATTAGACAAAGCAATAGCAGATTAGTGAAGCGATAAACTACAAAAAGGAGGAGACGACTTACAGAGGGTCCAAGCTTCAATACTTTAACCAACACACCATAAGATTCTCAACTCAACTTATCACAACTTATTTATACCCAATCCACTGACTACTTGTCACCCACAACTTATCCACTCCTATAAGCTCCATAGCTTATTTCACCAGCTTATTTAACCAATACAAACAATAAAACCATAAAACCTTCGAAAATAATGAAGCAAGTAGGAAGGATATGTGTTTATCTTCTCCCCTCAAAGGCACAACTTCCCTGCCTTTAGTGTTTCGAGCTTATGTGCACGCCCGTGCACAAGCTTCCAACCTGCTAAGATTCAACACACGTGAAACAATAACAAAATATCGATAATACCACTGATTTCTTCAAAACTCCTTTTTTTTTCTCAAACAAACCTTTTAAACTCAAACATTAAACTTGAAACAAACCTTTAAAAACAAGCGTGACTGAAAATTAAAGTGTGCATAAAAATAAATTGCAATTAAAATAAAAGGAACTCAATTTCTATTACTCCAATTTGTATCAAATTACAAAGAGAGGAAAATAAAAGTTGGAACAAAACATAAAACTGCTACTACTGCTCTATTTATACAAGAACAATGAAGATCAACAAACCCTAGCCCTAATTTCTGAATGTACAAAAATACCCTTGGATATGCTAAAGCATATTCTGATTTTGAATTCGTCTCTGAACAATCACATGGTCTTGAGCCTTCATCCTCCCTTGGATTGGAGTGGGCAACACTCAAATGGATCTTGGTCGTTGATTTGGTCAATCAGTTTGTTGTTTTGTGGAGACCCGTGATTCTTAAGCTGGCACAGGTGGTCCCTTAGCGTACGTGTCTCTGAATGGAACACATGGCTATGTTCCAACATATCTCAGCTCCAAAACCCCCTTGTCAATTCTTGAAAACTCCTAAGAATGAGTTTGATTGGTCCTGAAAGTGTATTAGGGTTTAAAGGAATGATGGTGGTGATTAACTTAGGGATTAAATCTGGTTTAGGATGGTGAAATATGTTTCCCACGTGATTTAAAATATTGACCAGATTTGACTTAATAAAAAAAACGGGTTAAGTGATGTGGAGTGGTATATGAGGTGTCAAATGCTGAGTGGTGGGAGGGAGTTTGTATGTCTAGGCAAAAATGACCCCTGCTTTTCCAATCTTTCTTCACTTTGTAGTAAATAGCCAAAAAACTCAAATCCCTTTGTAAAAAGTTTGGCTGACTTGTCAAACTTGGCACAACAAGTTTTCAAACTTGTTTAAAGGACTATAAATGCAAAATGATCATTCTTCAAGGGCTTTCTTTGACATGTCTTCAAACTTTTAGGATTAAACTTGTTCAAATGAATTCTCCAAGGACTTTTCTTGCCAAATCTTCAAAAATGAGGGACCAAACTTGGCATTCTTCAAAACTTCAAGGGTATTTTTGGAAATTCATGATTCGGGTCCGGTTCTTTGTGCGGCTTCTTTTCCCGTGTTCGTTTTTGCTTGATTCTTGTAATCTTTAGGTGAATTCACAATATCCGTACCTGAAATACACAATGAACAAACACATGCATATTTTTGGGTATTTTGATGATATATTAAGCGTTTTAAGCCCAATTTGGACGATGAGACTATGTATAATTGCAGTCTCATCACACGACTTTATGATGCAACAAAGTTAGGATTGGTATTAGATCCGATAGTGTTCTCAAGTGATTCTATGACACCATATGATGAAAAGCAGTTAAAATTACTTTCTACATATCCTGAATATGATTATGCTTCAATGAATGCAAAAAATGCCACAATAGATCTTAGAATTCGTTTTAATATGAAAAAGATAACTCTTCAAACATCCACTTTCATGCCGACTAGAGAATGCCTTAGTATAATTCCTACACTTGTCAACTCGGACAAACCAAAGGAAATTCCTAAGAATCTTCCCCCAGTTAGTACGGTAAAGCTCAGCTTGGAAGAGATTGGGAAATACCTTACCGATTTTGACAAGGTCATCTTGGAATGTACGACTTCAACGGCTCAAACCGCTGGATAATGGGCGTTCAAACACATGAAAACGGTGTTTGAAGAAGCGATCGTTCCGTTTGTGGACCATATTAAACAAGGAGTCTATGATCTAGAGTGTAATTTAAGCTTTGAAATTGGTGAAGTTCAAAAAGTTTTCAATAAAATGGATGATTCTTATGAACAACACTTAATTGAAAAGGAAAAGATTTTATCAGAATATGACCGCTTTTTAGAACATATGGTGTCTCTCGAAGTGATGCAAGTTGTTACTGTTGAATATACTCATGAAATTTCATCTACTGTGAATATTTGTGATGATGTGCATGAATCTGTGAATGCTGTTGAAAATGTGAATATTGTAGAAAATCATTCTTGTCATGAATCCAACGCTGAATTTTTAAAGCTTCAAGATTCGTATAATACACTTTCAAAAAGTTTTAACGAGCTTCAACAACATTCTATATCTCTTGAAATTGAGAATCAATCTAAAAATGAAACTCTTTTAAAACTAAATGATGGTGGAAACTCCGTTGAGACACGTGACAAGATGATTCAGATGGTTCAGAATTTAGAAGAAGAGATGATGAGACTTAAGAGATAATTACTAGAAACAAAAACGGAACTAGAGGCTGTAGAGACTAAGAATCATGTCCTAGAAAATAGAATTAATTCTATACTAGGAGAGCGTGAACAAGTAAGGCAGGGAGACTCACAAATTTCTGGTTCAATAGAAGAACACCTCGCGTTTAATGCGACAGAGCAAAAGTCTTTAATTGACAAACTGAACAAGAAATGTGAGGAAACCTCTGACCTAAAAATTCAGCTCATAGACATAAACATGGTTTTGGCCGAGTTAAAGGAGACACTTCTTCTCACCCGACAAGAAGTTGTTAATAACTTAGCTACCAACTCTGCACCGTCCTCTAGTGCTCCAACAACCAATTCAGTAGTGCTTTATAAGAACCCGCTCCATAAGAAAAACCCGGTTACCTACGATGATTATATGAGGAATGCAACTAAGCATGTAGATCTTGTTAGGGATATTTTAGATGATTTGTATGCGTTAGATCCCTCAAGCAGTTACTACTATTCATCTCATGAATATATTAAGCGTGTTCAATATTGCTTAGCATATTTGCAATACATAGGAAAACCGGGTTCTACACTACTCACTAATCGACCCATTGCTGTAACTCCATTCAATAAAACCCCAGGAGCAAAACCGTCATTGGCACCATCAAGTAAGGCACCTTTAAAATCTCTAACTAATGTTCCCTTGGCTTCTACAGGAGTAACTGTGTCCACTAAGGCTAAAGGATCTCGAGAAAAGAAAGATAGGATCAAGCCTTCCACTAATAGGACTGAGAAGAAGAAAGTAGAAGTGCGCCCTAGGAACGTTATTTCAGTTTTAAATAAAAAGAATCATGTAGCTAAGACAAAAGGTCCTCTTTATGAGTGGAAACCTAAGCAAAATGTGAATTCTAATGTGAAATGTTGGAATTGTAATGAATGCATGTTTTCTCAGCGTCATGATTTATGCCTTATTTATCACGTGAATGAAATGTATGCTATTAAGAACAATCTTGAATGGACTCCAACATGGAAGAAATTTACCCAAGTTGGGTGGCAATGGAAACCCACTGGTAGGACCTTTACTGCAAATGGAACTAAGTGCCCTTTAACTAGGATCACATCCATGGAAGTTAGGTCTAAGCGTCCTTTAAATAGGAACTCTAGCACTAAGAAATGGAAAAAACACCCTTTAACTAGGTCTGCCCCCACTACTGTGCCTACCAGTGGTAATGACCCCAGTCAAAAAGTACCTCAGAATACTAGACAACTAGAATCTAAGCCAATCACTAGTAAGAAAATCTGGAAACCTAAAGTTTCGTCGGATAGCAAATCTAAGATAACTGTATTTGTACCTGCTAACTCAGAAGAACAATTAGAATCCGATACATCGTCTGTGTTTGGTAAAATTTTCAGGTCGTCCAAGTTATTCTTTGGTATTTGGACTCGGGGTGCTCCAAACATATGACTGGAGACCGCTCGATGCTAAAAAATTTCGTCAGCAAGTTTCTAGGAACGGTAAAATTCGGCAACGACCATATTGCAAAGATTATGGGTTATGGTGAATACCAAATTGGGAATGTCACGATTTCAAGGGTTTATTATGTGGAGGGACTTGGTCACAATCTATTTTCAGTAGGACAATTCTGCGATTCTAACCTTGAAGTGGCCTTTCGACAACATACTTGCTTCATTCGCGATCTTGCAGGAAATGATTTGTTAAAGGGTTCTCGAGGGGATAATCTCTATACTTTGTCTTTTCAAAACATGATGGCCGCCTCTCCTGTTTGCCTACTCTCCAAAGCATCTAAGACCAAGTCATGGTTGTGGCATCGACGGTTATCTCATCTTAACTTTGATGCTATTAACCATTTGGCTAGAAACGAACTTGTTCGTGGTCTTCCGAAACTTAAGTTCGACAAGGATCATTTATGTTCCGCGTGTTCATTGGGGATAAGCACCAAGAAATCTTACAAACCTAAAGCAGAAGACACCAACCAAGAACCACTGTATCTTTTGCACATGGATCTTTGCGGGCCAATGCGTACAGCTAGTGTGAGTGGTAGAAAATACATCCTCGTTATAGTGGATGATTTCTCAAGGTTTACATGGGTAAAGTTTTTAGCATCCAAGGATCAAGCACCAGAGTATATCATTACTTTATTAAAGATGATCCAGGTACGTCGTAATGCTACTGTTCGCCGCATTCGGACTGATAACGGCACTGAGTTCGTTAATCAAACTCTTCGAAATTATTATGAGAAGGTTGGTATTTCTCATGAAACATCTGTGGCTCGCACTCCACAACAAAATGGTGTCGTTGAAAGACGTAACCGTACACTTATGGAAGCTGCTCGAACTATGTTGATTTATGCGAATGCTCCTTTATTCTTATGGGCAGAAGCAGTGGCAACCGCATGTTATACCCAAAACCGCTCCATCATTCGCAAACGTCATGGTAAAACTCCATATGAGCTACTTCATGGACACAAACCCGATATTTCATATCTTCATATGTTTGGTGCACTTTGCTATCCAAATACAAATAGTGAGAATCTGGGAAAACTTCAACCGAAGGCTGATATTGGAATTTTCATTGGATATTCACCCGCAAAGAAAGCTTACCGGATTTATAACCGTCGTCTTGGCAAGATTGTAGAAACTTTGGATGTCGATTTTGATGAGCTGACAGCGATGGCTTCAGAGCAACACAACTCTGAACCCGCATTACACCAGATGGGAACCGGTACAATCAGTTCCAGCTTAATTCCCAACAACCCTACTTCTCCATCATTCATACCACCAACAAGGTCCGAGTGGGATAAATTATTTCAACCTATGTTTGATGAATTCTTCGATCCACAGAGTAATGATTCTTCAGCACCTGCAGCAGCAGCTCCGATTCCCGTAGTTGTTGCTCAAGATAATGGAAATCTATCCGAGGCATCTACTGTTACTCTTGAACAAGATGTACCATCCCCCACCAATTCTCAAACAACACCTGAATCATCACCCCCACTCGTTCCTAATGATGTTGAAGAGGATCTATATGATCACGATCTAGAATATGCTCACTTACAAGAGATTCCCTTCTTTGGTTCACATATACCTGAAGACCCTACCGGTGCATCTACCTCCGAGGAAGCTCCTGTAATCGTTCACTCCCGACCACCACGGATTGAAACTCACAACACTAAATGGACAAAGGATCACCCAATCCGCAATATCATTGGTGACATCAATCGACCAGTCTTAACACGCCATCAACTTCAAGAACATGCATTATATTGCTATTTTGATGCATTTCTTTCAGACACTGAACCTAAAAACTGGCAACAAGCCATGACCAAATCATCATGGATTGAAGCCATGCAAGAGGAACTTAATGAATTCCAACGTCTTGAAGTGTGGGAATTAGTTCCGTTACCCAGCAACGTTGAAATCTTGACATTGTTGTGGGTATACAAGGTTAAGCTCGATGAGTTAGGAAGTGTGCTGAAAAACAAAGCTAGATTGGTTGCTATAGGTTAGAAACAAGCTTTGGGTATAGATTTTGAAGAATCCTTTGCTCCTGTTGCACGATTGGAGGCAATTAGACTATTCCTTGCATATGCTGATCACATGAATATGATCGTCTACCAAATGGATGTTAAGACGGCATTTCTCAATGGTGAATTAAGCGAAGATGTCTATGTAAGCCAGCCGAATGGATTCGTCAATTCAGAGTATCCTAATCACGTGTACAAGCTCAAGAAGGCTCTTTACGGGTTGAAACAAGCTCCACGCGCGTGGTACGATCTCTTATCGTCGTATCTCATCTCCAAAGGCTTCTCCAAAGGCTAAGTGGACCCCACATTATTCATTCTCAAAGAGGACAACGACATGATACTGGTACAAATTTATGTTGATGATATAATATTTGCTGCTACTAATCAACGTTTGTCTGACCGTTTTAAGAAAATTATGTCCACACGCTTTAAGATGTCGATGATGGGAAAATTTTCATTTTTCTTAGGGTTGCAAATTTCTCAGAATCCCAGAGGCATCTTTATTAATCAATCCAAATTTGCTCTTGAATCTTTAAAGAAATATCACTTTGAAAACTTTGACCCTGTGGATACTCCAATGGTGGAGAGATCCAAGTTAGATGAAGATAAGGAAGGGATAGCTGTCGATCCTAAACTTTACCGTGGAATGATCGGCACCCTTCTCTATCTGACTGCTAGCAGGCCTGATTTGCAATTTGCTATAGGCATGTGTGCCCGGTATCAGGCTCGGCCTACCGAAAAGCACTTACATGTTGTGAAAAGGATCTTTCGGTATCTAAAAGGAACACTTAATCGTGGTCTGTGGTATCCGAAGGATTCCTCTATTGCACTAATTTCATATGCAGATGCAGATTATGCCGGGTGTCAAGATACCAGACGTAGCACTTCTGGCAGTGTGCAACTTCTTGGAGATAGACTTGTTAGTTGGGCATCAAAAAGGCAGAAAAGTGTTGCGATATCAAGTACTGAGGCTGAATACATTGCTATGTCCGGTTGTTGTGCTCAAGTTCTTTGGATGAGGTCACAATTGACTGACTACGGTCTTGGATTCAACAAAATCCCGATGTACTGTGATAACAAAAGTGCAATCGCTCTATGCTGCAACTACGTTCAACACTCTCGAGCAAAGCACATTGACATCCGCTACCACTTCATCAAGGAGCAAGTGGAAAATGGAGTGATCGAACTATACTTCATCAACACTGAGTATCAGCTGGCAGATATATTCACAAAGGCCTTAGATCGAGGACGCATCGAGTTTTTGATCGAAAAGCTAGGCATGAAATCATTTTCACCAGAGACACTTAAGAAGTTGGCAGAGGAATCTGAAGAATAGTACTGGTAAACTATTCTCGAGTATCCTTTGATCGTGATCTTGTATATTATCGTATATATATAAACCACAAAAAGAAAAATACAAAAATATAAAACCAAGAAAAACCATAAAAAATTTAAACCAAGAAAAACCATAAAAAAATATAAAACCAAGAAAAACCATAAAAATTATAAAACTAAGAAAACCCAAAAATATTTTTCTTTTCAAATCGGGCATGTCTTTTAGTAGGGTAATATTTACGGCCTTAGAAATGTCGATCAAAATTGACACGGCGCCATAAATAGAGTCCGTATAAAAGTTGTACATTTTTTAAAACATGCCCATTATGGCTTGTAGTTATTTCTGACTGCAACCTGTTTTTCGCATTAAAGTCACGTATTTCTTTTGAAAACGTTGGCTCACAACGGGAATTAAGTTTCTCGGGCAAGGTTTACTTTAAAACCTTTTAAGGGACCAAGTTTACTTTATAACTTGGTCTAACACAAATTTGTGTACGTATCAGTGCACTTATTTTGTCTAAATAAGAGAAATCTTATTGCCACCAGAATCGTTCTATAAAATCACTTAACCGACAAAAGTCCTCATTAATAATTGTGTCCTTAAAATCATTGACTACAGCTCTTTAAATAGAAAACGGGTCAGGGATTTAGGGGGAGCAAATATTAACTCTTCGTGGAAATAATTTTGGTCGTTAAAAAGGATTGTCAGAAAATATTAGCTATTCTTCATCATCAGTTATATTATGTGTGCTTTGTGCGATATAGCATCTCATGCATAGGTCGTTAAAATTTTTGGCGTCAAGTATTGGTGGTCGTGTTTGTAAGCGGGTTTAGTGTTGTTAAGTTAACTTATTTAACTTTAAATAACATTCTAAACACAGGGGGACCATTATTGCATTTTTTGCAAAATGGTGGGTGTTTGACCAATTTTGACCAAATCAAAACCACACCCCCCCTCTTTCCCCGTCATTACTGGAAACACACAAAAAACAAACCATCCGCCATTGATAAAAGCTTAGAAACACCATCTTTTGTGCCTACTGTTTGAATCCGTCCTAGGTAAAACTTTGTCCATCTATGCTTCTGTTATTTACATGTTTATCTATTATGTTCATCTCATTACACTTAAACAAGTATCTATCTGAATCCAAACCAATTTAGGGTTTCGACATTATTGATGAAAATAAGTTTTTAGAACTGGGATTTGTTCCTAGGGCCTAGATAAACATTGGATATTAACAAATTGGCTTATCCCATCGTCCTTGTCCCGTAAATCGCTTACTTTAGATATACCTCGGTTCTATCACCAAGAATGCGATCACTGGCTACGATCCATTCTCATCGCATTGATTGCGATGGCTTTACCTTATCCACTCGCTGCGATGGTCCGTTACGATTGGCCTGTTGCGATGGTCCATTGCGATGGATCGTTGCGATGGTTCATTGCGATGGATCGTTGCGATGGTCCGTTGCGATGGATCGTTGTGATGGTCCGTTGCGATGGATCGTTGCGATGGTCCGTTGCGATGGATCGTTGCGGCGGTCCATTGCGATGGATTGTTGAGATGGTCCTTTGCGATGGATCGTTGCGATGGGTCTGTTACGATGGCTCCAATGCGATGGGTAGGATGCGATGGTAGGATGCGATGGGGTAGGATGCGATGGTAGGATGCGATGGGGTAGGATGCGATGGGGTAGGATGCGATGGTTATGATGCGATGAGTATGCTGAGATGGGTAGGATGCAATGGCTAGAGTACGATGGGTTGGTACGATGGATTTAGTTCGATGGACTTATTTCATGAATTCACTACGATAGATACAACACGATGCATTGTTTAAAGGGACAAAATTTGCAAGTTTGATAAAACAGATTAAACATTATTGTGACTTTAGTTTTTGCAATGCATCTGCCTTGAATATCTTTTAGCTTGCGATATAGGTCTATATTGTTTTTCTGTTACTCAAACATGTATGGTGACATTTGTTGTCATTTATCTAAAATGTTTAGGATTTACATAGTTTATGAGATATTTATATATATATATATCAAGTGTACTCGTGTTAATCTAAAAACAGGAAAATATCGATAACCGAAGAAGAACAAAAACAATTAGATCTTATCCTTGTTCCACTTAATGCTCGAATGCAACATGCACCAAAAAAATTTCGTCTGAGAGACGATTTTGATCCTTCTTTGGCGGCATTCAAAATCGCAACAGACATCCTAGATTGTTCACCAATAAAGGATGCATTACGTGTCACTGCATCGGTTCCTAAAGTATACATGCATGAATTTTGGGCAACTGCCTCAATCACACAAGCAAAGCAATTGTCAAAGAAGATAATCTCCTTTACTCTGAACAACAAAGCCTTGACATTTGATCTGTGTCAGTTTAGGCAACTTTTTAAGCTTCCAAAGCTTGCAAAAGGGGAACACTTTGTGCCTGATCCAGATGCAAAAGAACAACTTAGAGTAATCCGAGAGTTGAACTATGCGGGTGAAATTGGTTTGCTTTCTCAGTTTAACACATCACATATTGGACAACCTTGGAAAGCAATTGTCATCACTTTAGTGAAGTGCCTTACTTCCAAGATTCGCGGATCAGATGCAATGCGACCCGCTCAGGCAGTTATCTTTTGGGGTCTCTACGCCGGATCTAAAGTGGATTATGCTCTACAACTTTGGGAAGAATTTTGTCATCAATTCACAAGTTCCAAGAGAAAAGCGGTACATCTTCCATTTCCAAGGTTCACAAAACTCATTATCAATCACTTCATGAAGAGTGACCCAGATATTGATCATCGCGGGAACTTTTTCTATCATACTCAAGATGATGACGATGTGTTAGACACTATGACTGCGGATAATCAATTCACAAAATATAAACTCAGACCAACTCAAGTGCCTGCAATCATGATGAATGACGGTATAAGGGAAAGTGATCACTACAGAGATATGATTAAAGATATTGATGCACAGTTTATACGAGCAAATGCAGATCCTTCCGAAAAACAAGCAGAGACGCAAAAAGGAAAACAAAAGAAAAGAATCTTCAAGCGCCAATCGCCTGTTTCATCAAAAGACAAAGGCACAAGAAAAGAGCATTTAGTTGATGAAGATGCTGAAACGACCCAAACAGAGGAAGAACAGGAAGAAATACCACTTCGCAAGACAAAGAAAGCAAAGCAAACCAAGGGTAAAGAAGCAAGTGTTGCTTCCAAAGAACCTGCTCAACAACAAATTTCTGAAGCCAAACGACTGCGTATTGTTCTTCAACAAAGCAGACAGGAAGCTTTTTCCACAGGCTCAGGTTCAAGAATGTTTGAGGACTTAGCAGAATTCGGCAATCCTGATGCTGACTTGGCATTTTATGAAGATCCTCTCGACGAAGATACTTATGAAGATGCTGGTAACTACCACGTTGAAAGTCGTGAGCTAAGTGAAGAACGTGCGAGTAGTGCAGACATAGATACAAGTATGATGTATCGAGACGCCAATATTACCACTTCAAAGTAAGTCTACTTCTAGTTCTGATGACGTTTTAAAATATCTTAATCTGGAAGGGGAGGGCGTTGAGGTAACAAACACTGATCCTTCAACAAACGAATCAATGGTGGATGTTCCCATTACTACTATTACATCCACCACCACTCCGCCATTATCCACCCCGGTCATCAGTGAGGTCATTACCCCAGCTATCACCCCGGAAACCGTTGCACAACCAGTATCAACCACCATCATCACCACTGAATCTACACCGTCATCCGCAGTTGAACAACTTGTATCAACCACCGCCCCAATCACTGTATCTACATCAACACCTATCCTTCAACAACCAGTATCATCCACCACCACGTTAACAGTTATGGTTACACCTCCACCAGAAGAACCACAAGTATCATCCACATCCAATACATTCCTCACAGTCAATGATCCATTGATCCAGTCTCTTCAACAACAGCTGGAGGCTCAAGCTACACAAATAGCTACATTGACTGAAAGGATCACCAATCCTCCCAAGGAACCACAACAAGATGAGCCTACACTTCAGAAACTAATTGAAAGAGTGTCTAGACTTAAATCAAAACATAAATCATTTCTTAAAGAGAAGAAAACTCGGGATAAAGAAAATGCTGCTTTTCTCGGGTCAATTGACGAGCAGATGACCACGATCATTCGACGTGAAGTCAAGTCGTATGTTGATCAACAACTACCACATCTTGTCGGTAATGGTCTATCTACTCTTCAACTAATGACATTGCTACAGACACGTCTGCTAGATATGGGAGCTCATAAATCAAAATACAAACGCAAAGTTCTGCAATATCTCAACAAAGCAATTCTTGAAGAGAATCCTGCAGACACTACCGACTCTGAGTCTGACAATGCAGACGAACTAGAGGAGGAAGAAGATGAGGGTAACGACGAGGAGGATGATGGTGACAATGAACAAAATGAGGAAGAAGATAAGGACGGAGATGAGGAGGAAGAAAAGGATGAAGAAGAAGAGGATAAGGATGACGATGAAGATAAGGACGAAGATACAGGTGACGACGAGGATGACGATGATGATAATGACGACGGTAATGGAACCACCAAGGGTGATCAGAATGACGAAACAGGTACTAATGCCGAAGAGCCTAATAAGGATGACGGTGACAAAGCTACTGAGAAGGGTTTAGAGGAAGCTGTAGAAAACATTGCTGAAACCACTGAAAAGACAATCGAGTCTACTGTACCAAAAACTCAGCAACTCGATACAGGTATATCTACTGCACCAGCTCTTACTACTGATTCTCACAATGAATCCGTAGAATATATGCAAGCAGAAGAACCGACACAGCCAATGATTGAAGAAGAACCTCACGGTGATATACTGGTAATGCAAGATCAACCTTCCACAAAATTTGAAGATCCGCACAACAGTGATATGGAAGTTGAAGATCTAAATGTACCAGAACCAACGTTTGCTGAATCTTTAATCATTGATGACACGGTACAGGAGCAACTTTGGCTAACAAATGCAGCACCAGAGCATTCTTTTGCCACTGCAACTGAAATGGAGATGACTCAATTCCTCAATAACCCTATCGATTTCTCGGCCTTTCTACGGTATTCTCATGGGAAATAGACAATGACTCCAGATTTGATCAAAATGGCAGCTGCAAACGTAGACTTCTTTGATACTTTGAAGATCAGCCATAACGAAGCAGAATATCATTTCAATGAGCTTACCAAAGCAATGAGAGCGACAAATACAGGAATTCAAACTCCCGTATTGCAACCTCTTACACCAACGATCATTGCCGGTTCTGCAACAATCCCAATAGAACACTTTGTGTCTCACGACCTTGAATACCTGGAGAATGGAGCAAACAAATATGCCACGTCACTCACCATGGTTAAGGCAATTAACTTGGAGAATGTTCCATGGATAGAGGATAAGGTACCTGGAACCATATGGAGAAAGAAAGTGCTCCAATTCTATGACACTTATGCAGCACTTGGTATTTCTCACTGGAATGCGAAGAAAAAACTTGCCTACAACCATTTCCACCATCGTAAGAGAGGTTCTCCCATTGTATCAACACACAGGATTAAAAGTATTCAAGGAGCAACCACTCAGACGGTCTTCGGCTATGATTACTTGAACGTAATCCTCTTCAAACATACTGATGAGAAAGAGTACCGAATTGATGAAAGTGATCTTCAGTACCTTCAACTTGAAGATATCGAAGATCTCCTGCTGCTATTGGCTCAAGAAAAAGTTGACCACTTATCACCTGATATTGTCATTGCCTTGAGTTCCAACTTTCGACAATATGCTAGGAAAATCGTCATTCAGAACCGGGTGGAAGACTTTCAACTTGGTGTAGAAAGTTATCAGAAGAAGCTAAACCTGGAACGTCCCCATACGACTCCACTCAGCAATTTCCATAAGAACAAGAAGGTATACATGGGGACAACCACACCGGAAGCAGGCATCTTCTACCCAAATGAGACTGGCACCATGCAGTATATGCGATTCTCTGAAATGCACAAATCCAGCGATGGCACGCTTAAGCAAGTTCGGGATGATCTGACGGTTCTCAATGCCAAACAACCGCTTCCAGCAGTCACCTACACCTGGACAAGCCAGTGCATCAGGGGATCAAAGTATGCAATCAAAAAGATTGAAGAACTTCTCAGGAAGCGGCGGTTGCTACGAAGCATAGAACGATTCGTCGGTGGACGACCATATGGAGCTCACCATCGGTTCACAGAACGAACCAATTAATCTTGGTTCATCTCATTACATGTCAACTCCATATGTATATTATTGTGAATATGTTATCTTTTTACTTTATCAGCTTTTGTGGCTTGTTGTAGTGTAAAAGTATGATATTTTTCAAGAATTTCTCTCGAGATTCTAAATCTTTCAAACAAATCATACTCAAGCACTACAACTTACCCTCATTAATTTGAGGGGGAGCATTAATATGTTCTTTGGCCATCATCTAATTTCATTTTATAACCCAAAGACCGGTTAATCCATTAATATCCAAAATATTGATGGATAACATTTTGGAAAGGGGAGAAAATGGGATTAAGGAGACTTTATGATATTTGGCTAAAACAATGAAAAAGACTTAAAAGATAAACCAACTTAACATGTGTAATGCACAAGTTAAGGGGGAGAGTTTTTGATGATCAAAACACTTAAGGCACAAAATCTTTGATTTTAATATCACAAGTGCTTTAAGTGATTTTTCAAGGATTTTTCATGGTGACTGTATCAACCCAAAACACGCTTAACTCACGATGAATGTGGTGACAAAAGGGTGGTAGGTATAGGTATTAGTCCAATGATTCATCAGAACCGATGTAATCTTCCCAAGGACAACTCCCTAGATAGAACTAGAAGTCCTAGGAAAGATGGAGAATGAATGTGAACGTAGCTGAATGCCGACCAAGTACTTAAGCTAGCACTGGAACAATCACAACAAGGTGCTAGTTATGACGTATTGGTAAGCATTGAAGGGGTTGAAGAATGAAAAAGAATTGTAAAGATAAAGGGTGTAAAGAAAGAAGCCCTCCTTACAACTTTAGGCAGAAACCGGGTCAATACATATGCTATTGAGATCATTAGTTAATGATTCTCGATATTGAAGAAAGCCATCATGGACCCAGTGATGCAATGCACAACCCTCCCCAGCTAACTCAAATATCTCTCAAAAGGTATTTGTTTTAATCACACAGAGTTCAACACGTTATCTATTGGTTTATTCACTCCGAATAGTGAATAGGTGGCACTCCTCTCCAGCCATCGATCACTAAATCAAAACGCACTATCGAGTCTAGAGCCACGAGATCATCAAAAGTATCATTAGGAAACTTTTCATTTATTCCTTGCTTCTTCACAAACTGTGAAAAGTAAGAGATCTTTTATGAGTCCTACACAGTATTCTTGTAATATTGCCAGAACACTCAGAGTGACACTCTTTAGTGTTCACAGTGACGAGTGGAAATCCTTCTAGTGTTAACATCAAATAGCACTTGGTAGGTAACAAGCAAGATTCAATCTGAATCAAGTTTGTGACAACTGGAAAGCAACGATGGTGAATATCTTAATTGAAATTCACTTGTTCCAGGTTTCATGAATTGACGGCTTCAATCATAAGGATTTCTAATCCAAATGATTCACTCTTTATGTTCGCAGTCAGCTTTGGACGGTCGAATAAAGAGAACGGGTTTACCCGCGAAATCCTGTCAGGAAGTTACTTAATTGAAACTATCCGTCACGGGTACGATATCTAATATCGTCCAACGGTCTTCACCGACCGGAGGTAAAATGCTACCGAATTAGAATAAAATGTCAAAGCCATTTTATTCGTGTCGTTGCTGTGTACCTGTTAAAGACGGTGGCGTTGCTGTGTACTTGTTGAAGACGGTGGCGTTGCTGTGTACCTGTTGAAGACGGTGGCGTTGCGGTGTACCTGTTGAAGACGTCCTCACATGCTTATTCCTTCTGCATCAAATACTCCAGTAAATTCAAGAAAGTATGACCTGAAAGTCTTCCGCTGTATCGACTCTAAAACTTTCAAGAATTCAACTAAGGATAAGTGTGTGGGACATGAAGTCACAAAGAGGTGAACCTCACAAGAAAATAAAGACTGCACGTGAAAGGCCAAAAGAACGTGTTCCAAGCAAAAGGCTGATATCATTCAACACATATTCACAAAAGAGAAGAAAAAGAAAGAAAAGAAGACTACGAGCTCAAGAACAAGATCTAAAATGCTAGATTAGGGCTTTGTAAATTTGGAGTGACCTCCCTTTGGGGGAGATTGTTGGAAATACGTTTTACGCATTTAGAAAGTCTCGGTCACTCCAACAATGTAGTTATAGGCTCGTAGTTATGTTTAGTCTCATTTATTAAATAGCCCAACCCATGAGCATGTTCATGGGCCGGAAGCCCAAGTCCATTAAGGACTTGGGGTATTTAAACCTCTTTCCACCATGGAAAGAGGTGTTTGTTGTTCATTTCTTTCATTTCAATATATAAGTTTTCTTTCACTTCTCTCTCTAACTTTCTCTCTCTAGAAAAACATCAACCCTCTTGATTCATAAAGATTATCATTGTTCTACACATTATTAACCAAGAACATATGACCTATGTTGGATCAACACTGGACTAGAACATTGGTTTTTCAAAACAAGGTTTTTAGGTAAGCATTAACAATGCAACTACCTATTTGTTCATGGGTTCATCTCAATTACATCTTTTAACCAAAATCATTTACCAAAATTTGGATTTCTTCTACAAGTGGGTTTTAGTGAAATCTTATTGAATATGAACCTAAGGAATCATAGTAAAATAACCATGTCAACCAATATTCCTATTAAGGTTCTAATTCAATTTCAATTTTAAAAATCCCAAATTATGAAAGGATGAACCCTAGAACAAAATCGATGAAATTGAAAGAAAGTACTTACAATTAATTGATGTTTGATGAAGGATGAGTGAAACCCACAACTTGGAATCAAATAATTTAAGTGATTGAAGGTTTTTGAAGCTTCAACAATGGTGGAAAAGGTGAAAATCGTCAGCTGTGTGTTTTTGGGAGAGAGAGGGTTTGGTTAGAAAAAGGTTATTTTAATAAAATTGGCGCTCTGACAAACTTTACTGCCCGCGGTACCTTATCGATAAGGAACCGCGGGTTTGAGCCGCCTGAGATAAAGAACCGCCTGCAGAGGCTGGTTTTTATCAATGGAACACGCAAAAATTTTTAAAACCAAATTTTCTAAAATACTTAAAAATATATCTTAAACCTTTTAGAATATCATTTGGATCATCATAACACTAAGCAATATGCCTTAATGAAGGATTACGAGTTGAATCGAGATTGAAAAGAATTAAAACGGACAAATGACTACTTTTAGCGAAGAGGCAAAGTGGAGAGAAGTCAAGGGAAGTGAATCAAGACTAAGATCAATGCTCAAGGGATTAATGACAATCTTCAAATCATGGAGACAAAGATCTTGTGTCATATATAGTGGTTTAACACGTTCCTTTCCAGCGAAACGTTAAACGGCTTTGGTAATGAATAAACACAAAGCAATTATTCATGTATAGACTAAGATCAATTTCAATAATAGTCTTAGTCTAAACCAAAATATGAGCAAGGTATTAATTCACTTTCTCTCTCACAAAGGGCCTACTAACCGTATGGGTGCAAACCATGGAAATCATGCTTGATACTTTAAGCTACTACTAACTCACTCTGCATTACCATAGTGAGTCAAGTATCCAAGCAATGAAGGTTTGAGAGGATAAAAGAAAAGAAACACAAACCACAAACAAATGTCAAGGCAAGGATGCCAAGAACAAGCACATAGTCAAGTAATGATCAAAAGAATGATCAAAGGGCGTGTCGAAGAACGAAAGCGTACATTTGCCACAAAGAGGAATCCATCAAGGAATCAATGCAATGCCCAACAATGACTATGATGAGTACTAAGTATTCAAGGACTAGTATCATTCCCAATCATCTTGGTATCATTATTCAAGGATGTTGAAGATCAATGAAGATGAGTCTTCTACAAGTGCAAGTAACTCAATCCACAACCAATTAAGTGATTGATCTTCATGAGTACCTACACAAAGCAAGATGCAAACTAGTAGATACATTCCAAGAGTAGATCTAAAATGCATAAAGACTACTAATCTAAGAGGGATGCAATATTACAAATTAAAAGACCTATTTTCCAAGAAAAATTAGTTTTGACCAAAGAGAAACTTTAGTACAAGTTGACCTTCTAATTTGAGGAGACAATGGATCGATACAAGTTTTAAAGTACAATATACTTCAAAGATCTTGAGTGACCATCGCTCTGATACCAATTGTAGAAACTAGAAGGGGGGGGGGGTGTTGAATAGTTTCTCTTCAATTAGTTACCTAATTTAAATTACATTGAATTAAGTGTGTATCAAAACTATCTTTTACTTAAAGCTAAGTTGCATAATGATTAGGTTCAATTCAAATGCATTAGCAATGGTAATAGATAAGTATAATGATAATGAAATAAGTAAAGAGTAAGGAAAGAGACAACCTAGTGACAAGACACCAAGATTTATAGTGGTTCGACAACGAGGCTCTATCCTCGTTTCTACTCCACTCCTCGAGTACACCTACTCGAGATTTCCACTATATCCACAAGCTCCCTTCTTGGCGGAGAAAAACTTACTTCGTCGCTTACATTATTTTCCGACACTAAGCTAAATGTCGAGACCTAATCATTAGCTAGGACCAATCTACACAACGTTGCCTACTTCACAATTTAACAACACAAGGCTAGATGTCGAGTTCTAATCTCAAGGTAAACCAATCTTCACGAGGTTGCCTATTTCACCATTTAACGACACAAGGCTAGATGTCGAGTTCTAATCCAAAGCTAGAACCAATCTTCACGACTCTTCACTTTGAAGCTAAGTGAGAACTTCACACAACACAACTACTAATCACTTTCAAGTTTAGTGAGAACTCACAAGACACAACCACACCACTTTATAGTTTAGTGAGAACTACTACACAAATCTATTACAACTCAACTAGACATATCAAAGTACACACATGTAGCTTGGATCTACACAACACAAATCCAAGCAAACACATATGTAATGGATGTACACAACAAATCCAAGTATTTACAAATAGCTTGGATGAACACAACTAGTCCAAGTATTTCATAAATACAAATGGATCAACAAAGATAAAAAGGCTAACATGATGAACATGACTAATTCATGGATTCATCTTTATCACAACACTAGTGAGTGAGTGATCTTCTCATTGGACAAGGTAAAGGAGGGGATCAAGAGGATAGTCATATGTAAACATCCTTAACACTTTAAGTGATCATTTACTAATGATTATGCTATAGAAAAGAGAAAGGGGCTAAGAAAAACGTCCAAGAGGCTTGTTGGAAAATGAGATTTGATCCACTATTTTTAGAAGACAAAGTCCAACGGCTAGCTGGGCGCGGATCCTTATCTAGCCGGCGGTACCTTATCGATAAGGAACCGCCTAGCTATTTAAGGTACCGCCCAGTAGAGTCTGCTCCCTTTTTTTGTCTTTTAGTGTGGTAGGAATATCTGAGGTTTTTTAAACCTTCAAAGGATATTCTTATGGCATATGGAATATGCCATTTTCAAATTTGCATTTTCCATTTTAATAAAACATTTTCTTAAAAAGAAAGTTTATTAAAAAATCTTTTGTCATATTAACAAAAGTGAGTTTTAAGGATAATCACTTTGATGATCACTAAGTATGATTAAGAAAAGTTAGTGATATGATTATTACCTTGATGATAGTGTTAGTTAAATAATTCGTTTTGTGTTTTACACTAAATGTGTTGTATAGTTTGTTGTGATAAAAAATAAGAAAGATTAGTTAACACTAATAATGTTTTTAGGCATCACTTGCATTAACATCTTTTATTATCAAGAATTGTTATTGTTATCATGAGCATCTTTTATTATCAGGTAATTCTATTATTATCGAGAAGATCTATTATTATCAGTAAACTCTGCTTATATAAATAAATATTGTTTTTATCAGTACACTTCAGCTTTATTAATAATTTTTGTGATTATAAATAAACTTCGATATTTTATCAAGAAGATTTGCCTTTTTATTCAGTAACTATGTTTATATCATAAACTCTATCATTATCAGTAAACTTCGTTTTTATCATAAACTCTGTTATTATTAACAAACTTCGTTTTCATTCAGAAACGCTATTTATCAAGAAACAATGATTTTTTTTAACTCTTATATTTTTACTGCAAGGTGTAATGGTCGATATAAACTCTAATTTTTAATAAACACTATAAAACAGAACTTATGAATTCACCAACTTTATGTTGACATTTTTAAGCATGTTTTCAGGTAATTAACTATATGGATTATTTGGAGTCTAATGTGTGGTTTTGACATGCAGAGGTCTTTCTTGGCTCAAGCTCTCGAATACTCATGAAGTCACAAGCCCCAAAGAAAGTCTTTCGTTGTATTGAATTTGGGGTGTGACAGATTGGTATTAGATCCTTGGTTATAGAGAACTAGGTTGAATTAGTAACTCTAAACTATAACCGGCTCTCAGTTTCATAGTAATAACATTCATAACATCATACTCATTCCGCTACTATATGAAAACTTGCAATGCATGTTTGCTATTGCTTTGTTGTCTCCCAAGCAATTACTTGTTTATATGATTTCAATTGCTTGATAAGTGCGCTCACATATGTAATTGATTGAAGTAAAAGTACACTTTTAGGAAAAGGCGTATAAATGGTAGGTATTAAATGCAAGTTTTAGGAAAAACGTACACTAATGACCAAATGAGTTCGTTCACCAAGGAAGAAATAAGTGTGTGTCAAATTTTAATTGTTCTTGATTAATATTAGAAAGAAGAAAAAGGAATAAGGAAAATGACGGATTATCCTAAAATGAACTAAGACAAAAAAAACCGCGTTACGCACGTAAATCGAGACGAAAAATAAAAGTGATCTAAAAATTTCCAAAAATTCAAATGAAATCCTTGATGTGATCGTGATAGTATGTGTGATAATTACGATTCGTTATAGGGTAAATTAGAAAATAACCTTTAGGAAAAAGTAATAGTCTAAAATTACCAAAGACGAATTCAATTAAACACGTTGGTGAACCAAGTTCGTTGTACACAAAAATCGAGTGAATTTGAGATGTTTTGTTTTGATATGGACAACTGATTTGAAATGGTTTTTGGTTTTTAAACTAAAATTACTCCTACAATTTTTTATTAAAATCCTAAAGTGCATGAATCGTAAACCCGAATTATTTGAATCTAAAAGAAATTATTTAAAATTCAAACTATTTAAAATTTAGATTCTTTTTTAAAAATATATTTAAAAATTATCTATCTAATTAAAATGAGTATTACACTATTTAAAACTTAATTAAAAATAATTCAAAAATTATTAATTCTATTTAAAAATTAACTATTACTTTTTAAACTAAACAAAATAAATTTATTTAATTCTAATTTAAAATCTAATTATTTTAAAACTAATTTTTAACAACTAATTGTTTTTCTAGAACTAATAAAACCTTTTTTCTTTATTTTGTTTTATTTATTTATAAAAGTGAATTTAATAAAACTTCTAAATAAATTTTACTAAAATGAAAACGTAAATTTAAACTATTTAAAAGAAACTGCATTCAACTCTTTTAAACTATATTAAAGTCTAAAATGGTATTAAAACTTAAAAGGTGAGCTAGCACAGATGGGTGACGCGTTGGGTGATAACCGTGAGGACACGAGTTCGAGTCCCACAAGGGAACTCATTTTTTGGAGATTTATTTTTATGAACAGTAAATAAAGTATATAATCATTATAGTACCAAAAGTACAAATACACGACACAGAAAGATAACAACAAATAACTAGTAAAAAAAGATACAGTAACAGTAAATCACAAAAAAAATCAGTAAATTAAATAGAAAAAAATAACCTAGGAAAGCTAATTCAGCAGACAATTTAAAAGGAGCAGACTAAAAAAAACTATGCAATCAAATCAGCAAACAGATAAATCACACAACTATATCAGAAATCAAAATCATCCTTATAACCTCTATCAGTTTTCAATCCGAGCAACTCAAGCACAAATTACCAAGAAAACGCAAGATCATCTAATCATCAAGCTAAATCTCACAAGCAATGGAAGAAACAAATGCTAAGTAAGAGAATGCTGAAATCCTACGATGCAACTTATATCGACTAACACTAATAACATGTCCAGCAGAATCAATTAAGAATTAACACTCGAGCAATCGCTACTACAATTCGACAAACACAGTTCATCAGTCACAGTTAACTAACAGAAAAAGAAGATAAAACAACCAGCAGCTACACTAGACAACCAGATCTAGCAGCAAATCATCCAGAAATTATGCAGTTATAAAACCAGCAAGCGGTCCAAATCAGAGATCTCATTTAATCTAAACAGACAAAACGAACCTACAGTTTAGAAAAACCTAGATTCTAATATAAACAGTCAAGTCTATCAGCTAAGTAAAACCAAATATGTATACCAAAATTACTAATCTCATCAGCTTTCATGGTCATGAAAATGCCTCGTACAGCTAAAAACGATTGAACCAGCAGATTTATTCATCACTCTTACACATCCTACAGCTAGCTAACATATTACCATATCTAAACATTCAAATCAAATTCATTCAAAACAGGTTTATTCATCAAGAACATAAGCAGATTTATCAAACTGAGCATAATCTCATAGAACTATATAACAAACAGATAAATATTAAAAAAAGATGAATCAAAACGAGCTTTACTATTTACCAAGATCCTTTGATGATGTAGTGCGGTGCTGAACCGACTAAATCAAGTAACTAAATATGAGCCACCATTAATCACCATAACTGAATCATACTTTCGAACCACAAAGCACCTCGAATCGACATAAACATTACCGAACCATGGATCATGATTTTCTCTTCTATTATCACATAAATGAACCCAAGATGATTCTTTAAATTGATTTATCAATAAGATAAATCAATATTCCAAACTCAATAAATCAAACTAATAAGCTATCGGTTAGCTTACAAGTCCAGAATCAATATTATAATGATAAAAATAGAATAATAATAACAAGAGAAGTATTATCTCAAGAGAAATAAAAGATTAACACAAACGTTTGAAGCAAAATTTAATTAAAATTTATTTATTAAAATAAGAACTTATTACAAAATCATTACATAATAAGAACTCTAAAACTAAATTATCATTATAACATTACTACTAAAGAAAGGGATACAATTACTTATTTATGAGGGGGTATTTATAGCTGATGAAGAGGTGAAGGTTGTTGATGAAGAACGATTTTTGGCCCTTAGATCTTCTATTCTTCTTCTCTCTTTTCTGTTTTGATCCAAAGGTGGATATGAGCCCATAGTCACATGGATTGCCAACGTGGCAATCCGTTGTTCTACTTGTGCTAGTTTTAGGCTAAGATGTCCTCCTCTTATTGGTGGATTGATGAATATTTGCTGTCACATCTAGTTACATGATGCCACATCACTTGCTTCTCCATCTTCATGATCCGGATTAAGGGGGAATTAATTTCCCACTCGTGTGAATCACACGAGTGAGATAAAACCCCCAAATTATTTGTTACTTTTTGTGATTATGGTTTTTAAACAGTGAATTTACAGGTAACTTCGGTTGGGATGAGGGTGAAAAAATGAGAGAGAAAGACATAGAAGTTATCGAAGTTAAAAACGTGTGAGTGTGTGTGGGTGGTGGATATTTCGTTTTTACCAAAGAATATGAAAAGTAAACTTTTCATTCGTTTTTAATAATGTTCCAAACCCTAGTGGGTTACACAAAGGCCCAGGATTACTCTTTGTAAGTTAAAATGGGCTTTTGGCCCGAATATGCTAAATCCATCGCGATTTGGGCCTCAACTTGGGCTTATTCCAAATAATAACACTTTATGAACTTCAAATGGGCTTTTGAGCCCATTTTCCTAAATGTGGGACCCACAAGCCTTTTAAACTCCATAAATGATTAAATCCTGCGAAAGACGAGCTCGTTTTTGGCTTCCTCGATCTTTTTCTTCAAACTCGTGTCGGTTTTGCCGGTTTTCGTGAATTTAGTACCTACACACATTAAAACAAGAAACAAACAAATACAAGGCCAATTTTATACAATTTAAGCATTTATTCATTGTTTTTAGATATAAATGATATGAGTAAAATCACTCATATCAAACTCTCCCTTGCTAAGCAATTGCCGTGTCCTCATGCAATGATAAAATAAAACACTAACTTCATTTTTATTCAACTTTTGACATTTTATTTTGCAAAGACATAATGTATTGCTTTCATTATTTGAAAAATAACTTTTAGGATCATAAAACTCAAATAGATTCATCGTCCGCGACATTTCACTTTTCCATGCCAAGTGCAAAAACAAGATCATTGTCAATCATAAGCCCCAAAATTAAAACAACTCATACAAGTAATTTGTTTTAAACTCAATCTCTTATTATTCCTAATTGTATCTCTAGATTTTATTTGTCATTCACCCAAAGGCTCATTTGACTTTATTTGATATTTATTAGTCCAAAAATGAAGGCAAAAATGGTGTAAACTCAACACTCAAAACCTAACCTCGACTTCAAAAACCATTGTCACTAAAGAAAGCCCACATCAAGGATAACTTAACACGATTTGAGGGATAAATCCCAGACCCGAAATTTGGCTAATAGGAATACTTAAAAGCAACAATAAAACCTCCAAACTCAATTATGACCTTATTAATGGAGTTAGCAACAATTACATCATAACACCTTGTGGCTCTTTAAGATATAATTGTGATCCTTATTTAAAATCCACACCCGAAGGCTCCTTGCACAAAAATAAGGGAATTGACATCACCATCCCACCTTACTGCTCATGATGATGAAGCAATTTTTATTCAACACGTCCCCTTGCCATACACCCTAAGGCTCTAATGACAAGGTTAGTGCTACATGACTCCCACCCGAAGGCTCCTAGAGAACATGTTTTTATTTATTCTTCTTTATTAATATGATATATATAGTAAGCCAAATTTCCGCAATCCCATGATCAAAAGTCCATGACGCTGACACCCTTAATGTGTTCTCACTTTAATTACAAGGGAAGAAAAAGAAGGAGTTACGAGTTAAGATATCAAGCCTAAACCGCTAAAAACTTCATTTATTAAGCAATTATTATTTAAGCGTGGAAAATAAATACGAGGAGATTAAATCAAACACCAAAATACTTGCACAAAGAAGAATTAATGTTAGAAACTTATGATTGAACTCTATCATCTCTTGTTCTCCATATTGTAAATTTCCAAAAATATGAAATCAATGGATACTTAGCCTATTAAATCAAAGTTTTTGGTTTTCAAGTCATCTATAGGATGTTGCATCTTCTTATAGTTTTCAAGTTTTAGAATTTGCGTTTTAAAGTTCCCTTGATAAACGAATTTCTAGGATCAATTATAGGAACTTGCGAAAAGTTCTTGTTCTTAACCCGTATGAATTAAGACTTTCGCGTTTTAAAGCTCCCTATATAAAAGCCTAGCAAAACTTAATTCAAATACGTTAAGGAAAAGCTAAGGTAAAAACCGATCAAAAAACTATTTTTATTTTCACCAACGGAAAGCCTACATTTGTGTCAAAAGCACTTATTTTATTTATTAAAACTTAAAAATAACACTAAAAATTTAAAATTTTATGAAAAATGAGAAAAACGATTACGTTTAGACATGACAAAAGCAACTGCAAGCGATTATATCGATTGACTCCCCCATCCTAAAACCAAACATTATCCTCAATGTTTCTTAGCTCAAGAGTAACACCCCCTTGCTAAAATATGAAGAGTCTAATGCAAAATCCTAACATGGAAAGAGCACGCAAATCTATAAGCCGTTTTTTAATTATGCCTCAAGATAAAACGTTAGTCGATAAAAATCAAAGGATAGAGAGTGTGCCCCTATTTGGCAATCAACGTAAGGAAGATCAAGTGGATCGGCAAAAACCGAACACGAGAGTCTTTAATGATTAGGTTCATACCTAAGATTCACAACACAACAAAACACGAGCACGAGCTTGAAAGATCAAGCCTTATTAGTGTTAGAAAATAGAAAGAAGATAGAATTTATGAGACTCCCCCAAAAGGCACCTCGTTTTTGTTAAACGATTCATGAGCTCGACTCGATCCCCGCATTCATTGGTCCTTAGGGGAAGTGGTGAAAACCGGTGATAGGTGTGTAAACACCCATCTTTTCTACCACTTAATTACAATAATAACCGTACCACAACGTGTATTTTATGTCTTTTATGTCGGAATTATGCGTGGTTTGTGTTTTTGTTGTGATTTAGGATGAAAAGGTGAAAAATGGATAAAACACGGACATTCACGGGCATTTATGGACTTTTATTGAAGAAAAGGATAAAAGACAAAGTCAAGAAGTCAAGAGTGCAAAAAGAACGGAAGTCCACGACCAATTCTGAAGATTTATCGAAGAAAAAGTCAAAAGACGGAAGTTTATCAAAAGCCGGAGAATTCAAGTCTATTTTATTGAAGAATTTAAAGACGAGTTCAAAAGAAATCCCGAAGTCAAAAGTCCCTTAAAGTCCAAGATTAAAGAAGATTAGAAGAAAAGGACTAAGTACGCAATTAATGAAGATTAATAAAAGGAGGGACTTAAACTTGTAATTAAGAAGAAAGGAAAGAGGGGAGGAAGCTTCCTTAATCCTCCCCTATAAATAGATTAGATTAGTTATCATTTCACTCTTGTTGGCTAAGTGTGACAATTAGCTCTTCCACCATTTTAAATACTTGTCATTTACATTAATTGTCAATTTAATTACCTTGTCTTGCACCTTAAATTCATTTAATTTCAAGTAAGTTTCCTTTTAATTATTGTTAATCTTTACTTTATCTTGTCAATCTCTTATCTACCTTTCTTATTCTTTGATTTTTGGTGTTTATGTTCATGTTCATGCTTTTATTTCGATCCAAAGTGTTTTTGATTATTATGGTTAAAGTTGTTTAATTTCATGTTGTTGATTGATTGTTGATGCTTATTTGTTGGATCGTTACTGTTTAATTTGATACGTGTGTTTGATTTTGATTACTTTTTGTTTATAACTGCTACTGTACCCATCTTCCTTGTTCTTCGGAAGTATTGCTTTGTTTCTGTGTTTCCAGAAAAAGTTCCGAACCAAGGGAAGAATAGAAGGTTTCATTCGGAAGTCTGAAATTTCCGAACCAAGTCTGTTCATTCGGAACTCAAAAAGTTCCGAATCAAGGAAACTCATTCGGAACTTCAAAAGTTCCGAATAAAGGAACTTCATTCGGAACTTCAAAAGTTCCGAACCAAACTTACTCATTCGGAAGTCCAAACTTCCGAACCAAAGATCTTCATTCGGAACCTTCCGAACCAACTCACAGTTCCGAACCAAAGAGCCTTCATTCGGAACTTCAAAAGTTCTGAATAAAGGAGCTTCATCCGGAAAGTTCCGAATCAAGGGGTGACCAAAACTTCCGAATCAAGGCAAGATTTACAAGATTCCGAATCAGCAAGTTCCGAATGAAAGATTGTTTTGGATAAGTGACATATTCAGACAAGTTTGTTCCGGATCAAGGATTTTGGTAATATTCCAAGTGAAGAAGAATCATTTCAACCAAAGGTGACATTTAGGACGAGTGATTGTTCCAAACGAAGGTTTATTCCGAATGAGCTGTATTCAGGTTCTTATTAGCTTTTATCTTTAATTTTTATCTTCAAGCTTTATTTTACTTGCCTTTTATTTAATTGCACTTTTAGATTATTTGCCTTAGTTTTAGTTGCACTTTAAGTTTGCCTTAGATAGATTTAAGTTTACGTCATTTTACTTTAGTGCCCTTTAATTTTAGTCACGTTTTAAAATACTCGCACTTTACTTTAATTAGACTTAGATTTACTTTAAGAGCACTTTTACTTTTAAGTCTTTGCATTTAAATTTAAAATCACCCAAAAATATTCTTTTTCACTAAAGATCAACTAAGTCACACATAGAGAGCTAAGATCAATTCGTTAAGATACCGAGAACAACAATTGAACCTAGTAAAATCTAGTTATCAAATGGCGCCGCTGCCGGCTCTTTTCGTTAAGATCAACAGTTTTCTGTGTTAGACACGTTGCATTTTTGGGATCCGTTTACTTGTGAACGTTATTTTTCTTGCCTAAAAAATTCAAAAATCATAAAAATTAAAAATTGATAAAAAACCATAAAAATTAAAAATTTCAAAAATCCAAAAACACTTTATCTTTATTGTGTATATATACTGCCTTTGCGTTTGGTTTCTTTTTCGTTTGCATTTTCAGGTGTATGCGTACTAGATCTTCTAACTACCAAGAGCCCGAGCCTCAAGAAGATTTAGATATGTCAGGTGTTAACAACAATAATCAACTACCGCACCTCAACAATAATAATAATAACAACAATGCTCTTCCACAGCCCGATCTTCGGACCATGGAGGAACTTTGTCAACCAACAATGTTTGGACGAGGAGGACCGATTGCGCCGATGCAAATCAACGCTCCTGAGTTTTCGTTGAAGCACCACATGATTCAGCAAGTACAAACAAACCCATTTAGAGGATTGCCTGATGATGATGCCAACAAACATCTCGACAAGTTCATTACAATCACCCAAAGCATGAAGCTGCCTGGGGCCACAATGGATGTACTCCGCCTACAACTCTTCCCACATACTTTATCGCATCATGCCGAGAAATGGTTTGATCGTCTCCCGAAGAATTCTATTCACACTTGGGATGATATGACTCAACGCTTTCTTTCGCGCTACTTTCCACCATCCATGGTCACAAGCCTTCGCAATCAGATCAGCGGTTTCATGCAAGATCCCGATGAATCTCTTTTTGATGCATGGGAGAGATATAATGTCTTGATCGACCGATGTCCAAACCACAACATGCTTCCGGTCACCTTGATCGATACTTTCTACAACGGATTGACTTTTCGAGATCGTGATACGATTAATGCAGCCGCCGGTGGCACATTCATGAAAAGGAGACCCGAGGAGTGTAGAGAGTTAATAGAGAACATGACTACTCATCATAAGAACTGGGATTCTTCTGCTTCTTCTAGAAACAACACGAGAGTCAATGTTTCCTCTACCTCAGCAAACCCTGAGATGACCGAACTCACCCGCATGATGGCTGAAATAAGCAAAAGTATTACGCTTCTCGCTTCAAACCAACAACAACATCAAGTTAAAGCGGTTGCTAATCCTTGTGAAACATGTGGCGGTCCTCACTCATACACCGATTGTCCTTCGACACAAGGAAATCCGGAAAATGTGTATGCAGCTTACGGTAATTATTCACCGGAAAATTACCAAGCTAGACAACAAGGGGATAGAAATCTGCTGAGCTACCGTTCAAACAATTACCTTTCACCCGGTTTTTCTCCTCAAAACCAAAACCCCGCCAACAACTACAATAGAAGCAACCAAATCCCACCTCGTGCTTCTAACCCTTATCAACCACCCTCCCAACAACACCCACCCATTAACCCCGATGTTGACACAATCATGAGAACTCAAGGTGAGCAAATCAAGAATCTACAGAGCCAAATTATCAATCTGAAAGGAGATATCTTAAAGCAAGGTAATGACATCAGAAATGAGGTTCGTGAAAACCTTCAATCCTCCTTCATCACTCAAACAACTGAATTAAAGAATCTATTGGCTAGTTTCTTGCCCGAAGCTCAACCTTCTTCTTCCTCGAGTTCTCTACCTTCCAACACCGTCCCCAATCCGCGAGCTAATGTGAGTGCTATAACTACGCGTAGTGGACTTACCATTATCGATCCACCTATTCCACCACCATCATCCACACCTCCTCCACCACTATGTATCCCTACTCCACCTACACCTAGTAGTAGTGCACCATTACCGTCTCCGCCTCGTCATGACGATGTATCTCGGAAGGACCCTTCAACATCACAACCTTCACCAACTACACCTTCCCCTAACCCTTATCAACCTAGAATCCCATACCCTTCTCGCATAGGCAAGACCAACGAGCTAACCAAGAATGACTCTCAAATAACAAAATATATCAGTATGATTTCTCAAATGGGATTCAGCATTAGTTTTCTTGAAGCACTTGTCCACATGCCCAAATTTGCCAAAGCATTTAAGGACTTGCTTAACAAAAAGGAGAAGCTGATTGAACTCACCAACACACGCTTAAATGAAAACTGCTCTGCAGTTATTCTTAAAGAACTTCCGGAAAAACTAGGGGATCCCGGTCGTTTTGTGTTGCCTTGCGTGTTCAACAAAACTGAAGAATTTACTGCCCTTGCTGATCTCGGGGCTAGTATAAATCTTATGCCTTTGAGTGTTTGGAAAACACTATCATTACCCGATCTTATTCCAACAAAGATGACTCTCGAACTTGCTAATCGCACTCTCGCTTACCCCGTTGGTATAGCTGAAGACGTATTCATTCAAGTTGGCGCATTTACTTTCCCGGTCGATTTTGTCGTAGTTGATTATGAAATGGACCCTCGTATTTCTTTAATACTTGGTCGGCCATTTTTGAGATCCGGACGTGCTTTAGTAGATGTGGCCGAAGGAGAGTTAATCTTAAGAGTCGGGAATGCCTCACAAAATTTCAAAATGGGAACGCCTACAAACAAATCCTTTGGAGGCCGAGAATCAGTGAATATGATAAACGTGCTCGATGACTTTACCGTCTACGACAATCCTCTATTCGACTCTTGCATCGATAATCCACTTTTTCAAAATGATGTGGATGATTCTCTACCTACTTTGGACGCTTCTCTCAATTTTGATTCTCTACCGGTCTTCGATGCTTATGATGATGATGATTCTAGCTCAGATTCGGATGATTTTGACTGTACTTCTGAGTATCCCGAGCTGCCCACTTTCGATGATTTCGATGAGGCTGATACTCTCTCGAGCGATTCTTCACATGATGAAGATCCTCCACCATCACTCGATCCTACTTTGGACGATTACTCATTCGAGGAAGATTTCTCTGAATTTCTCAACACATACTTCCCTCATGAGAGTGATGCTCCTCCTTTGGACTTTGAAGATTATCGTCTTGATCCTACTTTGGATTTGAAGAGCATTTTGTCAAAGGAGAAGAAACCGGTCGACACCGAAATCCGTTGCACTTATGATTTGACACCTCTTTGTCCCACTTCTGAGGACGAGGTTGTGCTTCTTTGCGGATCTTCTTCACACTCGGCTGAGCCTGAGTGCTATTTTCCCCTAAAGGAAAAGGTGTTCGATCCCGGTATTGAAGTCTTTAAGCCATCTCAGTATCCACCTGATGAAATAAAAGGAAATATCTTTGGACCCATTGAAGACATGCTTGCACCGCACCATCCTTGCTTCTACTGTGCTCCATCACTGCTTAAGGGAACCTTGCCACTTCTCTTTTGGCTTGCCTTGTTCGCCTTAAGCTCTTGCTTATTGATGGATGAAAACTATGTCTTTGATCCTGGTGGATTTGTTTCATGCTACTTCCGTTGATGATCAAGGTCGAGTCAGGCTCACGACTCGGTTAACAAAAATCAAGCGCTTCTTGGGAGGCAACCCATGCACCTATCTTTTCGCTTTCTTTACCATAAGTGTAGGGGGGACCCTTTGGATTGCTATTTCCTCTCCTCACTTCTTAATCAGGGATTCGAGCTTCAATGATCCACTCTTATGATTCTTGACAACCCGTGATTCCGTGTTCTACTTCTTCCCGGTTCTATCCTAAACTCTTTTCGATTCACTATTTTATATTTTCTCAATATTAAAATAGGAATCTCTTTAGTTGTCTTTTCCTTAGCGAGATTTAACCAACGTGCACAATGTTCTAAGTGTAGGGGAGCTTACTCCCACATGCTTAAACATTAAGGACAATGTTTATCTTAAGTGTAGGGGGGACTTCTATCGAAGTTAAGTGGTCTTTTCCTTGTATTTGTCCTCATTTTAACCGGAAAATCAATTTTTCGACATTTTTCAAAATTTTTGATCTATTTTGGCCTATTAGTTGTTATCTTTGTATAGTTATTTTCTTTCTTTGCTAGAATAAATGTTTAATAAGTGGTTTTAATTTTCAAACGTTGTGAATCTTTTGACTCAATCCGAGTTTACTCTAGCTAGTATCCTTAACGTGTTTAAGTCAAGTTTTGCTAGGCTTTTATATAGGGAGCTATAAAACGCGAAAGTCTTAACTTTCACGAGTTAAGAACAAGAACTTTTCGCAAGTTCCTATAATTGATCCTAGAGAGTCGTTTATCAAGGGAACTTTAAGATGCGATTTCTAAACTTGAAAGAGTCTAAGAATTTGCAAGATCCTATAGGCGACTCGAAAACCCAAAACTTTGATTTAATAGGCTAAGTATCCACGAGTCTCATTACTTGAGATTTTAAACTGTGGAGAACGAGAGATGATAGAGCCAATTATAAGTTCGGTATTCTTTCATGAATTTATGTGAGTTAATTATGAGCCTATTCTCCCATCGCTTGCTAATAATTTATTTGCTAATAAATAAGGTTGTACGATTTGAAAAGTTACTTAGCTTCTAGCCCCAGATCGTTTAAAAGTTGCTCGGTAATGACGAGAGTTCATAGCCAAGGCATAACTTATGAAGCGGGGCGCGAAGATTGGCGAGTCCGAAAAGGCCCTAACAAGGCATGAGGGCTATGTTTTGTTGCTAAAGATCCAAAGTGATGTGAAGAATCATTTATCGAAAATCAATATGAAGGATCGAGACACACGACGTAAAGCAAAAACTCCCCAAAAGTCATGGAGAAGTGTATCCAAAAAGACCCTAACAAGGTATGAGGATAAATAGATCCAAGTCATAAAAGGAGGCGGATCGTTGTATATCAAAGTCCAAAATAAAGATTGGAGAAAAATGAAGAAGTCGTGGTCCAAGTATGAATCTCTCAAAACTTCAAGTGAAGAAATTCCAATTATGAAGAGAAGACCATTATTTCATGAACGTCTCTCAAAGATTCGAAGTATGAAGTCGCTGCCAAATATCGGCCCGAGAAAGGTCTCAAATCGCGAACCAAGTTATGCCAAGATATGAACTTTCTGATATCCCGAGAAGCAGTTTTAAAAGATTTGGTCCTTTAGCTAACTATTGATTAAATCGTGCACTTTATTTTTCTGACTAAATAACTATCAAAATAAGTCAAACAATGCATCTTCATGATCATTCAAGACAAAATATAAAATATAAGAGATACACCTAGGAATAAGGGAGTCTAAGTGAGTAATTGGCCCACATGAGTTCGTGTTAGTTTACTAACTTATAATAACAATGATCTCGTTTTTAAGCTTGGTTTGGAGAAAGTGAAAACTTGAGGATGATGATTATTCATAACATTTTCAAAACCCAAGGTATGCTTTTGATTTCTTTAACTTGTATGTTTTTAATTTTCTATCTCTTTAAAGGCAAACGTGGATTGATTATGATGAAAAGTGTAATCTTGCTTTGTAACTAATGCATTGCATGAGGACATTGCAATGGTCAAGTGTAGGGGATTTGATAGGTGTGTAAACACCCATCTTTTCTACCACTTAATTACAATAATAACCGTACCACAACGTGTATTTTATGTCTTTTATGTCGGAATTATGCGTGGTTTGTGTTTTTGTTGTGATTTAGGATGAAAAGGTGAAAAATGGATAAAACACGGACATTCACGGGCATTTATGGACTTTTATTGAAGAAAAGGATAAAAGACAAAGTCAAGAAGTCAAGAGTGCAAAAAGAACGGAAGTCCACGACCAATTCTGAAGATTTATCGTAGAAAAAGTCAAAAGACGGAAGTTTATCAAAAGCCGGAGAATTCAAGTCTATTTTATTGAAGAATTTAAAGACGAGTTCAAAAGAAATCCCGAAGTCAAAAGTCCCTTAAAGTCCAAGATTAAAGAAGATTAGAAGAAAAGGACTAAGTACGCAATTAATGAAGATTAATAAAAGGAGGGACTTAAACTTGTAATTAAGAAGAAAGGAAAGAGGGGAGGAAGCTTCCTTAATCCTCCCCTATAAATAGATTAGATTAGTTATCATTTCACTCTTGTTGGCTAAGTGTGACAATTAGCTCTTCCACCATTTTAAATACTTGTCATTTACATTAATTGTCAATTTAATTACCTTGTCTTGCACCTTAAATTCATTTAATTTCAAGTAAGTTTCCTTTTAATTATTGTTAATCTTTACTTTATCTTGTCAATCTCTTATCTACCTTTCTTATTCTTTGATTTGTGGTGTTTATGTTCATGTTCATGCTTTTATTTTGATCCAAAGTGTTTTTGATTATTATGGTTAAAGTTGTTTAATTTCATGTTTTTAATTGTTTGTTGATACTTATTCATTGACTCGATACTGTTTAAATTGATATGCGTGTTTGATTTTGATTACTTTTTGTTTATAACTGCTACTGTACTCATCTTCCTTGTTCTTCGGAAGTATTGCTTTGTTTCTGTGTTTTCCAGAAAAAGTTCCGAACCAAGGATTGGATAGAAGGTTTCATTCGGAAGTTATAATCTTCCGAATCAAGGGGCTTCATCCGGAAGTCAAAACTTCCGAACCAAGGTTGCTCATTCGGAACTTTAAAAGTTCCGAATCAAACTTGTTCATTCGGAAGTCAAAACTTCCGAACCAAGCGGCTTCATCCGGAACCTTCCGAGTCAGCAACTTCCGAACCAATTCCAACAGTTCCGAACCAAGAGCCTTCATTCGGAACTTCAAAAGTTCCGAATAAGGGAGCTTCATCCGGAAAGTTCCGAATTAGGGGGTGACCAAAACTTCCGAATCAAGGTAAGATCTACAAGATTCCGAATCAGCAAGTTCCGAATGAAAGATTGTTTTGGATAAGTGACATATTCAGACAAGTTTGTTCCGGATCAAGGACGTTGGTAATATTCCAAGTGAAGAAGAATCATTTCAACCAAAGGTGACATTTAGGTCGAGTGATTGTTCCAAACGAAGGTTTATTCCGAATGAGCTGTATTCAGGTTCTTATTAGCTTTTATCTTTAATTTTTACCTTCAAGCTTTGTTTTTCTTGCCTTTTTATTTAATTGCACTTTTAGATTATTAGCCTTAGTTGCACTTTAAGTTTGCCTTAGATAGATTTAAGTTTACGTCATTTTACTTTAGTGCCCTTTAATTTTAGTCACGTTTTAAAATACTCGCACTTTACTTTAATTAGACTTAGATTTACTTTAAGAGCACTTTTACTTTTAAGTCTTTGCATTTAAATTTAAAATCACCCAAAATTATTTTTTTTCACTAAAGATCAACTAAGTCACACATAGAGAGCTAAGATCAATTCGTTAAGATACCGAGAACAACAATTGAACCTAGTAAAATCTAGTTATCAATTGAACAATTGTGCTTATTTGCGGATCTTCTTCACACTCGGCTGAGCCTGAGTGCTATTTTCCCCTAAAGGAAAAGGTGTTCGATCCCGGTATTGAAGTCTTTAAGCCATCTCAGTATCCACCTGATGAAATAAAAGGAAATATCTTTGGACCCATTGAAGACATGCTTGCACCGCACCATCGCTTGCTAATAATTTATTTGCTAATAAATAAGGTTGTACGATTTGAAAAGTTACTTAGCTTCTAGCCCCAGATCGTTTAAAAGTTGCTCGGTAATGACGAGAGTTCATAGCCAAGGCATAACTTATGAAGCGGGGCGCGAAGATTGGCGAGTCCGAAAAGGCCCTAACAAGGCATGAGGGCTATGTTTTGTTGCTAAAGATCCAAAGTGATGTGAAGAATCATTTATCGAAAATCAATATGAAGGATCGAGACACACGACGTAAAGCAAAAACTCCCCAAAAGTCATGGAGAAGTGTATCCAAAAATACCCTAACAAGGTATGAGGATAAATAGATCCAAGTCATAAAAGGAGGCGGATCGTTGTATATCAAAGTCCAAAATAAAGATTGGAGAAAAATGAAGAAGTCGTGGTCCAAGTATGAATCTCTCAAAACTTCAAGTGAAGAAATTCCAATTATGAAGAGAAGACCATTATTTCATGAACGTCTCTCAAAGATTCGAAGTATGAAGTCGCTGCCAAATATCGGCCCGAGAAAGGTCTCAAATCGCGAACCAAGTTATGCCAAGATATGAACTTTCTGATATCCCGAGAAGCAGTTTTAAAAGATTTGGTCCTTTAGCTAACTATTGATTAAATCGTGCACTTTATTTTTCTGACTAAATAACTATCAAAATAAGTCAAACAATGCATCTTCATGATCATTCAAGACAAAATATAAAATATAAGAGATACACCTAGGAATAAGGGAGTCTAAGTGAGTAATTGGCCCACATGAGTTCGTGTTAGTTTACTAACTTATAATAACAATGATCTCGTTTTTAAGCTTGGTTTGGAGAAAGTGAAAACTTGAGGATGATGATTATTCATAACATTTTCAAAACCCAAGGTATGCTTTTGATTTCTTTAACTTGTATGTTTTTAATTTTCTATCTCTTTAAAGGCAAACGTGGATTGATTATGATGAAAAGTGTAATCTTGCTTTGTAACTAATGCATTGCATGAGGACATTGCAATGGTCAAGTGTAGGGGATTTGATAGGTGTGTAAACACCCATCTTTTCTACCACTTAATTACAATAATAACCGTACCACAACGTGTATTTTATGTCTTTTATGTCGGAATTATGCGTGGTTTGTGTTTTTGTTGTGATTTAGGATGAAAAGGTGAAAAATGGATAAAACACGGACATTCACGGGCATTTATGGACTTTTATTGAAGAAAAGGATAAAAGACAAAGTCAAGAAGTCAAGAGTGCAAAAAGAACGGAAGTCCACGACCAATTCTGAAGATTTATCGAAGAAAAAGTCAAAAGACGGAAGTTTATCAAAAGCCGGAGAATTCAAGTCTATTTTATTGAAGAATTTAAAGACGAGTTCAAAAGAAATCCCGAAGTCAAAAGTCCCTTAAAGTCCAAGATTAAAGAAGATTAGAAGAAAAGGACTAAGTACGCAATTAATGAAGATTAATAAAAGGAGGGACTTAAACTTGTAATTAAGAAGAAAGGAAAGAGGGGAGGAAGCTTCCTTAATCCTCCCCTATAAATAGATTAGATTAGTTATCATTTCACTCTTGTTGGCTAAGTGTGACAATTAGCTCTTCCACCATTTTAAATACTTGTCATTTACATTAATTGTCAATTTAATTACCTTGTCTTGCACCTTAAATTCATTTAATTTCAAGTAAGTTTCCTTTTAATTATTGTTAATCTTTACTTTATCTTGTCAATCTCTTATCTACCTTTCTTATTCTTTGATTTTTGGTGTTTATGTTCATGTTCATGCTTTTATTTTGATCCAAAGTGTTTTTGATTATTATGGTTAAAGTTGTTTAATTTCATGTTGTTGATTGATTGTTGATGCTTATTTGTTGGATCGTTACTGTTTAATTTGATACGTGTGTTTGATTTTTATTACTTTTTGTTTATAACTGCTACTGTACCCATCTTCCTTGTTCTTCGGAAGTATTGCTTTGTTTCTGTGTTTCCAGAAAAAGTTCCGAACCAAGGGAAGAATAGAAGGTTTCATTCGGAAGTCTGAAATTTCCGAACCAAGTCTGTTCATTCGGAACTCAAAAAGTTCCGAATCAAGGAAACTCATTCGGAACTTCAAAAGTTCCGAATAAAGGAACTTCATTCGGAACTTCAAAAGTTCCGAACCAAACTTACTCATTCGGAAGTCCAAACTTCCGAACCAAAGATCTTCATTCGGAACCTTCCGAACCAACTCACAGTTCCGAACCAAAGAGCCTTCATTCGGAACTTCAAAAGTTCCGAATAAAGGAGCTTCATCCGGAAAGTTCCGAATCAAGGGGTGACCAAAACTTCCGAATCAAGGCAAGATTTACAAGATTCCGAATCAGCAAGTTCCGAATGAAAGATTGTTTTGGATAAGTGACATATTCAGACAAGTTTGTTCCGGATCAAGGATTTTGGTAATATTCCAAGTGAAGAAGAATCATTTCAACCAAAGGTGACATTTAGGACGAGTGATTGTTCCAAACGAAGGTTTATTCCGAATGAGCTGTATTCAGGTTCTTATTAGCTTTTATCTTTAATTTTTATCTTCAAGCTTTATTTTACTTGCCTTTTATTTAATTGCACTTTTAGATTATTTGCCTTAGTTTTAGTTGCACTTTAAGTTTGCCTTAGATAGATTTAAGTTTACGTCATTTTACTTTAGTGCCCTTTAATTTTAGTCACGTTTTAAAATACTCGCACTTTACTTTAATTAGACTTAGATTTACTTTAAGAGCACTTTTACTTTTAAGTCTTTGCATTTAAATTTAAAATCACCCAAAAATATTCTTTTTCACTAAAGATCAACTAAGTCACACATAGAGAGCTAAGATCAATTCGTTAAGATACCGAGAACAACAATTGAACCTAGTAAAATCTAGTTATCAACCGGCATAATGGAATAAAACCCAACATAAAGCACGATGCCGGGGTCAAAGATTACATCCTCATTGTCGGATGACAAACGAAAGGATAAAACTCCAAAACAAATCTCCAAAAAGAGATGGTAGTCACAAATTATGGAATGGAAAAAGCATGCTCTCCGAGATAAACTCGCACCAAGATGATCGAAAAATATTTCAATTATTACATCGGTGAAAGGCCGAGATTTCCCTAAAATAATGATTCCGGGATCGAATACCTCGTCCTCGGTGGAGAAAGGAATAGACAACACGGTGTCGTCCCCCCATGCTAATCCAAAATCATATGAAGCACATGGTAATGGTGTGGTAAAAGTCTCAACCATATTGGTTTCAACTTGCATGACATTGTCGACCTTGTCACTCTTAGGAATGTGAATAAAGGGGTCATGATTCTCAATATGAGTCACATGAAAAACCCGCACATTAAGATCAAAGCGAGTGGGAGGGAGATTGGGAATAAAGAAAATTTCTCCATCCGGGTCGACATATTCATCATCACAAAAGGTGTGAGATGAAGGAGGTATGATGCTCTCAAAATCCTCTTTAAACAATGGATTATTGTTCATTGAAATTTCAAAAAGAGGATTCGAGTAAGTCACAAAAGTGTCGTCATTCTCGTCATCACAAGAAATATCCGACAAAGTATCAAGTGTGTCACACTCGGATACAAGATCAGCCTTCTCATTAGAATAAAATTCATCGGAGAATTCCTCGAGAATGGTAGGTAAAACATGAGAATCACGCTCGATCTCAAGATCGGTAACGTCTTCGCTTCCTCGTGGAATTGGATCAATGATAGCAAAAAGTTCATCGACGAACTCGTCCAATGAATAGTCACTAACCTCACTCGGTGTGAAGTTAGGAATCAAAGGATCTTCAAAGGAAGACTGTGCCTTAATATCATAAATTTGGTCCTTCGGAGGGAGTGAAAATGAGTCCATTTTCAATGAAAAACACGAAAAACGATACATACTATAATAGTAGAAAAATAACAAAACTTTCCGAGGACGGAAAGGGTCTTCAAATCAATGAACAACAAATCACACAAAGACGAATCGTACACAAGATCCCCGGCAGCGGTGCCAAAATTTTTGATGTGATCGTGATACTATATGTGATAATTAAGATTCGTTATCGGGTAAATTAGAAAATTACCTTTAGGAAAAAGTAATAGTCTAAAATTACCAAAGACGGATTCAATTAAACACATTGGTGAACCAAGTTCGTTGTACACGAAGATCGAGTTAATTTGAGACGTCTTGTTTTGATATGGACAATTGATTTGAATTGGTTTTTGGTTTTTAAACTAAAATTACTCCTACAATTTTTGATTAAAATCCTAAAGTGCATGAATCGTAAACCCGAATTATTTTAATCTAAAAGAAATTATTTAAAATTCAAACTATTTAAAATTTAGATTCTTTTTTAAAAATATATTTAAAACTTATCTATCTAATTAAAATGAATATTACACTATTTAAAACTTAATTAAAACTAATTCAAAAATTATTAATTCTATTTAAAAATTAACTATTACTTTTAAACTAAACAAAATAAATTTATATAATTCTAATCTAAAATCTAATTATTTTAAAACTAATTTTTAACAACTAATTGTTTTTCTAGAACTAATAAAACAATTTTTTTTTATTTATAAAAGTGAATGTAATAAAACTTCTAAATAAATTTTACTAAAATGAAAACATAAATTTAAACTATTTAAAAGAAACTGCAGTCAACTCTATTAAACTATATCAAAGTCGAAAATGGTATTAAAGCTTAAAAGGTGAGCTAGCACAGATGGGTGACGCGTTGGGTGATAACCGTGAGGACACGGGTTCGAGTCCCACAAGGGAACTCATTTTTTTGGAGATTTATTTTTATTAACAGTAAATAAAGTATATAATGATTATAGTACCAAAAGTACAAATACACGACACAGAAAGATAACAACAAATAACTAGTAAAAAAACAGATACAGTAACAATAAATCACAAAAAAAATTAGTAAATTAAATAGAAAAAACACCCTAGGAAAGATAATTCAGCAGACAATTTAAAAGGAGCAGACTAAAAAAAACTATGCAATTAAATCAGCCAACAAATAAATCACACAACTATATCAGAAATCAAAATCATCCTTATAACCTCTATCAGTTTTCAATCCGAGCAACTCAAGCACAAATTACCAAGAAAACGCAGCATCATCTAATCATCAAGCTAAATCTCACAAGCAATGGAAGAAACAAACGCTAAGTAAGAGAATGTTGAAATCCTACGATGCAACTTATATCGAATAACACTAATAACATGTCCAGCAGAATCAATTAAGAATTAACACTCGAGCAATCGCTACTACAATTCGACAAACGCAGTTCATCAGTCCCAATTAACTAACAGAAAAAGAAGATAAAACAACCAGCAACTACACTAGACAACCAGATCTAGCAGCAAATCATCCAGAAATTATGCAGTTATAAAACTAGCTAGCGGTCCAAATCAGAGATCTCATTTAATCTAAACAGACAAAACGAACCTACAGTTTAGAAAAACCTAGATTCTAATTTAAACAGTCAAGTCTATCAGCTAACTAAAACCAAATCTGTATACCAAAATTACTAATCTCATCAGCTTTCATGGTCATGAAAATGCCTCGTACAGCTAAAAACGATTGAACCAGCAGATTTATTCAGCACTCTTACACATCCTACAGCTAGCTAACATATTACCATATCTAAACATTCAAATCAAATTCATTCAAAACAGGTTTATTCATCAAGAACATAAGCAGATGTATCAAACTGAGCATAATCTCAAAGATCCATATAACAAACAGATAAATATTAAAAAAGATGAATCAAAATTAGCTTTACCATTTATGAAGATCCTTTGATGACGTAGTGCGATGTTGAACCGACTAAATCAAGTAATTAAATATGAGCCACCATTAATCACCATAACTGAATCATACTTTCGAACCACAAAGCACCTCGAATCGACAGAAACATTACCGAACCATGGATCATGATTTTCTCTTCTATTATAACATAAATGAACCCAAGATGATTCTTTAAATTGATGTATCAATAAGATAAATCAATATCCTAAACTCAGTAAATCAAACTAATAAGCTAACGCTTAGCTTACAAGTCCAGAATCAATATTATAATGATAAAAATAGCATAATAATAACAAGAGCAGTATTGTCTCGAGAGCAATAACAGATTAACACAAACGTTTGAAGCAAAATTTAATTAAAATTTAAATATTAAAATAAGAACTTATTACAAAATCCTTACATAATAAAAACTCTAAAACTAAATTATCATTATAACATTACTACTAAAGAAAGGGACACAATTACTGATTTATGAGGGGGTATTTATAGCTGATGAAGAGGTGAAGGTTGTTGATGAAGAACAATTTTTGGCCCTTAGATCTTCTATTCTTCTTCTCTCTCTTTTCTGTTTTTATCCAAAGGTGGGCAACGTGGCAATCCGTTGATGTAACAACGCAAAATCGTGGTCATTATTTAATTATATTTTTACGTATATTTTTGAAATTTTTGACGAGGTTGATTTTCATGATGATTGGTAATTTGGTTGGATGATGATTGAAATTTTATTTTTATGTTTTGACGAGTTGCGAGGATTATTAGTGATGACGATATCGACGGATGCCCGAGAAATTTTACATTTTATTTTAAACATGTCGATGTTTAATATTTTGACGTTTTTATTTTTAATGTCGTATTAAGTCGTGCCGGGACTATATAATATCATATTTTGTGTGCGTTTTAAGTTTTGAGAAGCATTTTTATAAAACCCGAGACCCGTAAAAATTTTCAAAAGGGACTAATAGTCATTTCCTGTTTTTTAACAAAGTATTTGCATTTTGGTCCAAAAGAATCATAACTGGCTAAAACTACCCTAAACTTTTTCCATATAAAATGGAAAATAAACACACAAACACACACACAATCACAAAACATGCAAAAATTCTATCTCTTCCCTCCCTCTCCTCTTTTGTCCGTCACCCACAACCCACACAAACACCCTTGATTTTTCAATTTTTAGTTTGATTCTCTAAAATCTAATCAAAGACCCATTCCTAGTTTTTGATTCTCTACACATTGGTATGAAATTTAGCCACATGCATTAACATTTTTATAAAACCCATTTTTGGATGAAATTCTTGATGTTTGATCTTAATGTCTTGTTATATGTAGGTGTTTATGTTCATATGTATATGTTTTATTGATTGCATGTTATTATTTTTGAGTTGGGTTTTTATGATTTGATCATCTAGGATGATTTAAGGTGTTATGATATGAACTAGAAATATAAGAATGCTTATAGTGGTAAAAATGAGGTTAAAATGTGGTGAAAAATTGATTTTCAGTCATTTTTAAACATGTATTTTTGGGCAGATTATTAAAAGTAATTTGCTGAAAATATGAGTTTGAGTTTGTGATGAACTAGTTAGATATTGTTGTAGAGGATGTTTTTACCTTCATTTTGGTATAAGGTAGGACTTGTAGCTCCAAACGAGCGAAAAGTTACGTTAGTTTGATTATTTTGTGTATCGGGAGACGAGTACCGACACAATATATAATTGTTGTCGATATTTGGATCGAATCTCGGGGACTATAAAATGGATTTTGAAATATGTCAAGGACTGATTTTTAATGTTAAGTATGAGGATGTCGAGTTATTTTCAAAGTTGAATGTCTGTTTCATAAACGGAGAAAAATAAATGTGTTAAAAGACTATAAGTGTTGTTGACGTAAAACTGTCCGGTTTTTGTAATTCAAAGATGAGTCGGGCAGGGAACTATAAATGTGAAATATTTTGATGACTTTTTAACAGGGCTTTCTATATATAGTAAGTGAAGTTACTGATTAGTATCATAAAAATTTGACGTGTTTAAGTGGGGTAAATGAGCTTGTACATTTGGTGTGTACCGGCAGATTTTTATCGACGAAGTTAACTAATAGTAAAAATATAAAATGGAATAAAAAGGGAACTTGTATTATTTTTATTTTGGATTGATTTTGATTTTATGATTTTGAGTTTGATATTACTAAGTATGGATTTTACTCGAATTATTATTGATGAACGCGCCTTATTTGATAAGTTGCGGTTTTTGTGTTTAACGGGCATCAACTATCGTCGAAGATTGTCATACTATTGCTATTACTTCAGGTGAGTCTATAGCCTCGCTTTCTACTTGTTTTAATGATTTTAAAACCCGCGAGGGGGATACATGCTATTTGAAGTAAAATGAACACATGTCATGAGTAATTGTTGGACCCGATGTTGCCTTTGATGAAATGAATTGTATAAGTACCTAATTGCATAAGACCCTGAATTCATGAGCCGTTAACTATCTTCTGACTTGATGTTGCGAGTTGGGAATAACCGCTTATTCTAATAATAGTACTATTGGGCTGACAACCCTATCTGTGACCAGGGCTTTACGCTGAGTAACCTGCTAGGAAGGATAATTTTACGTGAATGAGAATTGGTATTCTTGCAATTAATACCCTAGTAGGGGCACTGGTAATTTTTCTAGTCATGCTGGCATTTGGCGTGGGTGACTAAGTTAAGGGGTCGGTGTCAAGAGCTTAATATAATTCAAGAACTATTGTTATAATATGATCTACCTGATTGATAGATTGTATGGCCACAATTTTATTAAACAATTGTTAATGATTTTTACGATGTGTTCAATTATGATTTTGTAAAACCTATAGACTTGCTCAACCTTTGTGTTGATGATTTTAAGCATGTATTTCAGGTACTTGAAGTTGTTGAATTGCGGAGCTTGCTGGAGAAGGATTGTGGGATTGCTTTTGTAGTAATTTGGTCTAAAACAGGATTTGTTTCCCTACTGTCATAAACATATAGTAAATGGTCAAGTATTTTGGTAAAAGGTTTGTTGTTTTGATTAAGATCCTAGGGGAAACCTGTACGCTACTCTGATATATATTTTAAACTGATTTTACTTGGGATTGAAGGTTTTAGACATTGATTTAAATAATTTCCATATTTATTCCGAAATATACTGTTTTTGGGTCATTTAAAGAGTTGTGAAATGAAGTTTGTTAATAACACCCAATTGTGTATTTTCCGCTGCGCAATGTAAATTGGGGGTGTTAAAGATTGGTAACCAGAGCTTTTTAGTTATAGCGAATTAGGTCGATTTTTGAAAATGTCCTAAACTATAAATTTGGTGTCGAAAGTATTTTATAAAAGCAACACAACTTCTCTGCAAGGCTCTGGTAAGATTATTTATTTTTGTTATGCTTTGTTATTATAGATGTATCCCTTATAATTGTTGTGAATTCTTGATTATTTATTAAGTAAATACTGCAATGAGGTATTGGTATAAATGAAAGGACGTGGAGTGCTTCATCATAATTTCATCATAATTTCATTTTTACGAAAATTGTATAGTTATCATTTGCATTGCATTTCATTGCATCGCATACATATATATTTGGCATACGTAATTCATTTGCATTTCCAAATGCATGTCATATATATTTTTGAATAATGACTTTATGTACTTTTGTATTTTCTGTGATTTCAAAAAATGTCTGACATACCATATTACGTCAAGAATGGGGGATTTGCTGTAGGTCAATGAAATTTGCAGAATCAGTATGTAGGTGATCATAAGATTTCAGGTGGATGGTTAGATTACGAGGATGATACGAATGATAAGAAAAATGTTGTAGAATCTGATAGTGATAATTATTTGACTGAGAGTGAGGTTGGAAGAACTGAGGTTATAGCAGAAGTGAGAAGTTATGGGACTGATTTTGAGAAATATCAGAAAGAGATAGATAGGCTTCGCAGGTTAAGTGAATATGTAGATCATGTTGGGTCGTATCTTGAACCACATTGGAAGTTTCACGATAGTGAGGTGTATGCTAATACTCATTATATGATAGATCCGTCGTGCCAAGGAGTAATTTTGAAGTATAGATTTAGGGATCCACCGTGTTTAGATCCAAAAGGGAGGTGTTGCAAGTTAGGACCAGTTGAAGATGAAGCAGGAACGAGCCAAGTTGGAGAAAGTGATGGACCACATTCTATGGAGTGATGTAGTGATGGATTGTCGTTGTATTTCAGTTTATGTATTGTTGTATTGTATTTGGATTATCTAGATGTTGTGAGGTAGTATTGTGATGGATTATTATTATTGTTGTTGTTTAGGATGGTAAGGGTAAGTGACATTAGTGACAAGGTTTTGTTGCGATTTTCTTGGATTTATGGATAATATCTACTATTACCCTTTAGTATTTTGATGTGCCTTTGTATCTTTTCTTTTGAGATGATTGTGGAATTTAGGTAGTATTATGTTGTTGGCGTATGTAGTATTCATGTTATATCTTGATAAAAAGATCCTATTCTTTCTATCTCGATGTGTATACTCATTAAGTCTCTTTCGTATGTGATAACAATGGAAAGAGTTGAGTGAGATATGTTTCTGTCATTAACAGGGATTCCTGTGTGTGTGACTGGGTATCTTGAAATATGTCTCCAAAGGTTGCCAACCATTAGGATAGATTATATGATTGTGGGAATAGTTGTTAGATTGTTTGAAGCTGATAGTGCTGAGGAGATGAGATACTGCTGAGATTGAAAATCCTGTTGTTTTAGTTGAAGATGCTGCTAAGATTGAAAATCCTGCTGTTTTAGTTGAAGATGCTGCTGAAATTGAAGATGCTGCTGAGACTGAAGATGCTGCTGATACTGAAGATGCTGCTGTTCCAGTTAGAGATGTTGCTGTTATTCTGCAAGGTTTTAAAAGGATGTATGTGGGTTGAATTATTAGGAATGAGAAGAGATGCGGTGAAGAGTTCCGTACGACTATTGATGGTAATTGGGAAGGTGCAACTATATGGATAAGTTCGAGTAACTGATGGATGTTTAATATATCGATAGTCATTTGGGAATGTTCAACTAGACAAAAACAGATGGTAATTTAAAGATTGATTCTGATTCGAAATTAAGTGTGGCAGAAAAGGATAAAGGAATGGTATTGTTGCGAATGAGAATAAGGAATAGGAATTTATTTCCTCTAATAGAAGGTAAACTTGGAGTTTAATAGTCTAAGATAAGAAGAGATGGTATTCAAGCAGTTGCTATAAATCGGGTAAACAGGAGGAAGTATGATGTGTAGATCACATATATTTTATACCACTTAAGTAATTAACTATTTACTTGATGTAAGTACGGACTAGCTGGAGGTCGAGCTGCTAAAGGAATGACAAGGAATGTGGTATAAAAATTGGTATTTCTGTGGTAATGAAATGTTTTCATTTCGGTAAAAGAGAGTGAATAAAGGAATTATTCAGATAATGGAAGATCAATATGAAGGGAATGTAGCTGCTATTATAACCTGTATTTTGGAAATGCTGATAAGATTTGAGATTTAGATGTAGTAATTTGTATATTCTTATCTGGTAATCATTGAGTTAGAATTTTATTGAAATTCTGAAGGTGTTATTGATGGTGTATCTAAATTCTGAAGGTGTTATTGAGGATATATTGAGATTTGAAGATGTTAGATTTTAGCAGAACTGAGGACGAGAAATCAATGAGAATTTGCGATTGGTTGAAATGAGAAATTCACACACGGAAGAACAATATATATGTGTATATATTAAGGAAATATTTTATGAGTTTATGAAATTAAGAAGTATAGCGCAATCAACTGAACTAGAGTTGTGAGAAAGTTAACCGGGATAAGGATGAATATCATAGGATATGATAAAATAAAGGTGGAAAGAAATAAATTGAAATGTTGTTGAACATTGAGTACTGATTTCAGGGAGTAATCAGTGGAATATCTATTTGACGATTTTGTTGGTCAATGATGAGAAGGTATATAGTAGGAAACTATAATAAGTCAAATTTACTGTGCGCTTCACTAGTAGTAGTTGGAAAAGAATGAGAAGATGGGTTAGTACTTGAGGATACTATGTAATGGTTCTGCGAAATCATAGAGTTCACTGTCGTCATGGGAAAAAGGAAGTTTTGTGTTAGCTTGGTGATAAGAGTTATGTAATCTGATTGTATATTTTATTATATGGCATTATCAGGAAGTTGAGGATGGTAATATGATTGATTGTAAGGATTGGCAGATGAGACAATAAGGATAATTTGATTTGACTGGAAGGGTAAGTCATCAGAGAAGCAATAACAGAAGTAAGTAAAGAAGCTGGATGTTCTGTGAATAAGATAATTGTTGTGAGGTTGAACAAACTGAGCACCAGATTTCGGTGTCCATTATTGATTGTAAATGTTTAGTGTGATGAATAGATGATTGAAGGAAAGAAAAGTATTCCCTAACAGTTGGAAAATTGTTTTTAAGAAGGAATGGTATGTAAAATTCTTTGGATAAGAATTTTAGTTGGAGTAATATAGATGTTTTAGAATGTGCAATCTATGGCTGAAGTGATCGTGAAAATCTGACTAGATTGAAACGATTGAGGCTTCGTCGATACCGACGAAATCGACTGAAGCTTGTCAATTCCTTTGTGTAAGCTGGGTATTATCGGAGGTTTATCAGGAGGTTGTCACTGATTGTTGAACCAAGGATAAAGCTGACAAAGAAGAACTTAAATATATGGATGGAGGTAGATGTATGAATCGAAAATATATTTAAGCTGTGGTTGTGAAATCTGATTTTGTAGTTGAGGAAGTTGTCTGAATTCTAAGGATAGATTGAAGTTTTGTGCCTGTATAATTAGTGTTGGAGGAATCCGAAGGAATTATAGAGCTGCGATGATGATATTTGGATAATATCAAGGGGAAAGGAAAGCAATAGGAGTGTGTTGACTTGAATAAAGAAATATAACGGGGTTTATATGATCATGAGATTGAACATTGTGGTATTTGTTTTGGGATTGAGAAGTATTACTTGTATGGAATCAAGTATGAAGAAAATAAGAATAAGAAGGCCTTGTGTATAAATGCCATTCGGGGATTTTAAGGAAGAGGAATTAAAGATTACTTAATGATGACGGGGAAATAATAATCGGTAAAATTTTAGATGGGATATATTATGGTTCTGTATTATGAAGTATGTTTCAGATTGTAAAGGATAAGTGTGGAGACTTTTACTACCGACTAGTGAGTATTTAGTAAGAAGGAGAAGGAAAAAGAGCTTATAATGTTTCTGAAGTAATTGAGAATTGACTCTTGAGTTTTGAGATATTTGGAATGTTGGTAACAACAAGCAGAATGGATGGAATGGAAAGAAAGTTAGAATCAAGGTAATAAACTAATGGGAAAAGGAATATCAAAGAAAGAAGATCAACAGATTGTTGGAAATTTTGAAATAGAATGGTAATAAAATGAGAAAGTAGAAATGTATGTTTTTGTTCCACAAAAACAAAAACGGTTATTGTGATTATTAACTTTTCATCTATTAGATTGGAGAGTGTGTTAAGAAGGCAAGGACTAGAGGTGAATAAATTGTTCAGATTAAACATAGAATTTAATTATTCTTAGAGTGCTGAGACTGTCGCATGTAGTATTGAAGGTATTTTCAAATTGAAGTATTGATATGGAATGGTTGGAATAATATGTATTACGATATCAGGAAGTGATGTGACCATTATACATTTCAGATTTGAATGTATGATACTAACGGAGTTATTTAAACAGTAATATGATATGAGAAAAATGTAATAATGTACTATGGAATGTACAGTAATTCAGCATAGAGACTGTTAGAAATAATGAAAGTGTAAAATGAGTATAGGAAGTATATAAGTGACTGTTCAGAATTATGGATAATCTAATTGTATTTAGTTTGAGTGTAACCTCGGGTCATAGAGGCAGAGTAATTTTTTGAATATTGGGAATCGTTGTGATAAAGTATGAGTATTGAATAAGGTGTGAACATAATATATGTAACCCATAGATTGAGATTGACTTTTGGATATTATAGATTTCTACAGAAAGTGCGAAGAATTGAGTTAAGAAGGAATATTGCGTATTTCAGAAAGCAATGGACAGAGTGAAAGGATAAATTGAACGATGGCAATAGAAACTTGGGATGATGATATCCTAATATTTTACTATGAGGACTAATGTAAATTAGTGAAGATAGAATCTTTATGCGATGATAATCGTCATATCAGTAGTTAAGAGGTCCAATTTGAGAACATACATAGTTGTGGTATATATATGTTGTCAGAGTATTGTGGTATATGTATGTTGTCTGAATTGTGGGGTATGATGTCAGAGTAATGGGGAAGGAAAGAAACTGAGAAAGTGATGCAGAAAGAGCATGAATGATGAAGGAATATTAGCATAATAGAAGGTGAAATTGAAAGTTGAAGTGTAGTAATAGTTGTGGATATGGTGATATCATAAGAATTGAGTTAGACTGGTGTGAAAGACGTGAGTATCTCTTGAGGATAAGAGATCACGTTGACTCTAGAAGTGAGGAAGTGCGAATGTGAGGCGGGTTGAGCGTCGGGACGTCGCTCTCTTTTAGGAGGGTAGGATGTAACAACCCAAAATCGTGGTCATTATTTAATTATATTTTTACGTATATTTTTGAAATTTTTGACGAGGTTGATTTTCATGATGATTGGTAATTTGGTTTGGATGATGATTGAAATTTTATTTTTATGTTTTGACGAGTTGCGAGGATTATTAGTGATGACGATATCGACGGATGCCCGAGAAATTTTACATTTTATTTTAAACATGTCGATGTATAATATTTTGACATTTTTATTTTTAATGTCGTATTAAGTCGTGCCAGGACTATATAATATCATATTTTGTGTGCGTTTTAAGTTTTGAGAAGCATTTTTATGAAACCCGAGACACGTAAAAATTTTCAAATGTGACTAATAGTCATTTCCCGCTTTTTAACAAAGTATTTGCATTTTGGTCCAAAAGAATCACAACTCGCAAAAACTACCCTAAACTTTTTCCATATAAAATGGAAAATAAACACACAAACACACACACAATCACAACACATGCAAAAATTCTCTCTCTTCCCTCCCTCTCCTCTCTTGTCCGTCACCCACAACCCACACAAACACCCTTGATTTTTCAATTTTTAGTTTGATTCTCTTAAATCTAATCAAAGACCCATTCCTAGTTTTTGATTCTCTACACATTGGTATGAAATTTAGCCACATACATTAACATTTTTATAAAACCCATTTTTGGATGAAATTCTTGATGTTTGATCTTAAATTCTTGTTATATGTAGGTGTTTATGTTCATATGTATATGTTTTATTGATTGCATGTTATTATTTTTGAGTTGGTTTTTCATGATTTGATCATCTAGGATGATTTAAGGTGTTATGATATGAACTAGTAATGTAGGAATGCTTATAGTGGTAAAAATGAGGTTAAAATGTGGTGAAAAATTAATTTTGAGTAATTTTTAAACATGTATTTTTAGGCAGATTATTAAAAGTAATTTTATGAAAATATGAGTTTGAGTTTGAGATGAACTAGTTAGATATTGTTGTAGAGGATGTTTTTACCTTCGTTTTGGTATAAGGTAGGACTTGTAGCTCCAAACGAGCGAAAAGTTACGTTAGTTTGATTATTTCGTGTACCGGAGACGAGTACCGACAGAATATATAATTGTTGTCGATATTTGGATCGAATCTCGGGGACTATAAAATGGATTTTGAAATATGTCAAGGACTGATTTTTAAGGTTAAGTATGAGGATGTCGAGTTATTTTCAAAGTTGAGTGTCTGTTTCATAAACGGAGAAAAATAAATGTGTTAAAAGACTATAAGTGTTGTTGACGTAAAACTGTCCGGTTTTTGTAGTTCAAAGATGAGTCGGGCAGGGAACTTTAAATGTGAAATCTTTTGATGACTTTTTAACAGGGCTTTCTATATATAGTAAGTGAAGTTACTGATTAGTATCATAAAAATTTAACGTGTTTAAGTGGGGTAAATGAGCTTGTACATTTGGTGTGTACCGACAGATTTTTATCGACGAAGTTAACTAATAGTAAAAATATAAAATGGAATAAAAAGGGCACTTGTATTATTTTTATTTTGGATTTTTTTGATTTTATGATTTTGAGGTTGATATTACTAAGTATGGATTTTACTCGAATTATTATTGATGAACGCACCTTATTTGATAGGTTGCGGTTTTTGTGTTTAACGGGCATCAACTATCGTCGAAGATCGTCATACTATTGTTATTACTTCAGGTGAGTCTATAGCCTCGCTTTCTACTTGTTTTAATGATTTTAAAACCCGCGAGGGGGATACATGCTATTTGAAGTAAAATGAACACATGTCATGAGTAATTGTTGGACCCGATGTTGCCTTTGATGAAATGAATTGTATAAGTACCTAATTGCATAAGACCCTAAGTTCATGAGCCGTTAACTATCTTCTGACTTGATGTAGCGAGTTGGGAATAGCCGCTTATTCTAATAATAGTACTATTGGGCTGACAACCCTATCTGGGACCAGGGCTTTACGCTGAGTAACCCGCTGGGAAGGATAATTTTACCTGAATGAGAATTGGTATTCTTGCAATTAATACCCTAGTAGGGGCACTGGTAATTTTTCTAGTCATGCTGGCATTTGGCGTGGGTGACTAAGTTAAAGGGTCGGTGTCATGAGCTTAATAAAATTCAAGAACTATTGTTATAATATGATATACCTGATTGATAGATTGTGTGGCCACAATTCTATTAAACAATTGTGAATGTTTTTTACGATGTGTTCAATTATGATTTTGTAAAACCTATAGACTTGCTCAACCTTTGTGTTGATGATTTTAAGCATGTATTTTAGGTATTTGCAGTTGTTGAATTGCATAGCTTGCTGGAGAAGGATTGTGGGATTGCTTTTGTAGTAATTTGGTCTAAAACAGGATTTCTTTCCCTATTGTCATAAACATATAGTAAATGGTCAAGTATTTTGGTAAAAGGTTTGTTGTTTTGATTAAGATCCTAGGGGAAACCTGTACGCTACTCTGATATATTTTAAACTGATTATACTTGGGATTGAAGGTTTTAGACATTGATATAAATAATTTCCATATTTATTCCTAAATATACTGTTTTTGGGTCATTTATAATAACACCCAATTGTGTATTTTTCGCTGCACAATGTAAATTGGGGGTGTTAAAGTTGTGCTACTTGTGCTAGTTTTAGGCTGAGATGTCCTCCTCTTATTGGCGGATTGATGAATATTTGCTGTCACAGCCAGTTATATGATGCCACGTCACTTGCTTCTCCATCTTCATGATCCGGATTAACGGGGAATTAATTTCCCACTCGTGTGAATCACACGAGTGAGATAAAACCCCCAAATTATTTTTTACTTTTTGTGATTAGGGTTTTTAAACAGTGAATTTACAGGTAACTTCGGTTGGGATGAGGGTGAAAAATTGAGAGAGAAAGACATTGATGAGACTGCTTTTATACATAGTCTCATCGTCCAAATTGGGCTTAAAATGCATTAAATATCATTAAAAATGCCAAATATATGCTCGTGTTTGTTGTTTGTGTATTTTAGGTACGGATATTGAGGAAAAGACAAAAAGATCACAAGAATCAATCAAAAACGAACAAGGGAAACGAAGCCGCACAATGAACCGGACCCGAATGATGATTTTCCAAAAATACCCTTGAAGAATTAAAGATTGTCAAGTTTAGTTCTCCAAGTTTGAAGATTTGTCACATTTGGCCCTTCAACAATCAGTCTACACAACTTTGATCCTTGAAGAGTGAAGACATGGCAAGAGGTACCCTTGAAGTTTGGACAAAAGTACATCATAAGCCCTTATGAAAAGTTTTAGAAATATTTGTGCAAAAAATGACAAGTTTGTCATAGTTGATAACAAAGGAATGGGTGAAAAATCTGCTTAAACTATATTTGAAGATATTTTGATAGTTGACGGGGGTTTTTCTGCCAGACAACCAAACCTAAATCTTCCAATCATATTCATACACCTCACTTTACCCACCCATATCCATTAATCCAAAACCCATTACCCAAACTCTTTAACCCTGACCCGCTGCTCATTATATAATTAATCAGTTTTTTTTAAAAACGATTATTAAAGTATTTTAGGGGCGGGTAACACCACCATTATCCCAAAAAAAATCAAAATTATCCCTGTTTACACTCATAAACCCTAACTCTTGATGCCTAATCAAACCAAGGGGTTTTTGGTTAATTGCTTCTAGATGGGTAATTAGTCATCCCCTCAACACAACCACGTGAAGAGATTGTGGCATCTCTCATCCCTGTCTCCCCACGAGGGTTCCCCTGCTACACGCTTTCACATGAAGACAGCTACACCAACGGTATGATCTTTTTCCTTGGTCCCCAATTCAAATTCAAAGGATTGGATGTATTCTACACAGCTAAGCAACAACATACTTCCAAAAATCTATCACATGGGATGTTTGACTAGTTTTGCAAGATCAAAGACCAAGGGCTTTTTAGGAATTTCGTCTATTAGGGTTTTAGATTCTAGGCTCTTCTGTGACCCATTATATTAGGGCATATAGGGTTTACATTAAGGCTTGTTCCAGTTTTCTATCTCTCTGTGTAAAATTTTATTTGAGGAATATAAAAACTTGCAATTGAGATATAAATTCTGAGTTCCATCTATCTTTTATGTGTATGTGAATGATTTTTGTCAAATATACTTCCTTTTTCAAAGAGTTTATGAAAAGTTGATATTTGCAAAAACTTTGTTCCAAACTTTCTTTTTCTGTTTATGCATTTCTTCCCTGGAATCCGTTTTAGGATTTAGTTTTTAAAATTTCTTATTGAGTTTATTCAGAATGTTCTCAAATTTCACAAAGTCCAAAAGTTTTGTGAAGGTTTCATAAAAAGCAGATTACTTTGTTTGTATCTTCTTGTTTGTTGATCTTTTCAGGTTTTGGAAGCTTGTGGTTGTTGGCTACCACATAAGCTCAAACAGTCTAGGGCATGGATGTATGCCCTAGAGGTTTGCTCTTCTCCTCCTTTTTATTTTATGTCTAAGTACTGATTTGCATGCGAAATATGACTTTGTGATTTGTGTCATGGAAGAGTCATATATTTGAGTGAAATCTTTTTATTTGAGATAAGTTATCAGAGTCTTGATAAATTGTGGTGTAGATACGCAAGTTTTTGTAAAAAATTTGATTATCTAGTCTATTTAAGGAGTGTTTGGGAGCGGTATGCTATTGGGTAGGGTTTGACCACCAAGAGCCCACCTTACTCTGCACAACCTTAGGAAACCTAGTTAAGCAGATTTGAGGCAAAAAGATGTGTATTTTCAGTTTGAAAAATTGATTTAGTGTGTTAAGGTTTTCTACATAATTGCCCTTTTTACAGCAATCTGCCTACGGTGTAGTTGATAGGCTAGGAGTTGTTTAGAATTGTACGAATTCTAGCTGTGGTCTGGTGTGTGTGGTGTGATTTATGTGGTCTCAAAACACACATGGTAATACCCCATTGTGTAAAGTTTTTGAACACATAAGCTTAAACACACTCATCAGTCATTAATCGAGGATAGGTTAGGTTGTCGTCAGTTTCTGTCAAAAAAAGCCAAACCATTTTTGTTCATTGCCTGATTGTAGGACTGCTGGCATTTTGATTAGGAATGCGAAGGTATCGTTTGGTGGACTGAATGAAATCCGAGTTTTTGTGGTGTTCTTTGATTGGTATTTTGTGACTTGTGCTTAGTTCCCATACCAGATATAGGAAAACCATAAAAAGTGTCCCTGTTCGCTTGCTTATGGCCCACCGTTAGAGATTGCTATAAGTATGCATGCGTGTTTGTGCATTTGAGTCATGTTTCGATCTAGTAGTCTTAGTTTCCAGTAGGCCTAGCTTAGTATAGGGTTACTGTTATAGTTGGATATAGTTGTGTGTTTTATAATTATTAGCTTACTACACCCATTGATTGAACATACAGGATCCACACCCCCCATTTTCTGTCAACAGTCATCATGGGCCATGTGTAGGCGTTCTTGTGATTAGATCTTGGATGCTGAGATAGTGTTAGTATAGGTATATATTTCATAAATTGGTACCCTAGGATTTGGCAGCCTTGGATTGGCCAATCATAAGATTGGGTTGTTCGAAGTTGTCCTCAAATTCCGCTTCTAGAACTTAAGATCCTCAGTAATCTTTAGGTTCATTGTAGTTGGATTTGGAACACGTATTTTAGGACTAGCGTGAGTTTTTAAGGTAGATTAGGCATTCACTACCAAGCCTTGAGGATTTGAGTCGATTTGGATAAGTTTAAAGTACCATTGTTAGTCCACTGAATTCCAACATCGACCACGCCCCACAATCTGTCAACAGTAATAGTGGCTGTTGAAGGACTTTTATGGGTTGATCTTCGATCCTCAGGCATCGATAGGGTAGGTCAAAGTTTTAGTGTTCAGATTTCAAGTCATTTAGTTTGTTATAGCTGCCCGTAAGTTTTTTTTTTTACCCGCTGTGCACCCATTTTGTTGAGCGAACCATAGTGCATAGGAAAGTATGGGGTCAGAATTCGGCTTAACTTAGGTCTACAAGATTTCTAGCTTAGATTAGGATAGATTATAGTAGCTAAGTAGGTCCACTGGTGACTCGATAGAACCGACAGACATCGTTCTTGTTACTGCCTAACATATCTCTTATTTTTTGTCTGCTCTTTGTTGTTCACAGGACTAATCTTAGTCGTTCTTGTGTGTTATATGTGCTTGTGTTTGTATTAGTGTGTGTCATTGACTCCTCACAACAACAAGGGTTGTGAGGGTGCCGTTTGTTTCCCAGCAACACTAAACACCCTTGTCCCGGGCTCTAAATTCCCCCAACATCTAAGAACAAAGAACAAGAAAATAAAAGTACAAAGTGGGTAATCTGTGTGATCATAAGCACCAAAATTGGTTTTAATTGTGTTAAACTAGATGAGTGTAAGTGTTTGTGAGTAAATTGAGTCACTGTGATCAAGTAAAAAAAGAAAAAGAAAAGAAAAAAAACAAAAAGCTCAGCTTGGCATGGCTCGAACACACGACCTGCAGCTCAGGAGTAACGTGCTCGTCCATTGTACCAAGTGCTTTATCTTGGTAAAGCCTTGCAACATTTGATATATAACCTTTTCTTGTTTTAGCTTTTCAAAAATAAGCCGTAGCTTATTGTAATTTTTCTAGCTTAATTGTTCGTAGTTTTTCGTGTTTCTTATTTTTCCCTTATTCTTATTTACATTTTAGACTTTTCTGCCAAGTTTTGTATTTTTCCCACAAGTAGTTTATTTTTTATTAATATTTTCTTTTTAAATCATTTTTTGGTATAAAAAAATAGAAAAAAGGTTAGAAAAATTTTATAAAAATTATTTTTAGGTTTTAATTTTATAATTTGAGGTTTACATCCAATTAAGTTTTCAAAAAGTCTTATTTTTTATTTTATTTAATTTTTGGGTTTTTCTTTAACTTCAAAAATTATTATAAATTTATTAAAAAACTTTTGGACTTTTTGGTTTTCAAAATTGTTTTATTTGTATTTTTATTTAGTTAGGATAAAATTTTGGTGAATTTTAGAGACTTTTTAGGTTTTTGTCGGTTTTACGTTTTCACGAGTTCGTCGTCGTAGCTTAGATTTTAACGTACTTCGTTTTTATTTTTACCTTTTTCTCACCTTCAAACGACACCATTCCAAACTTGTTTATTTAATTTTGGCACCTAATACACACACCTCCTCGAGAACGAACCCGCATTTGTTCGGTTTCGCGTTTTTCCTAAAACGTGCAACTTAATACTTGCCCATAATACGCTCTTTTTCCTAAAAGACGTATTTCTACGACTATCAAAATGGTGCCGCTGCCGGGGAGGTGTGTTTAGCCATATTTATTTATCGTGTTTGTTTGAGTGTTTACGTTTTGTCGTAAATACTTCTTTTTATTTTTCTATACTATTAGCCATACAAATAAATAGTGTTAAATAGAACACTATTAACACAAAATCGTTTTCTCGTTTTTATTGTGCATAATATATTGTATTTAGGTAGAACAACTAATACACAATAATTATCCAAATACGCGAGAAATCGCACCTCAATAGTTGAGCGTTCCGGTCACTATTGTTGTATCAAATTCAAACGAAAGTCAAAGGCGAAATAGATAAATACTCTTAATTGGTTTAATCTCGATAAATACAAACTATAAGGTGGGTATAAGGCGGTTGTATTTCACGACCTAAGGAAAAAAGGCTCTTAAGTGCTTCGCGGCGACTCGTTTTCTCCGCTCGCTTGTGCGTATTTTGAAAGTGACGATTAATTAGGGGTTTGCCACATCAAGTATTATTAATCTATTTTTGTGAGTTTTAATTATGGAACCTCGAAACGTTTTGGCGTTCCGCCAACGTTTCAAAGTCGACGAGGGTTTTTACTTCACGTAATTGCCTTCACTCCTCTTGGATTCATTAATCGAGACCTTTGATTAGTGGATAGTTTTTGTAGATTAATTTCTACGTAATACACCAAAATTCCAAAAAATTAAAAAACCAAAAACATAAAAAGATTCTTCGATTTTTTCTCTATTTTCATAATTCTCTTCTTTCACCCTCTATAACGTTTAATTCTCAAATCGTCTTTCTCTTTGCATCATGTAGAATGATGGTGGATATTATTCGTGTCCATCTTGTGGAGTCCCGCCCGATGGTGCCAATTGTTTTAATTGTAAGGTTATTGGAGGTCGAGAGGGTTATATCTATAACTCCGCTCCATGTGATCGTGGTGACAAGTTTCTATCTTACGACCAAGATCACCCATCGTCTTCGTTTTATTCGTCATATGATTCGTCTTATAATTGTGATCAAAATGATGAGATGAATCAAAACGCCTTTTGTGACTATATAAGACGTAATAATGCAAACTTAACGATGATTCAAGAACAAGTTACGAATCTTAAGGAACATTACGAAAAACAATTGAAAACTCAAAAGGAATTTTACTTAAAGGAAATGGCCTCCATGAGAACCGAGTTGGAAAACGAATATGATGCCGCTTCTAAAGAACAAGAACGTTTATTTGACCTAATTGACGAGAGATGGGATAAACTTGTTGATAAAGTTGTGGAGGCTTACACTAATGAGCGATGTAACACCCCCAAATTTATACAACTCAATACAGCGGAAGACTCGTTGGTGTTACGGGATAGCACATTACTCACATCATAGACAACGCATAAAAATCGCGTCGTTTAATAATAAAGCATTTCCATTCATAATTATCAAAGTTACATAGGTCCCAAGTCATTGTATTTCATACAAGTTTTACAAAGAAGTTGAATGGAAATTATTGTTTAGGTGCGGGCCATGAATTCTTGTTGTCTTCCCGAGAATTACCTTCAAGTACCTGAGATAAAACATGTTAAAAGAAAAGGTCAGCGATAACACCGAGTGAATTCATAGAGTTTAATAAAATCCATCAATATAACATCGATATAGAATTATTACCGAAAATCATTTTGTACAAATCATTGTAATAGGCCATAAAATAGCCAAAGTCATTTTATACAAATCCTTATCAAAATCATAATATAGGCTTTCGCCGTAAAAATCATTATGCGAGCCAATGTCGTAAAAACATCATACAATACGTTTTATAACGTTGTATAGATTAAATAAAAACCGTTATATGAATAATGTTATATAAAACCAAAACACGAACATAATATCAATAGTATGACCTCGTATTGCTAGTCAGGCAATACATCGTAATTCGGTGCGTATAGCAGTATTTTGTTAATTTGGATTATTATAAGCCGCATGACATTGTTACCTTACTACAACAAACAACGGGTAGCTAGCCCGAAACTCATTTGCCCATCTAAATTAGCGTGTCGTCACAAAGGTCACGCTATGTAAATCTTCTCATACATAAATTCGCATACCAATCAATGTGGCACGACGGGGATCAACCGTCAAGGCGCGAACTGGGGTGATCGTCCCCAAATAGTACTATTATATGCATAAGCGTCTACCAAATCCCGGTAGTTCACAATTCATGCTAATGGGACTTTTAGTGACATAACCTAACTTTAATAATCCATTTCATTTCATCTATCGGGTCATTTAATCATTCATCAGGTCATACAATCATTCGGGTCCAAATCAATAAACAAACAATTGGGACAACTAGTGTCCTATTTCATAAAAACTAACATGTTATCTCCCTCGCGGGTTTATAAAACATTTCATAAAAACATTTAAAAGAGTGCGAGGCTATGAACTCACGTTAATGTGGGAAGGCGGGTTATCGACAATTTGGATGTACGGTACGTGCTTCAATCACGGAAACCTAGACAAATAATACTCGTCTTAGACTCATGTCCAATGACTTTATAAAAATAATAATTATGTATACATATGATGATTCTATATATATGATGATCAAGTGGGTTTATATATTCTCATTTACTCATTTTTGTGTTATGTGTTGATAACTTTTATACTAGTTTACTAGTTTTACCTATTTACATATTTTAAGTCCAATAAACTTATTATAAGTTCTTTAACTTGTATTAATCCATTTTATACTTGTATTATCAGTATTTACACTTTACATGTTGGGCCCAAATGGGTTAAGCCGAATAAGTACTTTTTATAAGTGTTTAACTTATTTAGTTAAATTATTAGTCCAATATGCTAACTTAGCTCGTTAATGTCCGTATGTCCTATAGTTGGTGTTTTATCGGTTTTTACTTGTATTAGATACTTATATATCAGTATATGACTTTTAAAAACTCTACATTAGACGGGTTTGATCGTCTAAGTTTTAATTGGCGAAAAACGTTAATTTTACGGTAATAGCCGAAAAAGTCGTAAAAATCATGTTTATAGTTTTATAACTTATAAAACTTATCAAACTACCATTTTTATAAAATGTCCATTTATTTATCCTTATACATATTTATATAAATGTATTATATAAGTTAGTGGGTTTTAATTCACATTTTATACTATTTTTATTTGAGTGCTTATATAATACTATTATACTTTAATTTCCCAAAATCTGATTTTTACTTTCACTTTCACCATTTTTACCATATCTTGAGTTCTACAAGGAGATAGAAGCTCATTTTTTGACAACATAAACTACATGATATGTGCTAAAATTAACTTAGTTTTATCTACTGCTCAATCCAACTCTAAATATCCCTAACATTCCGTCCAAAACTGACTATTCAGATTGGTACTTCAATTTTGTTTTAATCATATCTCACTCATTATAATGATTCCATTGTATGGCCAACTCTCACATGTGTACAAGACCTAATACTTACTGGATATTGATTCCACTTTGCCATTTTATCAGTTTAACATGTGGTTAGTTACTGTTTTTATACAGCCAACTTATTAAGCAAGATTTTAACCTTTTTACATATGGTTTTCCATCTTTTTAACCATGTTTATCAACACCAAATCCCCACACAATATTTTTATCATCATATATTCATCATATACATATACAATCGGAAAGAAAATACAAGATTACATAATCAAAATAACAAGAAGGATAGGAAGAATGATCCTTATACCACCATAGTGATGAAAAGATGAGGTTGATGAACAAGGCTTGGATTTTGATGGCAAGATTTGTGATACACCAATATCAACTTCAAGATCACCTATCTTCATGAACATCTTGTGAAAAATCATCCCCAAGACACCAAGGAAACTTCTTTTTGGACGTTATAATCACCACCATTCGATAGAGCTTCAAAAGGGCTTCATCATATGTATGAATAACACATGATTTCATGGTTAAAATTGATCATATGAGGGTGTTTTTGGTTGAAATGGGACGAATTTAGAGAGAGAGATGAGAGGATTTTGAGGTGGTTTGCATGTGAAAATGGAAGCATATGGTAAGTGTTAGTGGTTTTGTGGTTTAGTGGGATAAGTAGCTTACTTGTTAAGCTTATGCTTACAAGTGTAAGCTATTTTGTTACAAGGGTGCCACATCAAATGATGTGGTGTCCCTTTTAGTTAGTGGGGTGGGATAAACTTGTTTTTTCCCATCCCGCTAATTTACGGGTATTCCTTGATTCTAGTTTCCTCGATTCACGTGCCCTCCGGTCGTTTTACGAAAAACGTTTTTATAAATTATGAATCAACGGCACAAAACGAATCTAATAAAAATTGTCTCATCAAAAACGGAGTTCGAAAATGTAAATACGTAATCCTTAGGTTTCCGGTTTAGTCGTAAAGGACGTTAAATCATAATCGTAAGTCCTAATTTCTTCTCGTAAATTTGTGAGTTTATGAACCAACTCAAAATTAAAATCCCTAAATAATATTCACGGATAAATTTATTTCCTGAAATGTCGGACTGTCAGCAAAACGGTGTATGTAAACGTAAGCACGTAACGTAGAATCCTCCGGTTTAGACGTAGTCGATGCTACTTCAAGACGTAAATCCAAATTACTTCCCAAAGATAAGTGAGTTCATAATATAACATTAAAATAATGTTTTTAAATATTATTTGAGAATAAAATATCGACCATAAATTGACGGATTGTCACAGCATTTACCCCTAAACAGGATCTTTGTCCTCAAAGATCATCTTACTACTCGCTTCTTATAGAGTTAAAGCCATGTGGGTATTTCCTCCACATTCGGTCTTTTCTCACAAGTGTAATTCATTACAATACGCGAGTTTCATCAAACATAACTACGGGAATAAGATCAGGCTTAATGTTGACTTACTTTCTCTATCCATGATGTTCACCGGTTTTTGATGAATGCAACTTTTCGCCGATCTAAACTTCATTAAGGAATAGTCAGATTTTCACTTGATAGGCATTTTATCAAGTTCGATATACGAAACATAATTCACACAGCCCTTGAAGTCCTAGGGTAGATCCAGCTTATCGCCTTTCAACCCAATCTTTTACATCATCTCCATGGTCCCATACAACGGGGACTTATATCCCATGATCGTTCAGATCATCAATTAATTTTTCCATAGTTAAAATTTTTGGCATAGCTTCGCTACCCATCTGGCACTTCAAAATCTACATTTCATATTCACATAACCTCCTGCCCACTACCTACAGTCAATAATCAGATCCTAATTTCAACAATCATTTCAGGTCTCGCGGGTCGAGTATTTTGTAAGGTTAGGTTCGCCATCATAGGAAACCTTAAACCTAAAAGACATGTCCAACTCACAATGGGTGTATGTCGGGTGTCTTCATCCCAACTCCTGCCTACAGATGCTCTAATATTTAGATCCTAACAAGATTCGATCTCGATCCTAATACGGTAATTATCAATGATAATCTCTCCAAAGGAAAACGATTATACGGTTTATTACCAAAGGTCAATCATTCAATCATAAAACAGCGCTTCTAGTATTTTATATCGTTACTTTACCTCGTCCCTTCGATTGGGGTGGTACACAGTACTCTCATCAAGATTCGTTCTCAATGACTTCTGAGCAAATCTCTAGAAATTCAATGCGAAGCGAGGATCTTGATAGAGATGATCGATACAAGCACACCGTATTTACACAACTCCTTTAAATACAAAAGAGTCAATTTCTTCATCACGAATCTATCATTAACAGGAATGATATTAGCAGATTTGGTCAGTCTGTCGACGATGACCCAAATCGAATCAAATTCAGATGATGACCTTTGCAATAGCTAGACGTTTACTAATGTATGAGGTGGTGTCTGCCTTCATAATTTTTCATTAGTACAACTTCTTCAGAAAAAGATACATTAAATCATAAATGTCTTGAATAAAATACTTAAACTTACAAGATTCCAACATAACTATATCTCAAAATCTCCATATTTAGGCAACCACAAGTGGCGTTTTATACATTTAACACCATCGGCTTTCAATTTTAATGGTTTACATTAGCCGCGAACCCCTTTATTATTTATATTATCCTTCTTACAAGTATTGTTTATTATATTTTTTTTTGTCCGGCAATGTATTTTGCACCTTCATTATTATGGAACATGTCCTAATTGGTTCTTTATCTTTTCTACATAATGTGTCAGTATCTACATTCACCTTTCTTGATGATATAATTATCATGTCCACAATTCACTCAGAAATTATTTCTTCATATTTTCTAAGTTTTAGTCTCGTCTCAACTATTATTTTTATCAGTTTTGCTCAATCCGACGTTTAAAGCGTCGATAATTACTACAAGTAATTAAATAATAAATATTTAATTTTTATGAAATGTAAACGCAAGAAGTTTTTAAATTTTCTTAGTTTGTCCAATTATATAAAAATGTTCAAAATAAAATTTGAATTTAATTAACACAGTTTTTGTTGATTTATTGAAAATAACTAATAAGATCCGTAATTGTTCGAAAAAATATTAATGTATACTTTGGTCACAATTTTCTTAGTTATTAAGTAAAAATCGTCGTTTCAAATTTCAAGTTATGGTTTAAATGGTTTCCTCAATTCCTCTTAGGATGTCTTGAGGTATACACGCACATTTACCTCTAAACAGGAGTTTAGTTAAATGTTCTGGGTATAAGGGAATAATCCCTTAAAAATCCTTTGTCAAAACATTTGTCAAAACACATTTGCACTTTCTTTTTGGTAAAACCCAAAATCTTAAAAGGGCTCTTAATTTTTGAAGAGTCAATATAGATTCCATTATTTTATAAACCACACGGTCAAATAATGTAAAAGATTAAGTCTTAAATCACATATTAATTATTCAAGGTACATGTTTTTATTGTTCGGCCAATTCAGGACAATCTATAAATAATTATTAACTCATTCTTATTCTTATAAACAAACAAATAGTCCTTAATGATCATAAGCATGAATTTATCAAATTACAGCCTACACACATGATTCACCAAATTTACGAATGCTACATGTGTATTAGTCAATCCAAACAACATCACGTGAAACTCATAATGTTCATTACAAGTACCGGATGTAGTGATTGAAATACATAATCTTTTTCGCAGATGCGAAGTTGATGATAACCATGCCATGGATCAAATCTTTGAAACATACGCTAGAACCTTGTAAATGATCGAACAAATCTTCCATTTCGAGTTATGGATATCGTTTTCGATTGTCAATTTACTCAGTTCACAGTAATCTATAAATATAAGAAATGATAACACCATAGCTCTTCATGATGACGAGCTCGGTAGAATAAAATCTTTCTCCGACAACTCTCTCAGTTGTACGGTAATTCCTTTAATTTAGATGGTGCTGACGTACAGTGCACACGCCACATGTGCAGCACCGAGAATATAATGAATACCAGATTCAACTTGCCTTAATGGCTAACCTCTAGGTAATTTACCAACAAATACCTCCTAAAATTTCAGATAACAGAAACATCTTTTAATAAATTCATATTTGGTTCTTCCAGATTACAATATCTATGACTAATTCACAACCATTCATGGTATAATTTCAAGTCATCCATCAAGAATTATTTAGATCACTTTTGATAATTAACATCTTAGCATTTAGGGGAATTCAATTCGAGTTCCCATCAATTAAGACAATGTCGTCATGTCATAATCAATCAATCCATTCTACTTGCATTACCAACTTTTCAGTTTTATTGCCGTCAATAAGATGTGAACTTCTCAAAAGACTAATAATAACACATAATCTTTCACAAGTTCAAGGATATATGGAGACACAACTACCATTAAAAGGGTAAGGTCAACGCATAATCTACGCGAGAGAATTTCAAATCAGATACGGACGAAAACATTTAATGAATATGAATATATCCCATGTTTTCATAATTGGAGTAAGCATTCGAAAGCTCCTCGGATCGTTACCCAGGTCATTCAAATGAATCCAATCAAAAGAAATTATAGGAACGTCGACACATCCAGTCGGGTATCAACACTCGGTAATCAGATACTTTTCCTAAGAATCTCACTACGGGATAATTGGACAAGAAAGAATTGTCAATTGTCAAATAAGACAATTTCCACAGATGAGTAAATTCGACTCAGAAGAATAGATGCTACAGGCACATATGTAGGTGTCCCTAACACTATGTCCTTATTTTTCACTTCTTGCAGATCTCATAAATTTTAATCTTCCACAATCTTCAAAGAAAATGTAGTGTTTATTAATTAGTTTTATGGTGACTACTAATCAGTCTTGCATGGTCCATTCCAAATTGTATGTAGGCGCGCAACTATATACAATTTCAAGATTAACGATGCAATACTCAGTTCGTCAAAATTTTATAATCATGTTTATAATAAAAAGATTTTCATGCTTAATTCTTAAATAAGAATCAAAAATAAATTTACAAAGATTTTCTTTGTTATGAAAACAAATAAGTTTTCCAAGGTATTTTATAATCAACTTTATTTCAATAATGATTACTTATAAATCTCACTTTAGATCATCCTTACGGTGATGAAAATTCAATTTTCCTCAAAGGATACTGTTTTATCTTATAAAAACAATGAGTGATCTGCAAAAGAGTGATGAAAAGTTGTTCATCGAGAATTAACTACAATATGCTAGGAAATAAGCTTAAGCCAAATAATCACGAGGTTCATGATCTCGATGGCACTCACGAAGAATAATTCACAACGTAACTCAAATCAAGATGAGTACTTGTTCAATGGTTGCCTCACTAATGCGAACATTAGGATGAAGCAATAAAAGGTAGATAACATCGATACATGTAGGATTTAGCAATCAAAGGTAGTCTTTTCATTAATCACAAACAAGTCAAAATTGTACGGTAACACATTACGTGTCACTATGTCATACAATTCCAAGAACGCATCCTACCAACTGATGTCTCAGTTAAGTTAGGGATTATTTTTAAAAGATACCACAATGAATACTAATATACTAGAGTCATTAGGTGTTCCACCTGTCCTGGAAGATCCATCGGCCCCAATTCAGAAGAAGATTTCTTCAATTTATTTCTTGAACACTGGGCATCCTCATCATTGGACAATGGCCTAGGAACAACACTTAACACGAATCAACAATCAATTAAGACCTTATAATTCAATCACAGAACTTAACGACTTCCTCTTATCAATCTCATATTGCATACGGGTTAAATTTTACTTTATTCAAGTTTCAATCAATCTTATCCTTAATACGACATCCTACCTCATTCTCCAATACTTTCAACCTTATTCTTAAACCTTAATAGGGCAATAAAAGCTCGATATGAACAACGCTTAATTTCCAATCCTATAGCTCTTTCATTAATAGTTATCAAAAGAGTCACTAGTATGATACGACTCACACATTCAATTTAGACTTGTCGGAAAGGTACTAGTGGCATGAGGCTTTTGGTTAATGGTTCCAATGACAGCCTCAAGTACAACATTCACCCTTTCGATTTCAAATTTAAGAATTGTGTGACACTGAATCAGATGACATCTTTCTAGGTGGTAACGTTTTGTCAAACTCCACTCTATAAGAAAAGATCGTCATGACATCGATATCAGTTTTAATCTCGCCAATTCTTCTTCAGTATCACAATCAACTAATATCTACATTTCTACGAATATCAACCATTTTGTTGGGATCATAAATATCCACAACTTGGTTTAGATCTAGGATAGCTAGAATCCCTACGAGAATAGCTTCGATTAATTTACTAGGGGATTTAAGGTTCCTTGTGAGAATCTACGTCGTATAAATACCTTGTATAAATATCAAAATAATCATCAAACAATCATGTAATAAAATTACATCATATATATATATATATATATATATATATATATATATATATATATATATATATATATATATATATATATATATATATATATATATATATATATATATATATATATATATATATATATATATATAATCCAAGTTATATATATATTAAAATAACACTTCTCAGTCTGGCCTTATCGGTAACTCGGGAATTCTTCGGCACCGTTATAGTCAAAAGATTTTTAGACATTTTTAGAAAAAATGTTTATAGTTAAAAGATTTTGAAATATTTTATTCAAAACCTTGGTTTTAAAAATCTTTCGTTCTCTATAACGAGAGCTCTGGTACCAAACTGTAACACCCCCAAATTTATACAACTCAATACAGCGGAAGACTCGTTGGTGTTACGGGATAGCACATTACTCACATCATAGACAACGCATAAAAATCGCGTCGAAGCATTTCCATTCATAATTATCAAAGTTACATAGGTCCCAAGTCATTGTATTTCATACAAGTTTTACATAGAAGTTGAATGGAAATTATTGTTTAGGTGCGGGCCATGAATTCTTGTTGTCTTCCCGAGAATTACCTTCAAGTACCTGAGATAAAACATGTTAAAAGAAAAGGTCAGCGATAACGCCGAGTGAATTCATAGAGTTTAATAAAATCCATCAATATAACATCCGTATAGAATTATTACCGAAAATCATTTTGTACAAATCATTGTAATAGGCCATAAAATAGCCAAAGTCATTTTATACAAATCCTTATCAAATTCATAATATAGGCTTTCGCCGTAAAAATCATTATACGAGCCAATGTCGTAAAAACATCATACAATACGTTTTATAACGTCGTATAGATTAAATAAAAACCGTTATATGAATATGGTTATATAAAACCAAAACACGAACATAATATCAATAGTATGACCTCGTATTGCTAGTCAGGCAATACATCGTAATTCGGTGCGTATCGCAGTATTTTGTTAATTTGGATTATTATAAGCCGCATGACATTGTTACCTTACTACAATAAACAACGGGTAGCTAGCCCGAAACTCATTTGCCCATCTAAATTAGCGTGTCGTCACAAATGTCACGCTATGTAAATCTTCTCATACATAAATTCGCTTACCAATCAATGTGGCACGACGTAGATCAACCGTCAAGGCGCGAACTGGGGTGATCATCCCCAAATAGTACTATTATATGCATAAGCGTCTACCAAATCCCGGTAGTTCACAATTCATGCTAATGGGACTTTTAGTGACATAACCTAACTTTAATAATCCATTTCATTTCATCTATCAGGTCATTTAATCATTCATCAGGTCATACAATCATTCGGGTCCAAATCAATAAACAAACAATCGGGACAACTAGTGTCCTATTTCATAAAAACTAACATGTTATCTCCCTCGCGGGTTTATAAAACATTTCATAAAAACATTTAAAAGAGTGTGAGGCTATGAACTCACGTTGATGTGGGAAGGCGGGTTATCGGCAATTCGGATGTACGGTACGTGCTTCAATCACGGAAACCTAGACAAATAGTACTCGTCTTAGACTCATGTCCAATGACTTTATAAAAATAACAATTATGTATACATATGATGATTTTATATATATGATGATCAAGTGGGTTTATATATTCTCATTTACTCATTTTTGTGTTATGTGTTGATAACTTTTATACTAGTTTACTAGTTTTACCTATTTACATATTTTAAGTCCAATAAACTTATTATAAGTTCTTTAACTTGTATTAATCCATTTTATACTTGTATTATCAGTATTTACACTTTACATGTTGGTCCCAAATGGGTTAAGCCCAATAAGTACTTTTTATAAGTGTTTTACATATTTAGTTAAATTATTAGTCCAATATGCTAACTTAGCTCGTTAATGTCCGTATGTCCTATAGTTCGTGTTTTCTCGGTTTTTACTTGTATTAGATACTTATATATCAGTATATGACTTTTAAAAACTCTACATTAGACGGGTTTGATCGTCTAAGTTTTAATTGGCGAAAAACGTTAATTTTACGGTAATAGCCGAAAAAGTCGTAAAAATCATGTTTATAGTTTTATAACTTATAAAACTTATCAAACTACCATTTTTATAAAATATCCATTTATTTATCCTTATACATATTTAAATAAATGTATTATATAAGTTAGTGGGTTTTAATTCACATTTTATACTATTTTTATTTGAGTGCTTATATAATACTATTATACTTTAATTTCCCAAAATCTGATTTTTACTTTCACTTTCACCATTTTTACCATATCTTGAGTTCTACAAGGAGATAGAAGCTCATTTTTGGACAACATAAACTACATGATATGTGCTACAATTAACTTAGTTTTAGCTTCTGCTCAATCCAAATCTAAATATCCCTAACAGTCCGTCCAAAACTGACTATTCAGATTGGTACTTCAATTTTGTTTTAATCATATCTCACTCATTATAATGATTACATTGTATGGCCAACTCTCACATGTGTACAAGACGTAATACTTACTGTATATTGATTCCACTTTGCTATTTTATCAGTTTAACATGTGGTTAGTTAATGTTTTTATACAGCCAACTTATTAAGCAAGATTTTAACCTTTTTACATATGGTTTTCCATCTTTTTAACCATGTTTATCAACACCAAATGCCCACACAATATTTTTATCATCATATATTCATCATATACATATACAATAGGAAAGAAAATACAAGATTACATAATCAAAATAACAAGACGGATAGGAAGAATGATCCTTATACCACCATAGTGATGAAAAGATGAGGTTGATGAACAAGGCTTGGATTTTGATGGCAAGATTTGTGATACACCAATATCAACTTCAAGATCACCTATCTTCATGAACATCTTGTGAAAAATCATCCCCAAGACACCAAGGAAACTTCTTTTTGGATGTTATAATCACCACCATTCGATAGAGCTTCAAAAGGGCTTCATCATATGTATGAATAACACATGATTTCATGGTTAAAATTGATCATATGAGGGTGTTTTTGGTTGAAATGGGACGAATTTAGAGAGAGAGATGAGAGGATTTTGAGGTGGTTTGCATGTGAAAATGGAAGCATATGGTAAGTGTTAGTGGTTTTGTGGTTTAGTGGGATAAGTAGCTTACTTGTTAAGCTTATGCTTACAAGTGTAAGCTATTTTGTTACAAGGGTGCCACATCAAATGATGTGGTGTCCCTTTTAGTTAGTGGGGTGGGATAAACTTGTTTTTTCCCATCCCGCTAATTTACGGGTATTCCTTGATTCTAGTTTCCTCGATTCACGTGCCCTCCGGTCGTTTTACGAAAAACGTTTTTATAAATTATGAATCAACGGCACAAAACGAATCTAATAAAAATTGTCTCATCAAAAACGGAGTTCGAAAACGTAAATACGTAATCCTAAGGTTCCCGGTTTAGTCGTAAAGGACGTTAAATTATAATCGTAAGTCCTAATTTCTTCTCGTAAATTTGTGAGTTTATGAACCAACTCAAAATTAAAATCCCAAAATAATATTCACGGATAAATTTATTTCCTGAAATGTCGGACTGTCAGCAAAACGGTGTATGTAAACGTAAGCACGTAACGTAGAATCCTCCGGTTTAGACGTAGTCGATGCTACTTCAAGACGTAAATCCAAATTACTTCCCAAAAATAAGTGAGTTCATAATATAACATTAAAATAATGTTTTTAAATAATATTTGAGAATAAAATATCGACCATAAATTGACGGATTGTCACAAGCGAAATGAACTTCTTTTAACGATTGAGACCTTAGAGAAAAAAGTAGCTTCATACGAGTCGAGTTCTTCATCGAACGTCACCAATCCTAATCTCAAAGGAGAGGTTCAAGCCTTATCGACTCCTAAGAATCGTACGTCTCGTATTGATCCCTATCTCTCGAATTTTAGAGTCGTGCAACCTTCGTCGTCTTGCAAAAACATAGAGGAAACGAAAACGTCATCCAACGAAGTTTTGAAAAATGTTTTTGAAAATAAACCAAAGGAAAAACTCGTAGGATACTTGGGAGTATTAAATCATGTACCTTCTAAACCTAATTTTTCTAATGAGGATGAAATTATTGAGGATTTTCTAAATCAATATACACTTAATTTTGACGAAGAAATTCCATTTAATGATTTTAAAAAAGAAAAATGTGAAAAGGTTTTAAAGGAAATCGTTGAACCCTCGTTTTTACAAGATGAACGAAAATTAATTCCGAAGGGACGTGTTAGTAGTTTTGCTAAAATGTTTGAAAACCCACGTTCGATCCCTTCGAAGGACAAAGTTGAAACCGTCAAGGCAAAATCGTCACGAGACGAGCCTTTTACTCCTAATCCCACACCGAGTTAGATTTTGGATTTATCATGTGAGAAGTCCGCCGATGGCCTTGCTCACATCGATACGTTTTTCGATGTCGAGGTCAAAACGACAAAGGCAAAATCTTCAATCGAATAGCCTTCTATTCATAGTTTCACGACGGTTGGAGCTAGCGACTCGACTATCGATAAATTGATTTCCAAACCTCTTCCACGAGGAAGAGAAGACGTTTTTGATCCCGATGGTGATTTTTCCGAGATCAAACGTATTCTTGATGATCCGCCTTCTATTTTCGAGTTTGATGAGGACCGTTGCGTTAGCCCGGAGGAGGATGTTTTATCAATCGATTCACGTTTTAAAAATCCAAATCCTCCTCCCGTTTTCAAGATAAATGTGGAAATTTTAAGTGTGCCTAGAATTGTTTTAGAAACACCAAATATTTTCAAATTAATCAACATGGGTTTTCGTAAAAATGAGTTAAAAATGAAAAAAGGAATGATTTTACAATTGATTTGAAAATTTTTACAAAGCTAACTCCGTCATCACCTCGCTTAATTGAGCTTGCTACAAACGTGTCTACTTCTTTTGACAACGTTTTGTGTGGATCTAGTATGGGGGAAGCCCCATTTGTTCCCTCACACTTCTCCACCGAGGACGAGATTTTTGACCCCGATATCACGTTTAAGATTAAATCTCGGTCTTTTACCGAAGTAGTCACTAGAAATCCTGTCTACACTTACGGTGAGAGTTTACCTCGAGTAAATCGATTTTTATGCCCAACCATTGTCCCACCCTTCTCTTCTTATGCTATTTTCTTGTGTCCCATTGGGACGTTGTTACTTGAAGTCGTGTTGTTTCATTTATCATCTGAAAACGAAGACACGATCTTTGATCCCGGTATAGAGGTTTTGCCTTTATACACGGTTGCTTTTGGGCCTTGACTACATGTATGTCCCACCAAAAATGACCGAACCAAGTATAACCCTAAATGATCACATTTATGGGGGTTCGAGTCGAGCTTTTGACTCGGTTATCAAAAACAAGGTGCCTCGTGGGGGAGACCCATGCTTATCCATGTACATATTATTTCTTTCTATTTAGTTTAATGTGAGGGGATTTGTGCCCTTCCAACCTTTGTTCCGTGGTTGTTTGCGAATTATGGTTTTTAGATCATGATCTTCACGATTGGAGCCTCTCGTGTTCGTTTTATGGGAGCACTCGATCGTTTGCTTTGAAGACTTTCTCAATATCCAGATATATCCTTTCGATGTTCTAACCTTAGGTTTTTAGCACACTTCATAAACGGCTTTAAATTTAACGGTTACACCATTTCCATGCTAGATTAGGCATTCGACTACGTCTCTAGTATGGGGGTGTTTGCACCCCTAGACTCGAAACATTGAGGACAATGTTTAACTTTAGTATGGGGGGTGAATAGATACTTGCCTTGCCAAACCTTCACGCTTTCCAAAATTTCATCTTTTTGTTATCGTTTTGTTGCAAAATAAGGCTAAAAATGGCCAAATTTTAAAATTTTTCGTATTTTTCATAAGTGTTTAAGGCACGAATGTAGGTTTTCCGATGACGAGAATAAGAGTAATTTTTTACTCGACCGTGCGTGTTGAGCACTTAGCTTTGATTCCTTAACTACACATTAGGCTAAGTCTCTTAAATGAGGACGAGAAATGATAGGGTTAATTATAAGTTACTATGCTAAACGTAGAGTACTCGTATTCTTTCAAAAACTCATGTGTTCTCGTTGTTTGCTTATTCTCCCTTCACATGTAAATATTTTTTGCTTAATAAATATTGACTTAGCGGTTTAGTTAGGATTGTTGGGTTTCTAGTCTTTTCTAGTAGCTTCCGTGTAATTAAATTGGGAAGACATTAAGGTATCACCAGCGTCACGGTTTTGAAGTATTGGTAACCCGAATAATCAAAAGCTTCACCCAATAATAAGATTTCAAGTGCTCACCTAAATCTAGCAAACAATTTGAAGCCCCACAAGGCTGAAAAATCTATGCAAAATTGAAAGTGAATCAAGCCTTAATCTTTGAAGCTTTAAAGATCCAAAATTCGCCTTAGCGTGAGGATATACGTCTTTGGCTAATAAAATCACCGATGAGGCGGATAATAAAAGGCAAGGCAAGACCGAAGTCATAATAAAATCTTCATGGCGAAGTTGAATAAAAGATGGAGGTAAACCAAAGATAATAAGGCCCTTCCGTTAGGGGGCGTATAAAAGTCTTGGTAATAAGTCTCATGTTCAAAACTGTTATAAAACCGTGTTTATCGATTCTTTTTGTTGACTTATTTTTTTGACATCGTTGTCTATTAGGAGGGGTTATTGATTTGATGGTCTTGGTTACACCGTTAGGACTCTATTTTTAGAACTAAATCTCTATTATCGCATAAGTCAAACAATGTATCCTCGTGAAACATTCAAGACAAAATAAAATATAAGAGATACAACTTGGGAATAATGGGAGGATAAGTACGTGATTAGGGCATATGAGTAGTGTTAGCATTACTAACTTATAATGACAATGATCTCGTTACACGCTTGGCATGGAATTGGGGTGAAAATTGAGGACGATGAAATTATTTCTAACGAAGCATTCACGTGTTCTTATTCTATGAACCTAAACGTCCCATTTTGCGATGAAAATCATACATTATGTCTAAAACGCAAGTAGTAGTAGTAATAGTAGTAGTGTAGCTAGTTTATCGTTTAATAAAGTGAATAAAAATGAATTTTGGAGGTGCTTTGATACTTTATTCTAGCATTGTGTGAGGGCACGGCAATGGTTTAGTATGGGGGAGTGATGAGACTGCTTTTATACATAGTCTCATCGTCCAAATTGGGCTTAAAATGCATTAAATATCATTAAAAATGCCAAATATATGCTCGTGTTTGTTGCTTGTGTATTTTAGGTACGGATATTGAGGAAAAGACAAAAAGATCACAAGAATCAATCAAAAACGAACACGGGAAACGAAGCCGCACAATGAACCGGACCCGAATGATGATTTTCCAAAAATACCCTTGAAGAATTAAAGATTGTCAAGTTTAGTCCTCCAAGTTTGAAGATTTGTCACATTTGGCCCTTCAACAATCAGTCTACACAACTTTGATCCTTGAAGAGTGAAGACATGGCAAGAGGTACCCTTGTAGTTTGGACAAAAGTACATCATAAGCCCTTATTAAAAGTTTTAGAAATATTTGTGCAAAAAATGACAAGTTTGTCATAGTTGATAACAAAGGAATGGATCAAAAATCTGCTTAAACTATATTTGAAGATATTTTGAAAGTTGAGGGGGTTTTTCTGCCAGACAACCAAACCTAAATCTACCAATCATATTCATACACCTCACTTTACCCACCCATATCCATTAATCCAAAACCCATTACCCAAACTCTTTAACCCTGCTCATTATATAATTAATCAGTTTTTTTTAAAATGATTATTAAAGTATTTTAGGGGCGGGTAACACCACCATTATCCTAAAACAAATCAAAATTATCCATGTTTACACTCATAAACCCTAACTCTTGATGCCTAATCAAACCAAGGGGTTTTTGGTTAATTGCTTTCAGATGGGTAATTAGTCATCCCCTCAACACAAGCACGTGAAGAGATTGTGACATCTCTCATCCCTGTCTCCCCACGAGGGTTCCCCTGTTACACGCTTTCACATGAAGACAGCTACACCAACGGTATGATCTTTTTCCTTGGTCCCCAATTCAAATTCAAAGGCTTGGATGTATTCTACACAGCTAAGCAACAACATACTTCCAAAAATCTATCACATGGGATGTTTGACTAGTTTTGCAAGATCAAAGACCAAGGGCTTTTGAGGATTTTCGTCTATTAGGGTTTTAGATTCTAGGCTCTTCTGTGACCCATTATATAAGGGCATATAGGGTTTACATTCAGGCTTGTTCCAGTTTTCTATCTCTCTGTGTAAACTTTTATTTGAGGAATATAAAAACTTGCAATTGAGATATAAATTCTGAGTTCCATCTATCTTTTATGTGTATGTGAATGATTTTTGTCAAATATACTTCCTTTTTCAAAGAGTTTATGAAAAGTTGATATTTGTAAAAACTTTGTTCCAAATTTTCTTTTTCTGTTTATGCATTTCTTCCGTGGAATCCGTTTTAGGATTTAGTTTTTAAAAGTTCTTGTTGAGTTTATTCAGAAAGTTCTCAAATTTCACAAAGTCCAAAAGTTTTGTGAAGGTTTCATAAAAATCAGATTACTTTGTTTGTATCTTCTTATTTGTTGATCTTTTCAGGTTTTAGAAGCTTGTGGTTGTTGGCTACCACATAAGCTCAAACATTCTAGGGCATGGATGTATGCCCTAGAGGTTTGCTCTTCTCCTCCTTTTTATTTTATGTCCAAGTACTGATTTACATGCGAAATATGACTTTGTGATTTGTGTCATGGAAGAGTCATATATTTGAGTGAAATATGTTTATTTGAGATAAGTTATCAGAGTCTTGATAAATTGTGGTGTAGATACGCAAGTTTTTGTAAAAAATAGATTATCTAGTCTTTTTAAGGAGTGTTTGGGAGCGGTATGCTATTGGGTAGGGTTTGACCACCAAGAGCCCACCTTACTCTGCACAACCTTAGGAAACCTAGTTAAGCAGATTTGAGGCAAAAAGATGTGTATTTTCAATTTGAAAAATTGATTTAGTGTGTTAAGGTTTTCTACATAATTGCCCTTTTTACAGCAATCTGCCTACGGTGTAGTTGATAGGCTAGGAGTTGTTTAGAATTGTGTGAATTCTAGTTGTGGTCTGGTGTGTGTGGTGTGATTTATGTGGTCTCAAAACACACATGGTAATACCCCATTGTGTAAGTTTTTGAACACATAAGCTTAAACACACTCATCAGTCATTAATCGAGGATAGGTTAGGTTGTCGTCAGTTTCTGTCACAAAAAAGCCAAACCATTTTTGTTCATTGCCTGATTGTAGGACTGCTGGCATTTTGATTAGGAATGCGAAGGTATCGTTTGGTGGACTGAATGAAATCCGTGTTTTTGTGGTGTTCTTTGATTGGTATTTTGTGACTTGTGCTTAGTTCCCATACCAGATATATGAAAACCATAAAAAGTGTCCCTGTTCGCTTGCTTATGGCCAACCGTTAGAGATTGCTATAAGTATGCATGCGTGTTTGTGCATTTGAGTCATGTTTCGATCTAGTAGTCTTAGTTTCCAGTAGGCCTAGCTTAGTATAGGGTTACTGTTATAGTTGGATATAGTTGTGTGTTTTATAATTATTAGCTTACTACACCCATTGATTGAACATACAGGATCCACACCCCCCATTCTCTGTCAACAGTCATCATGGGCCGTGTGTAGGCGTTCTTGTGATTAGATCTTGTATGCTGAGATAGTGTTAGTATAGGTATATATTTCATAAATTGGTACCCTAGGATTCGGCAGCCTTGGATTGGCCAATCATAAGATTGGGTTGTTCGAAGTTATCCTCAAATTCCGCTTCTAGAACTTAAGATCCTCAGTAATCTTTAGGTTCATTGTAGTTGGATTTGGAACACGTATTTTAGGACTAGCGTGAGTTTATAAGGTAGATTAGGCATTCACTACCAAGCCTTGAGGATTTGAGTCGATTTGGATAAGTTTAAAGTACCATTGTTAGTCCACTGAATTCCAACATCGACCACGCCCCACTTTCTGTCAACAGTAATAGTGGTTGTTGAAGGACTTTTATGGGTTGATCTTCGATACTCAGGCATCGATAGGGTAGGTCAAAGTTTTAGTGTTCAGATTTCAAGTCATTTAGTTTGTTATAACTGCCCGTAAGTTTTTTTTATCCCGCTGTGCACCCATTTTGCTGAGCGAACCATAGTGCATAGGAAAGTATGGGGTCAGAATTCGGCTTAACATAGGTCTACAAGATTTCTAGCTTAGATTAGGATAGATTATAGTAGCTAAGTAGGTCCACTGGTGACTCGATAGAACCGACAGACCTCGTTCTTGTTACTACCTAACATATCTCTTGTTTTTTGTCTGCTCTTTGTTGTTCACAGGACTGATCTTAGTCGTTATTGTGTGTTATATGTGCTTGTGTTTGTATTAGTGTGTGTCATTGACTCCTCACAACCACAAGGGTTGTGAGGGTGCCGTTTGTTGCCCAGCAACACCAAACACCCTTGTCCCGGGCTCCAAATTCCCCCAATAGCTAAGAACAAAGAACAAGAAAATAAAAGTACAAAGTGGGTAATCTGTGTGATCATAAGCACCAAAATTGGTTTTAATTGTGTTAAACTAGATGAGTGTAAGTGTTTGTGAGTAAATTGAGTCACTGTGATCAAGTAAAAAAAAGAAAAAGAAAAGAAAAAAAAACAAAAATCTCAGCTTGGCATGGCTCGAACACGCGACCTGCAGCTCAGGAGTAACGTGCCCGTCCATTGTACCAAGTGCTTTATCTTGGTAAAGCCTTGCAACATTTGATATATAACCTTTTCTTGTTTTAGCTTTTCAAAAATAAGTCGTAGCTTATTGTAATTTTTCCAGCTTAATTGTTCGTAGTTTTTCGTGTTTCTTATTTTTCCCTTATTCTTATTTACATTTTAGACTTTTCTGCCAAGTTTTGTATTTTTCCCACAAGTAGTTTATTTTTTATTATTATTTTCTTTTTAAATCATTTTTTGGTATAAAAAAATAGAAAAAAGGTTAGAAAAATTTTATAAAAATTATTTTTAGGTTTTAATTTTATAAATTGAGGTTTACATCCAATTAAGTTTTCAAAAAGTCTTATTTTTGATTTTATTTAATTTTAGGGTTTTTCTTTAACTTCAAAAATTATTATAAAATTATTAAAAAACTTTTGGACTTTTTGGTTTTCAAAATTGTTTTATTTGTATTTTTATTTAGTTAGGATAAAATTTTGGTGAATTTTAGAGACTTTTTAGGTTTTTGTCGGTTTTCCGTTTACACGAGTTCGTCGTCGTAGCTTAGATTTTAACGTACTTCGTTTTTATTTTTACCTTTTTCTCACCTTAAAACGACACCATTCCAAACTTGTTTATTTAATTTTGGCACCTAATACACACACCTACTCGAGAACGAACCCGCATTTGTTCGGTTTCGTGTTTTTCCTAAAACGTGCAACTTAATACTTGCCCATAATACGCTTTTTTTCCTAAAAGACGTATTTCTACGACTATCAGACATAGAAGTTATCGAAGTTAAAAACGTGTGAGTGTGTGTAGGTGGTGGATGTTTCGTTTTGACCAAAGAATATGAAAAGTAAACTTTTCATTCGTTTTTAATAATGTTCCAAACCCTAGTAGGTTACACAAAGGCCCAGGATTATTCTTTGTAAGTTAAAATGGGCTTTTGGCCCGAATATTCTAAATCCATCTCGATTTGGGCCTCAACTTGGGCTTATTCCAAATAATAACACTTTATGAACTTCAAATGGGCTTTTGAGCCCATTTTCCCAAATGTGGGACCCACAAGCCTTTTAAACTCCATAAATGATTAAATCCTGCTAAAGACGAGCTCGTTTTTGGCTTCCTCGATCTTTTTCTTCAAACTCGTGCCGGTTTTGCCGGTTTTCGTGAATTTGGTATGATTGTTGTAAATTTAGTCAACTTACCTTTAGGAAAAAGTAAGCAACTAAAAATAGGGCAAGGGCACGACGATTTAGGAAAACCGTGTGTGAATGACCCTAGGTGAGTTCGTTCTCGAGGAGGCAAGTGCGTTGTGTGTTGAATTGATTAATTTTGTTTGATTTATTTGATGAGAAGAAAAGAAAATGGAAAAGAGAAAAGATCGACGGTTACGATTACGAATTAAACTATGACGAAAAAGACGTAAACGCGAAGTCGTAAAAACTACCAAATTTTTAAAAAATTTTATACCCTAAAAAGAAAATCAAAACTAAAATGCTAAAATAAAGTCTAAAATGATATAAATAAGTGTAAAAATCCAACAAGAATATTTTAAAACCTTTTATTAATTAAATATTCAATTTTAAATGCTAATTAAAGCCTTAAAATCAAATATAATTAATTAAAATGTCTAAAATATTATTTTATTGAACAAGTAACTTACTTATATTATTAAAAGACTAAAAAGTATTTTTTCTAAAATTAAAAAGCTAATTAAACTATTTTTAAAACTCTAAAAATGATTTAAAATGATTAAAAACTAATTAAACTTAAATTAATTATGAAAATTAATCTAAAAGCTAGAAAATTATTCTAAAAATGGAAAGAGTCCTAATTAATGCTAAAGATCTTAAGAAAAATAAAAAAGGAATAAAAATAAAACTTTGAAAATTTAATAATAAAATAATATTAAAATATTACTAAAAATAAAAAGTTTCCAAAATTAATTCTAAAAAATTTCTAAAATCTTAAAATATTCTAACTAAGATAAAAACACAAACTAGAGTTCCTAAACCCTTTTTAATAATTTTATAAAAATGTTTAAAGTTTATAAAAAACCTTAAAATAATATAAAATTAAAAATAAAAGTTTTTAAAGCCAAAACCTAATGTAAACCTCAAAATATTATTTTAAAACCTAAAAATTATTTTTCCTAAAAATTTAAAATCTTTTTTCTATTTTTTATTGATTTTTTAAGATACGGCTATTAAATAAATCCTAGAAAATAAATAAATAAAGGAAAAAATTTAAAACCAATTTAGAAAAATCCCTAGGTCTAATAAGCTCCTAGGAAAAATAAAATAAGTCTAAAACAGAAAACAAATAAGCTAGAAAAGGTGTAATAAGCTACGGCTTGATATTGAAAAGCTGAAAATAAAAGGGGTTAAATACCCTTGTGTCTCACCCTTGGTCAGTAAAAGACCCAAGGGCGCGACGGTATGTGTGTGGTGTTGTGAGTGAGGAGACTATGGGTTCGAGGTGCGCAACCCACTTTTTTTCACTTTTTTAATTTTTTTTTTTTTTTTTACCCTTTCACAAACAATTTGTCACCTTTATAGCTTATAAACACAAACACAAAACCCTTTTTAGCCAAAGATTAAACAGGTTTGAAGATCAAAAACGTAAGCAGATTACTTTTTTTTTTGCACACAGACTTTTTCTTGTTCTTGTTTTGTTTCTTCACAAGTGGAAGAATGGTCCAAGAGGTCTTGGATTAGAGCTTGTGTGGCGTTTTTGTGGAACACAAGGCACCCCTTCACTCTTTCTGAGTGAAGGGAGTCAAGACAAGCAAAGATTACACACTTTTGGCACAAAAATGATCAACAACCGAGCATACAAGGCACCATGAAGTTTCTGAGGTCTTAATGTAGGTCTGAGCACTTACTTGACCAACAGATTTCACAATAATGAGATTTAAACTCTCAAATCAATCACACAAACTCATCAATCAACATACAAACCAAAACAAACCTTAAATCGCCCTAATACTCAACAAATTTCAAGGATCTTAGCACAGATTGAGCAAAAATAAGCAGATGAATGACTAAGCAAATTTTAGCTATACTATTTAGCTTTTTATCACTCAATTAGCTTCAATACTTGATCCAAATTAAGCTAAGACTAACAACAACCTATGACAATCCTATTTCAACTGCCCTAACACCTTTATATAACACAAATCTGATCTATTACCCTGCTAAAACACGTTTCCAAACACCCTTTTAAAAATTCTTTTACAATTTTTAACTAACAAAATCCTTTTAAAACACAAACAAACTGATTTCTATGGCATCTAATATGCATATAAACTCCAAAGAACACAAATCAACAACTTTTAACAACCAAGAACACCTTAACATGCAAATTCACATAAGCTACACTTTCTGAAATTTCGAAATGGAACAAGAAGTTACCTTAGAATCCCTACTTCCAGGGTTCTAGTGGTTGCTTAACCACCTCCATATACATTCGGATGTATGCAGAAAAATTATCAACAAACAAAGTTCAATCCTGTTTAAGAAAAAAAAACAAAAGAGAGCACAAATATAATCCAATCAAATGAAAACTTTTTTTTCCTTTTACCAAAAAGAAAACTTGAACTAAAGTAAACTTAAACTGAAAACATAAATGGTACTCAGAGATTTTTAAAACAAAAGTATTTTTTTCATTCCATTGAAAAATTACAAAGATTTCTAAAAACTGAGACAAAAAACGAAAATGATAAAACCCTAATGCCTTTATAGACAGGCTTACAATTTCTAGAAGATGGAAACCCTAATTCTGAATTCCCAATCATGCCCTTGGTTGATTCTTGGAATATGCTGTTGAGATGCCATTTTTGAATTCTTGATATTGAGGTCTTGGATTCATGTGACTGCTCCATGTGAAATGGCAGTTGTCAAGATGATCTTGCCCGTTGGTGTATCCTTTGGGAGCACGAAATCACCTAGGTTCGTTGATATTCTGCCATCTTTGTCTTCAAGCTAGAAAGTGGGGCAGGGGAAGGCTGGGAAGAGGACCACAGGCCACGTGGTAGCTTTTGGTGAGGTGGGTTTGGTTTAGGGTGGGGTTAATTAGGGTTCTGGAAGAGATTAGGGTTTATCCCTTTGGATTTGGCCTAATTGAAATTAGGGTTCGTGGGTGTTTAAGGCTTTTTTAATCCAGTTGGGGTTTAAAACACATTTAAAAAATGTGTTATGGGGGGAAAAGGGTTTAGTGGGGTTAATTGACTTAATTTGACCAAATTAAATAAGTAAACCGGGTTAAGTGGGATTGGGCTGGGGTGTGTATTGGGCTGGTGGTGGGTAATTGTATTACCAGTCCCTAACTAACGTAGGCACTAGTTAAGTCCTTTGCAAGGTTAGTCCAAATCCGTTAAGTCTTTTCACCACAAGTCCAAAGTGCATTACAAAGTTAGTCCTTTTGTGTTTTTAGGCTAACTTTTGTACTTTTAATTAATTCCCAAGGGCTGAACTTGTTCAATCTTCAAACTTGAAGGTCCATACTTGTTCATTTGACTTTTGGAGGGTTAAATATGACAAGTTCTTCAAAGATGAGGGGCCATTTTTGCCAATTGTTGAAAGTTGAGGGTCCTTTTTGTAACTTTGTGATTTTCAAAGGACCAAACTTGAACTTTCTTGAACTTTGAGGGATTTCATGATGCATTTGACTTTGTGGATGAGATTGGTTGACAATTTAGCTTTGTTGAGGGGCTAAATTTGCCAAATCTTCAAAGTTAAGGGTCCTTTTTGCAATATTGACAAACTTTAGGGACCAAACTTGTAATTATGAAGATACAAGGGTATAAAGTATCAATTCTTCCATATTGGAGGACCCTTCTTCACAATTCTTCAAATCTTCAAGGGTAATCTTTGGAAAATTCCTCACTAGGGCTTGGTTCATCGTGCGGCTTCGTTTCCCGTGTTCGTTTTTGCGTGATTCTTGTGATCTTTTGTCAATTTCTCAATATCCGTACCTAAATTACACAAGCAACAAACACAAGCATATATTTGGGTATTTTGATGATATTTAATGCATTTTAAGTTCAAAAAGAACGATGAGACCATGTATAAAAGCCGTCTCATCATGGTACCTACACACATTAAAACAAGAAACAAACAAATACAAGGCCAATTTTATACAATTTAAGCATTTATTCATTGTTTTTAGATATAAATGATATGAGTAAAATCACTCATATCAATCCTAAATAATATAAATAAGGACATAAATTTAACAAAACTTCTTGAAAACTTTTTATTTTATTATTATTAAATTTTTAAGACTAATTTAATTGCTAAAATCCAAAATAATTAACAAAAAGTCCAAACAAAGATTTTATCAAATTTAAACCTCACTTATATTATTCTAATGCTAAAAAGTGTTTTTCCAAAATTTTAAATTAATTAAATCTATTTTTAAATGACTAAAATTGATCTTTACACAAAAATAATGCTAAAAATAAAAGAAAAGTGTCAAAAATTCCAAACCAAATTCTAAAAGTTTAAAAAGTTATAAACTATAAAGAAAAAATGAAAGAAGCCAAAAAAACAGTAGCTGGATAAGCTGGAATGAGCCAAAAATAAGCTATGTTGGTTTTCTTCTAACAGTGGCTAGGAAACCACTAAGGTTAGAGGGAACTTTCTTCCCACTGATAGTGTAAAAGTCACAGAGGGCTAAAAAGCCTTTGCTTGTTTTTGGTTTTTCTTGACAAAAAAACAAAGGCACCCCCACAAGCAGTGGACTTGTGGGGAGTCAATACAAGTAAAGAACAAGCAATGAATAAGTCCCTATAAGTTCAAATAAGCAACAATCACAAATAAGGTATCATACACTTTTCTTCATTTGTCCGATATCTGTCAGAGAACGATGACTAGTTCTAAAAGATCTCAGATGAAACTAATAATCCTATATCTCGGGTAAGTGTAGCTAAATGATTTTTTTTACTTTTGTTAAGCTATTAAGCCTACAATAAGCTATATAATCTCAAACTACTTAAGCATAGACCCAAATCAAACAAAAACCAAACAGCTTGCCAAATTTCAGAGCTTAAAACACAATATCAAATATAATAATTGGATCTGTTCGTTTTCTTTAGTTTTATGCAAATAATATGGAACTTACAAAATCAAATAAAATCAACCAATAGAAGACAAATAATAAACTTAAATAAACAGGTCAAGCAAAGGTTGTGCAGGCAAACAACTAAACATAGTATCACCCTAAGCTTTTTTTAACATGTAATCCAAACACCCCTTTATAGTAGAATTCCAATTTTATCAAATCAAGATTGCTTAAAACTTCAAACAACAAAACTTTATCACTGATTCACCTCTACTACACCCTATTTAACAGATTGACCAAAAAACATCTACTTAAAGGCTTGAACACATAATGATCTTAGCATCATTTTTTAGACAGAAAAAATAAAAAGGTTGCATACCTCCAAGGTATATATCCATACCTTTGGGTTTTGAGCTGATGTGCAAGCAATGCACAAGCGTCCAAGTCTGTTATCACACAAGAAACAAAGCAAAGTCAAGAAATCAAGACTGGTAGTCTTGATTTTGTTAGTGTTAGGTGACAAATAGATAACAAGCAGATTTGCTTTTTTTCTTCACAAAACCTTTTTTTTGGAACTTAAACCAAAAACTTTGAAAACACTAAGATAATAAAATGGATCGAACAACAGGTTGCATAAACAAGAAAATAAGGATTTGGGAAATCAACTTATCTTTACCAACTTTTTTCAATGAATGAAAAAAGGAATTATAAGATTTTTAGTGATTCTCGAACAATTGCACAAGAATATAAATTGGAATTCATATTATTTCATAAAACACCAACTTTTATAAATCACAAAAAGGAATTAAATTTTAAATTTTTTTTGAGACAAAGGCGCACTCACATGTTGAGGGCTCCTTATATAGTGGTCTAAGAAGATTCTAGAGCTAAGACATGAACTAAAAACCCTAGCACTGATCTTCCATAATTACCCTTGTGAGTTAATTTGAAAATTAGTCAAAGTGTTGATCCGTGCCTCTGATATGGCATGTGATGTTTGCAAGTTGTTTGAATGTAATCTCATTCGTCCAAGAACTTGTGGGGAGCAACCAATTTATAAGAGCCTTTGATCCTCTATCAAGATTCGTTTCCTTGTGATATTAGGGCAGGTGAGGGTCCTACCCAACACATGGGTGTGTTGGGAGGGTGGTTAAGGGTTGGGTTAGGATTAGATGATGTTGAATTAGAGATCTGCAAACATTGGTTCCATAACCCATTGATTTGTTGCAATAAGATTTTAGGGTTTATGTTAAAATTTGGGGTGGTTTGATCTGATAATGGGGGTGTAGGTTGTTTAGCGCGTAGTTATTAAATAAATATTAGCTTAAAAACTTAATATTTATTAAATAAAACCGGTTAGTGGGGTGTGAGCTAGCAAGGTTGGGTCGGGTTATAGGGTTTTGGGCCTAAAAAGGTAGGGTTTGGACGTGTATGGGTAAGTTTGTTTAAGAAATAGCATATGATTACACGTCTTGACCCCCTCATGTTTCAACATTTTGCCTTTTTCATCCAAAACATATCTAACAGCTATTTAGGCTTATATCCTTTGTAATATGTTGGAAATACGTTTTTACGTATTTAGAAAGGATCGGTCACTCCAACGACTTATACGTAGTATGGGCTCGTGATCCATTATGTTAAACAATATAGCCCACCAAGCCCACATGTAGGGTGGCTATATATACCCCCTCCTAACATGTTAGGAGGGGTTGGTCATTTTGTGTTTTCACTTCTCATTTTAATCAACCTTCTTATTCTCTCTTTATTTCCTTTCTCTCTCTACCTTTCTCTCTCTAGTTCTTCCTTCCCTTCCATTTCATTAGATAAACATAACATTGCTAAATCCTAAGAAACCGTAGATCTACAATTGGTATCAAGAGCCTTGGTTGATTCTTCGGATTTGAGCGTTTTTATCTATTGATTTGGTGGTAAAATTTTCTTCTTTTACAATTCTTTTTCTCTCGTCTATTATTTCTCCGTATCTCAAAACTTTAACACTAATTCTTATCAACTTTGAAATATTGGATAAAGGTTTTCACATGATTTTATCAAAACTTTAACTTAAGTTAACAAAATTTGAAATATTGGATAAATATTGGATAAAGTTTAATTTAGATGGTTATTTAACACCAAGTTTCTATTTTGTCTATTATTGAATATCGTGCAAGTTTCTGTTTTGTCCTTTTATCCAAGTTTTGTATCGGAAGAGGTTTTCACATTCAGATGCTTATTCTGATGCTTTCCTTTTTTGTCATATTCCGATAGAAAGTTGCCTTATTCTGATCTTTGTACATTCCGATCGCAATTACCCTCGGGTTCTACTTTGCGATCACTTATTCTGATACCCTTATTCGACGTGGATTCTGATCGTACTTTGCGATCGTGGATTGCGACGGGTTTAAGGAACATTGAGACGAAACTCTGTCCGCATTCCGATCGTGACATTCCGATGGTTTAGATATTGCGATGGACTTTAGATACTGCGATGAAAGTGCAATCACTTTATTTCGATGAGAACTTTAGATATTGCGATGAAAGTGCAATCACTTTATTTCGATGAGAACTTTAGGTATTACGATAGAGTTAAACCTAGACTCGTTTTGACCGAAACAATAGGACCCAGACCAGACTCGACTCACAAAAACTCACACCAATGGCCTCCACACTAACAACACCGACTCACACCAACTCTCGACTAACTGACCCTCGTCTTACTCACTCGACTTTCGCCTGTTCTCAAACAAAACACACTCTTGTCAACATACTAGACCTCAAACAAAACTCACAAGACTCACACACATCATCGACTCACAAACACTCAACTGCCTCGACTCTATCAACACCACTCAAACAGAAACAAAACCAAACAACAACCTCAGACTCCAATTTAACCTTCTCTCTACAATTTGAATCACTCACAACTGGAACTACAAAGACCCTCGACTCACACCCATTCTAACAGATCCATGACCCAACATCAATACCGAACCCACGACTCTTGAACAAACACTTTCGACACACCCTCAATACCAACATCAGACTCTTGAACAAAGACTTTCGACGCAACCTCAATACCAAAAAGCCAACAAAGACTTTCGACACACCCTCGAAAAACAAGATCTCATTATACAAAACAAACTTTCATCGATCTAAGACTCAAACAAACACATAAAATAACCTTACCCGAGACCTTTTGAAAGATCTTGAAGCCAAAAACTGATAAGTCCTTCGTGGGTCCTTTGATTCGAATTGAGATTGCTCTTGTGAGTATAGTGATTTATGATTTGCATGATTCGGTGATGTTTATGATTTGGTTTTAGAGAAAATAGCTGAAAGAAACGGAGGTTTAATCTGTTATTTGGGGTCAAGGGTTGTAAAGTTTGGTGTTTAGATATTAGGATTGAGAAGATTATTGGTTGGGGGCTGTGTTTCATACAGATAGAAAAATGGGACGGAGGTGTTGTGGAGAGAGAGAGATAAAAGAGACTAGGTTTTGAGATGATAAATGTGTTTTAGGAGAAGATGAATGTGGACGGATGATACAATGTTTTTGTAGTTAGGTTTGTGAGATTATGTTAAATTAGGGGCAGAGAACCTAGACGGAGGATACAAGAAGAGTGTAATTTCATGTTTAAAAGTCGTGTGTGGGTATTTAACACGTGTGTGGGTAGTTAAAGTCGTGTCTGTTAAATGTCAGTGGGGTGACGTTTACAAAGCCCATTACTCCCGCGTGTGTCAAATTTGTTATGTCAAAATATTTGTGTCAAACTTTCTTAGGTGAGTGGGGCGGTGGGGTGAACTTAATAATTTTATCCAAATTTTTGTGTTAAAATTTTTATTTTATTTTTTTTTTGGACTAAAATTTGATATTAAGTTGTTTAGGAATAAATTTGCCTAAGTGACGTGTTAAAAAGACGTGTCTCTTATTTGATCATCGTTGTTTTGTATTCAAGAGATTTTGAGTTCTCGAGTATTCACACTTAGGGAGTTATATTTATTTTTCTTCAAAATACATACCATCATTTTTGCATCGAATTTCAAATGAAATCGTCGAATTCGACAGTTCTCGAGGGAGAATTGCATCTAATGCAAGACATAGCTAGAGACAGTGGTATTATTTCGTTTCGACTTCTTCAGTCTCATCTTGTGAACATTTCATGGCTTCAAGGAGGGAACGAATTTGTGACACTCTTTGGTCAAGATCGTCATATATTCATGGAATCAATGTTCATCATCTTGAACCAACTAGCATAGCAACTCCACAATGAAAATTTTAATCACTCTGCATCGGCACTTGCATATAAGGATCTTGTGACACATCTAACGCCTTTCATTCAATTCAATATCATCAAGTCTAGTTCAATGATTTGCCAGTCATTTCTTCGAGATACACATACCTAGCTTCAAGTTTTCCGTGTTACACTATTGGAACTCATGGCATCGGTTTCGTCTTCGATTTACGAAAGATCCAGACTTCAGCAAGCATATGATAATGGAGTGCAAGAATCTATGATGCCGATGCAAGAGGAGAATGGTCATACGGCTGACAACTTGGAGCCTAACGATGGCAAGAGCACGGAATCAGGAGGACAACATGATACCAGTGGCACGTTAGGGAATGTTCACGAGATCTCTTTTGATGACACATTACCCTTTTTTGACGAAGAGCCTGCGAACATGGTACAATGTAATGTTGTTGATGATGTATATGTTGCTGAAATACTGCATATTGAGCATTCTGAACCTAACTATGACAAACATGGGATGGACAAGAGTGATAGAAATACCACTTCTGATTCATCCGATGTGAGTCATAATGGCGGAGAAAGTGTTCAAAATTCTAAAAATCATGATAATTGTCTTATAACTGCTTCATTGACTGCTTCTGATTCCAAGATTAGGGAGCTCGAATCGATTGTAGCTCAATAATCAAAAGATCTTGAGGACGCCAAACTATAATTTTCTAAGAAAACGGACAAATCTGAAACATATTTTGAAAAACTTGAAAAGTCAAACGTTGTTCTTGAAAGAAAATTTGATCAAAAAGTTTTATATTCTAAAGCTGAAAAGGATAATCTTTTGAAACAAATTCAACTACTTGAATCTAAGTTGGCATCCCAAGATAGATTGCTCAAAGAGAATGATATTTTAAAAGCTCAAGTTCAGGAAAAGGTCTTTGCTATAGCTGCATTGAGAAATGAATTAAGGAAATCTAAAGGAACTAGTGTGGACACTAAGCTTGAAAACCATCAATCTTGGGGAAACCGCCTACAAATCAGTTCATTCGACAACCGACTACATTTAGATCCGAGCGACCTCAATCCTCGAGACCGCGGTTTGCCTCCCAAGTTGATTTGGTTCATCTTTCTAGACCAGTCACTCCAGCAACTAGGCCCAATGTGACAAAAACAGCTTTAGCAAGACCTAATCACATGATTGCCTCTAGTTTCTCTAAAAATACCAAGACCACGTCTAGAACTAGTTCAAATGACCTTCACCATAAATCTGGTCTAAGGGAAGTTATTCAAAAGACACATGTATGAGATAAGAATTTAAAACCTAGTCAGATGCCTTCTAGATTACCCAACACTGCTAACCATAGCATGTCAAATCCTAGGAGCATCAATCAATCGTTCAAGAATTCTTGATCTTACTCGGACATTAAATATGCTACTTGTAAAACATGTAGAAAATGTGTCTTTACGGAAAATCATGACTCTTGTGTCAAGAAATTACTTAATGAGGTGAACTCCCGTGCTAGACTTAAAATCCAGTGGATAGCTAAAATCAAACCCATTGGTAAAGTTTAGCGTCCCACTGGTAGAACTTTCACCCTTGTAGGAAACGAGTGCCCTTTAACTAGGATAGTCTCTGATTCCACTAAGACTACTAGGGAGGAAATTGAAAAGGATGATACATCACTTAAGCATGAACTTAAGGTTTTCTATAAAAGGAAATGTTTTCCATCTAAGACAAGTGAATCATCTACTCAGGTCGCCTCTGGCACAAGAAAAGATAACTGTGAACCCCCACTTGCTTCTAAAATTGATATCGCTAACCCATGTCAAAGCAGGCAAATTCCTAATGAGAATGCAGGTACCAAGATTGATGTTACAAAAGAACGAAGCGATCCAATCGTTGTATACCGTTCAACTAAGGACACTTTTAGAGTTTGGTTGCTGAAGAAGCAGATATCGGAGAAACAAGTGTCTCAGGGGATTCATGGTTGAGCTCACTCAAAAGACTTATAGTCACGTCACAGACTATAACTCGTTCATCAGACAAAAGGGAAGTTTATCTACGCAACGATAACTTACCCTCAAAACGAGAAATTAAGTTTTCTCGGACATGAGCTTACATTAAAACAATTCAAAGGTTTTAAGCTCGTGTATATGGCTCCTCGTTAAATGACAGACGATGACCCGGACTTCAGAGACAGGGAAGTTTATCTACGCAACGATAACTTACCCTCTTAACGAGAAATTAAGTTTTCTTGTACACGAGCTTATGCCCCAGACTTTAAAGAAAGGAAAGTTTATCGCTGATGATAAACTTATACTTACAACGAGAAATAAATTTTTCTCGGGCATGAGCTTATATTAAAAACATTCGAAGTTTTTTAAGCTCATGCACTATGGCGTATAATTATATCTCAGATTATACCCCGGACCTCAAGGAAAGGAAAGTTTATCACTGATGATAAAATTATCCTTACAACGAGAAATTAATTTTTCTCGGGCATGAGCTAATATTAAAAACATTCGAAGTTTTTAAGCTCATGCACAATGACTTACAGTTAAATATCAGACTGTAACTCGGACTTTAATTTTAGGAAATATTATCTTTAAAGATAACTTATCCTCGTAACGGGAAATTAAATTTTCTCGGTCATGAGCTTGTATTAAAACATTCCAAGTTTTAAGCTCAGAAAGGAAAGTGTATCTTTTAAATAAGAGAACTTTTCCTCATAACGAGAAATTCATCTTTCTCGGTCATGAGATTTCCTTTAAAATATTCAAAGTTTTTAAGCTCATGAACACGACTTCTAAGTAAATGTCAACTTAGGACTTGTTCTTCAGTTAAAAGGAAAGTTTATCGCCGATGATAAAATTATCCTCACAACGGGAAGTTTACAACTTCTCTGACTTGAGCTCGTTTTGTAAGATATTCAACATCTTAAGCTCAAGTAATTGATTTCCAAAACGTTGAATACAATTTTTCAAGAATTTTTCAAAAGGTTTTTCTAAATCTTTCAAAATTGTGTGTTCAAAAATGTTTTGATAAAAAGAGCATGTCTTCTGGAGTCGATAATATTTACGATACTAGAAATGTCATTCAATAATGACACGGGGTTGTAAATAAAGTTCGAGCTAAAGTTCAAACGTTTTAAAACATGCTCAAAGTGGTTTGCTATTATTTCAGATAGTAACCCGTTTTTAATACTCAAGTCAAGCATTTCACCGGAAAGCTCTAACTCAACAACGAGAATTAATTTTCTCGGGCATGGTTTACTTTATAACCATGTAAGGGATTGTGTTTACTTAATAACACAATCTAACACGAATTCATGTACGTGTCAGTGCATTTATTTGTTAAAACAAGAGAAATCTTATTTTTATGAAGTTATCATCTCCACCAACCGTAGCAATTTACATTTGATATCTACATACTCGACGATGCGACTACTTAAACGGCGACTACAACTCTTTCAATAGAACACGGGTCAACAATTGAGGGGGAGCAATTGTCCAGCATTAAGAATCTTCGACGCTGAAAGTGCCAAGGTCACATATTGGTGTCAAGACAACGATATCAATCGTACACATGGAGTCAAGAGATAACTTTAGACGTGATGAGGCGAACAAAATTCGTGAACAAGAACCATGTGCTTCTTTCATATGATGTTCTCCACCATTCAGGTCCAACCTCATAAATCGCTAATCTTGTGAATACATTATCAAATATGATCTTTGCATGTGATAAGTACCTTACACTTGTGTTTAAAAGGTACTTCATTCATGTTTCAAGTACACCCTCATTAATTTGAGGGGGAGCTTTTGTAAATCATGAAGATAATTAGATTTGCATTTTTCTTCCCAAATTTTCTTAAAATGTTATTAAATCTGTAACACCCCCAAATTTATACAACATAATACAGCGGAAGACTAGTTGGTGTTACGGGATAGCACATTACTCACATCATAGACAACGCATAAAAATCGCGTCGTTTAATAATAAAAGCATTTCCATTCATAAATATCAAAGTTACATAGGTCCCAAGTAATTATATTTTACACAGGTTTTACAAAGTATTTGAATGGAAAATATTGTTTAAGTGCGGGCCATTAATTCTTGTCGTCTTCCCGAGAATTACCTTCAAGTACCTGAGATAAAACATGTTAAAAGAAAAGGTCAGCGATAACGCCGAGTGAATTCATAGAGTTTAGTAAATTCCATCAATATAACTTTGGTATAAAATTAGTACCGAAAATCAATTCGTACAAATCATTGTAATAGGCCGTTAAATAGCCAAAATCATTTTATACAAATCTTTGTAATGGGCCATAAAATAGCCAAAGTCATTTTATACAAATCCTTATCGAAAATCATAGTATAGGCATTTGCCTTAAAAATCATTATACGAGCCAATGTCGTAAAAAAAACATCATACAATACGTCTTATGACGTTGTATAAAATCAAATAAAAACCGTTATATGAATATGGTTATGAAAACCAAAACACAAACATAATATCAATAGTATGACCCTGTATTGCTAGTCAGGCAATACATCGTAATTCGGAGCGTCTAGTAATATTTCGGTGATTTGGATTATTATAAGCCGCATGACATTGTTACCTTACTAAACCAACAACGGGTAGCTAACCCGATACCAATTTCGCCCATCTAAAGTAGCGTGTCGTCACAAAGGTCACGCTATGGAAATCTTCTCATACATAAATTCGCTTACCAATCAATGTGGCACGACGGGGATCAACCGTCAAGGCGCGAACTGGGGTGATCGTCCCCAAATAGTACTATTAAATGCATAAGCGTCTACCAACTCCCGGTAGTTCACAATTCATGCTAATGGGAATTTTAGTGACATAACCTAACTTTAATAATCCATTTTATTTCATCTATCGGGTCCATTAATCATTTATCAGGTCATACAATCGGGTCATTCAATCATTCGGGTCCAAAATCAATAAACAAACAATCGGGACAAATGGTGTCCTATTTTATAAAACTAACATGTTATCTCCCTCGCGGGTTTATAAAACATTTATAAAAACATTTAAAAGAGTGCGAGGCTATGAACTCACGTTGATCTGGGAAGGCGGGTTATCGGCAATTCGGACGTACGGTACGTGCTTCAATCACGGAAACCTATATAAATAATAATTGGTCTTAGACGTTTGTCCAATGACTTTATAAAAATATCAATTATGTATACATATGATGATTATATATAATATGATGATCAAGTGGGTTTACATATTCTCGTTTACTCATTTTAGAGTTATGTGTCGATAACTTTTATACTAGTTTTCTCGTTTTACCTATTTACGTATTTTAGGTCCAATAAGCTTATTATAAGTTATTTAACTTATTTTAATCCATTTTGTACTTATATTATCAGTACTTAAACTTTACAAGTTGGGCCCAAATGGGTTAAGCCCAATAAGTTCTTCTTATAAGTATTTATCTTATTAAGTCCAATTATTAGTCCATTGTGTTTAGTTAGCTCGTAAATGTCCGTATTTCTTATAGTTCGGCTTTTATTGGTTTTTACTTGTATTAGTTACTTATACATCAGTATATGACTTTTATAAACTTTACATTAGACGGGTTTGGTCGCCTAAGTTTTATTTGGCGAAAAACGTTAATTTTACGGCAATAGCCGAAAAAGTCGTAAAAATCAAGTTTATAGTTTTTATAGCTTATAAAACATAACAAGTTGCCATTTTTATAAAATGTCCACTTATTTATCATTGTACATATTTATATAAATAAAATCCAAGAGTTAGTGGGTTTTAACTTTACATTTTATACAATATAATTTTGAGTGCTTATATAATAGTATTATACTTTATTTTCCAAAATCTGATTTTTATCTTCACTTTCACAAAAACTGCCATATCTTGAGTTCTATATGGAGATAGAAGCTCAAATTTTTATTACATAAACTAAATGATATGTGCTACATTTAACTCTTGTATAGCTACTGTTGAATCATCTTCTAAGTATTTTCTAAAAATCGTCCAAAATAGTAACCTCAGATTTATACCCTAAACTTGTTTTGATCATATCTCACTCATTACAATGATTCCATTGCATGGACAACTCTCACATGTGTACAAGACCCATAGCTTACTGTAAATCCATTATACTTCATCATTTTATAAGTTTACCATATGGTTCTTTACTGTTTTATACAGCCATCAAATTTAACCAAGATTTTAACCTTGTTTCTTATAGTTTTTCACATTTTTAATCATATTTATCAACACCAAATCCCCACATAACATTTTTATCATCATATAATAATCATATACATATACAATAGGAAATAAAATACATGTTTACATAATCAAATTAACAAGAAGATAAGGAGGACAATCTTTATACCACCATGATGATGTAGGTTGATCAAAACATGGATTTTTGATGGAGATACTTGTGATGCACCAAGACCATCTTCATGACCACCATGCTTCATGAACTCCTTGTGGAAAATCAGCCCCAAGACATCATGAATACTCCTCCTTGGATGTTATAAGTACCACCAATCAATAGGGTTTCAAAAGGGCTTCAACATATGCAAGTATAACATAGGATTTCATGGTTGAATCAAGATCAAAGGGTGTTTTTGGGAGAAAAGTGGACGGCATCAATGGAGTATTGAGAGAGTTTTGTGTTTGATTTGCATGTAAGGAAAATGGAAGTGAAAACCATTTGCTAGTTTTGAAGTTAGTGGAATGGTTTGCTTGAAAGGTAAGCTTAGGCTTACACTTGTATAAGTGTTAGCTAAACTTGATGCCACCTAAGGGTTGTGGTGTCAAGTTAGCCGTCCCATTTTGCTAGTGGGGTGGGACAAAGTGTTTTGTCTCATCTCACTAGTTTACGGGTATTCCTCGATTCTAGTTTCCTCGATTTGCGTGCCCTCGGGTCGTTTTACGAAAAACGTTTTTATAAATTATGAATCAACGTCACAAAACGAATCTAATAAAAATTGTCTCATCAAAAACGGAGTTCGAAAACGTAAATACGTAATCCTAAGGTTTCCGGTTTAGTCGTAAAGGACGTTAAAATAAAATCGTAAGTCCTAGTCTCTTCTCGTAAATTTGTGAGTTTATGAACCAACACAAATTTAAAACTCCAAAATAATATTTACGGATAAATTTATTTTCTGAAATGTCGGACTGTCACCAAGGATGGTGTATGTAAACGTAAGCACGTAACGTTGAATCCTCCGGTTTAGACGTATTCGATGCTACTCCAAGACGTAAATCCAAATTTCTTCCCAAAAATAAGTGAGTTCATATTGTATCATTAAAATAATATTTTCAAATAATATTTGAAAATAAAATATCAATCGTAAATTGACGGATTGTCACAGCATTTACCCCTAAACAGGATCTTTGTCCTCAAAGATCATCTTACTACTCGCTTCTTATAGAGTTAAAGCCATGTGGGTATTTCCTCCACATTCGGTCTTTTCTCACAAGTGCAATTCATTACAATACGCGAGTTTCATCAAACATAACTACGGGAATAAGATCAGGCTTAATGTTGACTTACTTTCTCTATCCATGATGTTCACGGGTTTTTGATGAATGCAACTTTTCGCCGATCTAAGCTCTACTAAGAATAATCATATTCTCACTTGATAGATATTCCATCAAGTTCGATATACGAAACATAATTCACGCAGTCTTTGAAGTCCTAGGGTAGATCCAGCTTATATGCCTTTCAATCCCAACTTTTACATCATCTCAATGGTCCCATACAACGGGGACTTATATCCCATGATTTGTCAGATCATGAATTCATTTTTCCGAGGTTAAAAATTGTGGCATAACTTCGCTACCCATTTGGCACTTCAAGATCTACATTTCATATTCACATAACCTCTTGCCCACTACCGGCAGTCAATAATCAAATCCTAGTTTCACCAAATCATTTCAGATCTCGCGGGTCGTGTATTTTGTAAGGTTAGGTTCGCCATCATAGGAAACCTTAAACCTAAAAGACATGTCCAACTCACTATGGGTGTATGTCGGATGTCTTCATCTCAACTCCTGCTTACAGATGCTCTAATATTTAGATTCTAACAAGATTCAATCTCGATCCTAATACGATAATTATCAATGATAATCTCTCCAAAGGAAAACGATTATACGGTCTATTACGAAAGGTCAATCATTCAAACATAGAATAGCGCTTATAGTATTTTGTATCATTACTTTACCTCGTCCCTTCGATTTGGGGTGGTACATAGTACTCCCATCAAGGTTCGTTCTCAATGATTTCTGAGCAAATTTCTAGAAATTCGATGCGAAGCGAGGATCTTGATATATAGATGATCGATACAAGCACACTATGTTTACATAACTCTTTTGCATTTATCATTAACGGGAATGATATTAGCAGATTTGGTCAGTCTGTCGACGATGACCCAAATCGAATCAAATTCAGATGATGAACTTTGCAATAGCTAGACGTTTACTAATGTATGAGGCGTGTCTGCCTTCATAATTGCCATTAGTACAACTTCTTCAGACAAAGATACGTTTAGTCATAAATGACATAAATAGAATACTTATACTTACAAATTCTAACATAACTATATCTCACAATCTCCATATTTATACAATCACCTGTGGTCTTTTTCATACATTTAATGCCATCGGGTTCTCAATTCTAATGGTTCACACTAGCCGCGAACCCCTTTTTATTATCTATATTATCTCTTTTTACAATCATCGACTATTTTTAAATTGTTCGGCAATTTATTTTGCTCATTTATTATTAAGGAACATGTCCTAATTGGTTCTTTATCCTTTCTACATAATGCGTCGGTATCTATATTCACTTCTCATGATGATATAATTATCATGTCCACAATTCACTCAGATATTCTTTCTATATTATGCGTCGGTAATTACGTTTACTTTCCTGATGAAATAAATATCATAACCGTATTTATTCAAAATTCCTTCTTTATATTTTCTATGTTTTAGTTTCGTCTCAACTATCATTTTTATCAGTTTTTCTTAATCCGGCGTTTAAAGCGTCGATAATTATTATAATTAATTAAATAATAATTATTAAATTTTTATGAAACGTAAACGTTTTAAATTTCTTAGTTCGACCAATTATAATAAAATGTTCAAAATAAATTTGATTTTAATTATCAAGATTTTTGCTAATTTATCGAAAATAAATAATAAGATTCGTAAATGTTCGAAAAACCTTAGATTATAATAAGATTCGTAAATGTTCGAAAAACCTTTGTTTATAATAAATAATAAGATTCTTAGTTTGAAAAGCAAAATGTGTCGTTTCGAATTTCAAGTCATGATTTAAAAGGTTTCCTCAATTCCTCTTAAGTTATCTTGAGGCATACACAAACATTTACCCCTAAACAGAAGTTTAGTTAAATGGTTTGTGTATAAGAGAATAATCCCTAAAAATCCTTTGTTAAAACATATTTCCATTTTATTTTTAGTAAAATCCAAAGTCTTAAAAGGGCTCTTAATTTGAAGAGTCAATTTATATTTCATTATCTATTAATCGCATGGTTAAATCATGTAAAGTATTAAGTCTTTAATCACGTGTTAATTATTCAAGGTACAGGTTTTTATCGTTCGGCCAATTCAGGGCAATCTATAAATAATTATTAACTCATTCTTTTTCGTATTAACAAACAAATAATCCTTAATGATCACGAGCACGAATTTATCGAATTTTAGCCTACACACGTGATTCACCAAATTTATGAATACTACATGTGCATCGGTCAATCCAAACGACATCACGAGAAACTCATAACGTTCATCACAAGTTCTGGATGTAATGATTGGAATAGATAATCTTTTTCGCAGATGCGAAGTTGATGATAACCATGCTGAGGATCAAAAACCTTGTAAATGATCGAACAAATCTTCCATTTCGAGTTATGGATATCGTTTTCGATTGTCAATTTACTCAGTTTATAGTAATCTATAAATATAAGGAATGATAACACCATAGCTCTTCATGATGACAGGCTTGGTATAACAAAATCTTTCTCCGACAACTCTCTTAGTTGTACGGTAATTCCTTTAATTTAGATGGTGCTGACGTACAGTGCACATGCCACGGGTGCAGCACCGGTTATATAATCAATACCAAATTCGACTTGCCTTAATGGCGAAAGTATAGGTAATTCATTAACAAATACCTCCCAAAGTTTTAGATAACATAAACACCTTTTAATACATTTATTTTAAGTTCTTCTAGATTACAATATCTATAACTAGTTCACAACCATTCATGGTATAATCTCAGGTCTAAATACAGGATATGGTCATCCATCAAGAATTATTTAGATCACTTTTGCTAATCAACATCTTATCATTTAGGGGAATTCTGTTCGAGTTCCCATCAATTAAAACAATGTCGTCATGTCATAATCAATCAATCCATTCTACTGGCATTATCAACTTGTTAGTTTTATTGCCGTCGATAAGATGCGAACTTCTCAAAAGACCAATAATAATTCATAATCCTTCACAAATTCAAGGATATATGGAGACACAACTACCATTAAAGAGTAAGGTCAACGCATAATCTACGCGATAGAATTTCAAATCAGATGCAGACGAAAACATTTAACGAATATGAATATATTTCATGTTTTCATAATTTGAGTACGCATTCGAAAGCTCCTCGGATCGTTACCCAGGTCATTCAAATGAAACCAAATCAAAAGAAATGATAGGAACGTCGATACATCCAGTCGGGTATCAACACTTGGTAATCAGATACTTTTCCTAAAAATCTCACTACGGGAGAATTGGACAAGAAAGAATTGTCAATTGTCAAATAGGACAATTTCCACAGATGAGTAAATTCAACTCAGAAGAATAGATGATACAGGCACATATGTAGGTGTCCCTAACATTATGTCCTTATTTTTCACTTCTTGCAGATCTCATTAAAATTTTAATCTTTCACAATCCTCAAAGAAAATGTAGGGTTTATTCATTAGTTTTATGGTGACTACTAATCAGCCTTGCATGGTCCATTCCAAATTGTATGTAGGCGCGCAACTATATACAATTTCAAGATTAACGATGCAATACTCAGTTCGTCAAAATTTTATCATCTTGTTTATAATAAAAACATTTTCATGCTTAATTCTTGAATAAGAATCAAGAATATATTTACAAAGATTTTCCTTGTTATGAAAACAATTAATTTTTCCCAAGCTGTTTTATAAACAACTTCATTTCGATAACAATCACTTATAAATCTCGCTTTGAATAATCCTTATTGTGATGAAAATTAAATTTTCTCAAAGGATACCGTTTTAACTTTATAAAAATAATGTGTGATCTGCAAAAGAGTGATGAAAGCTTGTTCACCAAGAATTAACTACAATATGGTAGGAAATGAGCTTAGCCAAATAATCATGAGGTTCATGATCTCGATGGCACTCAAAAAGAATAATCCACAACGCAATTCAAATCAAGATGAGTACTTGTTCAATGGTTGCATCACTAAAGGGAACATTAGGATGAAGCAATAAAAGATAGATAACATCGATACATGTAGAATTTAGCAATCAAAGGTAGTCTTTTCATTAATCACAAACAAGTCAAAATTGTACTGTAACACATTACGAGTCACTATGTCATACAATTCTCAGAACTCATCCTACCAACTGATGTCACAGTTAAGTTAGGGATTATTTTTAAAGGATACCACAATGACTACTAATCTACAAGAATCATTAGGTGTCCCACCTGTCCCGGAAGATCCATCGGTCCCAATTTCAGAAGAAGATTTCTTCAATTTATTTATTGGACACTGAGCATCCTCATTAGTGGACAATGGCATAGGAACAACCCTTAACACGAATCAACAATCAATTAAAACCTTATAATTCAATCACAGAACTTAACGACTTCTATTAATAATATCATATTCCATATGGGTTAAATTTTACTTTATTCAAGTTTCAACCAATTATATACTCAATTCAATATCCTACCTCATATTCCAATATTTTCAATCTTATTTTTCGGCCTTGTAAAGGCAATACAATCTCAATATGAATCAACACTTAATTTCCAATCCTATTAGCTCTTACAACAACAATTATCAAATGAGTCATTAATATGAAATGACTCGATCAGTCAATTAGACTTCTCGGAAAGGTATTAGTGGCATGAGGCTTTTGGGTAATGGTTCCAATGACAGCCTCAAGTGCAACATTCACCCTTTCGATTTTAATTTAAGAATTGGATGACAACGAGTCAGATGACATCTTTCTAGGTGGTAATGTTTTGTCAAACTCCACTCTATAAGGAAAGATCGTCATGGCATCGATATCAGATTTAATCTCGCCAATCCTTTTTCAATATCGCAATTAACTAATATCTACATTTCTACGAATATCAACCATTTGTTGGGATCATAAATATCCACAACTTGGTTTAGATCTAGGATAGCTAGAATTCCTACGAGAATAGCTTCGATTAATTTACTAGGGGATTTAGGGTTTCTTGTGACAATCTACGTCGTATAAATACCTCGTATAAATATCGAAATAATCATCAAACAATCATGTAATAAAATTACATCATATATGTATATATATAATCCAAGTTATATATATATTAAAATAACACTTCTCAGTCTGGCCTTGTCGGTAACTCGGGAATTCTTCGGCACCGTTATAGTCAAAAGATTTTTATACATTTTTAGAAAAATGTTTATAGTTAAAAGATTTTGAAAAGTTTTATTCAAAACCTTAGTTTTAAAAATCTTTCGTTCTCTATAACGAGAGCTCTGGTACCAAACTGTAACACCCCCAAATTTATACAACATAATACAGCGGAAGACTAGTTGGTGTTACGGGATAGCACATTACTCACATCATATACAACGCATAAAAATCACGTCGTTTAATAATAAAAGCATTTCCATTCATAAATATCAAAGTTACATAGGTCCCAAGTCATTATATTTTACACAGGTTTTACAAAGTATTTGAATGGAAAATATTGTTTAAGTGAGGGCCATTAATTCTTGTCGTCTTCCCGAGAATTACCTTCAAGTACCTGAGATAAAACATGTTAAAAGAAAAGGTCAGCGATAACGCCGAGTGAATTCATAGAGTTTAGTAAATTCCATCAATATAACTTTGGTATAAAATTAGTACCGAAAATCAATTCGTACAAATCATTGTAATAGGCCGTTAAATAGCCAAAATCATTTTATACAAATCTTTGTAATGGGCCATAAAATAGCCAAAGTCATTTTATACAAATCCTTATCGAAAATCATAGTATAGGCATTTGCCTTAAAAATCATTATACGAGCCAATGTCGTAAAAAAAAACATCATACAATACGTCTTATGACGTTGTATAAAATCAAATAAAAACCGTTATATGAATATGGTTATGAAAACCAAAACACAAACATAATATCAATAGTATGACCCTGTATTGCTAGTCAGGCAATACATCGTAATTCGGAGCGTCTAGTAATATTTCGGTGATTTGGATTATTATAAGCCGCATGACATTGTTACCTTACTAAACCAACAACGGGTAACTAACCCGATACCAATTTCTCCCATCTAAAGTAGCGTGTCGTCACAAAGGTCACGCTATGGAAATCTTCTCATACATAAATTCGCTTACCAATCAATGTGGCACGACGGGGATCAACCGTCAAGGCGCGAACTTGGGTGATCGTCCCCAAATAGTACTATTAAATGCATAAGCGTCTACCAACTCCCGGTAGTTCACAATTCATGCTAATGGGACTTTTAGTGACATAACCTAACTTTAATAATCCATTTTATTTCATCTATCGGGTCCATTAATCATTTATCGGGTCATACAATCGGGTCATTCAATCATTCGGGTCCAAAATCAATAAACAAACAATCGGGACAAATGGTGTCCTATTTTATAAAACTAACATGTTATCTCCCTCGCGGGTTTATAAAACATTATAAAGACATTTAAAAGAGTGCGAGACTATGAACTCACGTTGATGTGGGAAGGCGGGTTATCGGCAATTCGGACGTACGGTACGTGCTTCAATCACGGAAACCTATATAAATAATAATTGGTCTTAGACGTTTGTCTAATGACTTTATAAAAATATAAATTATGTATACATATGATGATTATATATAATATGATGATCAAGTGGGTTTACATATTCTCGTTTACTCATTTTAGAGTTATGTGTCGATAACTTTTATACTAGTTTTCTCGTTTTACCTATTTACGTATTTTAGGTCCAATAAGCTTATTATAAGTTATTTAACTTATTTTAATCCATTTTGTACTTAGATTATCAGTACTTAAACTTTACAAGTTGGGCCCAAATGGGTTAAGCCCAATAAGTTCTTCTAATAAGTATTTATCTTATTAAGTCCAATTATTAGTCCAATGTGTTTAGTTAGCTCGTAAATGTCCGTATTTCTTATAGTTCGGGTTTTATCGGTTTTTACTTGTATTAGTTACTTATACATCAGTATATGACTTTTATAAACTTTACATTAGACGGGTTTGGTCGTCTAAGCTTTATTTGGCGAAAAACGTTAATTTTACGGCAATAGCCGAAAAAGTCGTAAAAATCAAGTTTATAGTTTTTATAACTTATAAAACATAACAAGTTGCCATTTTTATAAAATGTCCACTTATTTATCATTGTACATATTTATATAAATAAAATCCAAGAGTTAGTGGGTTTTAACTTTACATTTTATACAATATAATTTTGAGTGCTTATATAATAGTATTATACTTTATTTTCCAAAATCTGATTTTTATCTTCACTTTCACCAAAACTGCCATATCTTGATTTCTATATGGAGATAGAAGCTCAAATTTTTATCACATAAACTACATGATATGTGCTACATTTAACTCTCCTATAGATACTGTTGAATAATCTTCTAAGTATTTTCTAAAAATCGTCCAAAACAGTAACCTCAGATTTATACCCTAAACTTGTTTTGATCATATCTCACTCATTACAATGATTCCATTGCATGGCCAACTCTCACATGTGTACAAGACCCATAGATTACTGTAAATCCATTCTACTTCGTCATTTTATCAGTTTACCATATGGTTCTTTACTGTTTTATACAGCCATCAAATTTAACCAAGATTTTAACCTTGTTTCTTATAGTTTTTCACCTTTTTAATCATAATTATCAACACCAAATCCCCACATAACATTTTTATCATCATATAATCATCATATACATATACAATAGGAAATAAAATACATGTTTACATAATCAAATTAACAAGAAGATGAGGAGGATAATCTTTATACCACCATGATGATGTAGGTTGATCAAAACATGGATTTTTGATGGAGATACTTGTGATGCACCAAGACCATCTTCATGACCACCATGCTTCATGAACTCCTTATGGAAAATCAGCCCCAAGACATCATGAATACTCCTCCTTGGATGTTATAAGTACCACCAATCAATAGGGTTTCAAAAGGGCTTCAACATATGCAAGTATAACATAGGATTTCATGGTTGAATCAAGATCAAAGGGTGTTTTTGGGAGAAAAGTGGACGGCATCAATGGAGTATTGAGAGAGTTTTGTGTTTGATTTGCATGTAAGGAAAATGAAAGTGAAAACCATTTGCTAGTTTTGAAGTTAGTGGAATGGTTTGCTTGAAAGGTAAGCTTAGGCTTACACTTGTATAAGTGTTAGCTAAACTTGATGCCACCTAAGGGTTGTGGTGTCAAGTTAGCCGTCCCATTTTGCTAGTGGGGTGGGACAAAGTGTTTTGTCCCATCTCACTAGTTTACGGGTATTCCTCGATTCTAGTTTCCTCGATTTGCGTGCCCTCGAGTCGTTTTACGAAAAACGTTTTTATAAATTATGAATCAACGTCACAAAAAGAATCTAATAAAAATTGTCTCATAAAAAACAGAGTTCGAAAACGTAGATACGTAATCCTAAGGTTTCCGGTTTAGTCGTAAAGGACGTTAAAATAAAATCGTAAGTCCTAGTCTCTTCTCGTAAATTTGTGAGTTTATGAACCAACACAAATTTAAAACTCCAAAATAATATTCACGGATAAATTTATTTTCTGAAATGTCAGACTGTCACCAAGGATGGTGTATGTAAACGTAAGCACGTAACGTTGAATCCTCCGGTTTAGACGTAGTCGATGCTACTCCAAGACGTAAATCCAAATTTCTTCCCAAAAATAAGTGAGTTCATATTGTATCATTAAAATAATATTTTCAAATAATATTTGAGAATAAAATATCAATCGTAAATTGACAGATTGTCACAAAATCAGTTGATATTAAAAACATCGATTGGGTTAATATTTTTACTATGGGGGAGAAAATGTGATTTAATAATGAGATCAATCAATTTAATGGTTTGACTTAATGTGCTGGCTCATCCCGACGTATGCGAAATGTTTTCGAATATCGTGGCATATGTTAAGGGGAGAAAAATGGATTTGGATATCAAAATGGATTTCATGGTGATATATACTTACCCACAACATCTCTATTCACGACAGTGACGATTGTGGTGACATAAGGATGGTAGGATATGTTAAGTCTAATGATTCTTCTAAAACCGGAGGAATCTTCCCAAGGACATTCCATAGCTAGAAAGAGTAGTCCTTAGGAAAAATGGAGAAAGATTGTGAACGTAGCTGAATGCCGACCTAGTACTTAAGTTAGCACTGGAAGAATCACAACAAGGTGCTAGTCATGACGTATTGGTAAGCATTGAAGGGGTTGAAGAATGAAAAAGAATTGTAAAGATAAAGGGTGAAAAGAAAGAAGCCCTCCTTAGAACTTAGGTAGAAACCGGGTCAACACATACGCTATTGAGATCATTTTTAATGATACTCGATATTAAAGATAAACATCATAAACCCAGTGATGCAATGCACAACCCAACCCAACTAACTCAGATATCTCTCAAAAGGTATTTGTTTTAATCACACGGAGATCAACATGTCTTCTATCGATTTATTCACTCCGAATAAGTTGGTATTGAAATGGTGGCACTCCTCTCCAGCCTCTGATCAGTAAAATCCAAAATGTACGATCGAGTCTAGAGCCATTTGAGATCATCAAATATCTCATTAGGACACACTTTCATAATTCCTTGCTTCTTCACACACTGTGAAAAGTAAGTAAGATCTTAAGAGTCCTACGCAAAATCTTCATGATCTTGCCTGAACATCCAAGTAATACGAAAGTATTTACAATGAAGATGGAAATCCTTCTTGAGCGAATATCAAAAAGCTCATGGTAGGTGACTTATGCGATTCTTTATGAACTAAACTTGTGATAACTGGAAAGCAACAGTGGTTTAATTCTTAAATGAATTTAAACACGTTCCAGGCCTCTACGCAATATCTTAGTGATCTTGCCAGAACACTCAGAGTGATACCTTAGTGTTCACACTAATGAGTGGAAATCCTTCTAGTGTTAACCTCAAACAGCACTTGGTATGTAACTTGCAAGATTCTATACGAATCAAGCTCGTGACAACTAGAAAGCAACAATGGTGCGGTTCTTAATTGAATTTCACTTGTTCTAGGAACATGAATTGACGGCTTCAAATCATGCGGATAATATTATCCATGTGATTCACTCTTTATGTTCGCAATCAGCTTTGGATGGTCGAATAAAGAGAACGGGTTTACCCGTGAAATCTTGTCAAGGAGGTTCTTAATTGAAACTACCTGTCACAAGTTTGATATTTTATATCGTCCAACGGTCTTCACCGACCGGAGGTAGAATGCTACCGAATTAGAATGAAATGTTAAAAGGCATTTCATCCGTGTATATGTTTTGTTGCTAATTGTCTTATGCAGCTGATGTAGTGGTTTTACTACTCTTTAGGAAAAGAGAACAAAAAGGGTAAGCACGACGATTTAGGAAAACCGTGTGTAAATGACCCTAAAATGAGTTCGTTCTCAAGGAGGCTAGTGTGTTATGTGTGTAGTGATTTGGATTACTTTGTGATTATATTTGTGAGAAGAAAAATAGAAATGAGATTAGAAGAGAAAGACGGTTACGAAGACGGATTAAACTAAGACGAAAAAGGTGTACACGTAAAACCGTAAAAAGCACTAAAATTAAAATTTTACCCTAACAATTACCAAAAATCACTAAAAATCCACAAAGATATTCTAAGAGTTTACAAAAAATCCAAACTTGCCAAAACCTTTTAATTAATTAAAAAATGACTTTTTAATGCTAACTAAAGCCCTAAAAATCAATATTAACTATTAAAAAGTCCCAAACAAGATTTAAAAGTTTGTAAACCTAAAAAATACCCTAATTAAGCTAAAAAGTATTTTTCAAAATTTTAAAACCACTAAGAACTATTTTTAAACAATTAAAAACTATTAAAATCAATTAAAACTTAAATTAATTCTAGAAAATAATTAAAAGACTCTAAAAACATTTGGAGAGTTGCAAAATTCCTAATTAAGTGTCTAAAATCTAGGAAAAATATAAAAACTTAGAAAATCAGAATTTTAGTTTTTAACAATAAAGTAATATTAAAATATAATTAAAAATCCAAAAATCATAAAAATTCTAAAAACTTGCAAACTAGCTTAATTTAACCTAAATAACTCAGAAATAAAAGTGAAATTACCTAAATACCCTTAATGGGCCTAGAAAATGGGCTAAACCCAAAACAGATCACTATTGGGCCAAATTTGGGCCCAATATAAAAAAGTGTCCAAAAAAAGCCCAAAAAGCACTACTTGACTCAAAAGTTGATTTTAAACAACTTTTTCCAAAGGCCCAAAAGCTGAATGTGTGAAATAAGCTAGCTTATACCAAACATCTTATTCTTAATGGGCTTTTTGGCCCATTAAGCTATAAGCCAATGCCATAAGCTGAAATTAGACACACAAGATTCTTTTGTCCTAAATAAGACTTCTGTAAAAATAAATTTTAAATAAGCCCAAGTAATGAGCCTGAAAATGCAATAAGCAATCTACAGAAAACGACAAAATAGTCGTTTTTGAGTTCTAGGCCACCCCAAGTGCTGATTCAAGTTCCTATAGCTTTCAAATGACTTAATTAAGCAAAATCAACAAAGTGTTTTCAAATAAGTTGACTGAATAAGCTGGAAAAAGCAAATAAGCACTTATGTAAAAGTCAAATAAGTTGGTTTGTCAAAGTCAAAGTCCAATAAGCTCCAGTCTAATCGAATGGGTCAAATAATGAAGATCTATCACAAAAATAAGTTGTTGCAAGTCTGGATAAGCTAAAATAGCTTTTTGATAAGCTGAGTTCAATTTTACACTAGCAGGGGCTAGTTTTGGGTGTTAAGCAGTGGAAACTTTTTCCACTGCTTGACTTGTTTGACTTTTTGACTTTAGTGACTTTTTTTGGAGATTTAGATTACACAAAGGAACCCAAATGATCTTTGAATCAAAAGGAGTCAAGAACAATCAAAATATCACAACCACAAACACCCAATTGATACAGTTTAATCAATAAAGTACCAGATCTAGCACAGACATGAACAAGTAAGCAGTTTAGGTTCAAAAAGCAATTTTAGCACAAATCAGCCAGCCAAATTCAACCAAATTCATAAACAAGCTATATTAAACTCAAATAAGCAAGTCTAAACAGGTTTCATGCAATGATTTAAAGAATTAAGCAAGATTCAAGCTAATGAATGTTACTGATGAACACTAACACATGTAGTTTTTCACTTTGCTGATGTATTTGACACACAAGCCAGATTCAACACCTCAGATCTATCAAGTATGTTATATTAATGATGTTTAAACAAATTTTATCCCTAAACTTGCATAAACTCTAGGTTTTCCCAAAATTTTAGGTAAAAAATAGTCAAACTCAATAAGTTATAGCACAATCTTTGATTCAAGGTTTCAAACCACAAAACTAGCAGCAAAACACTCTCAAACAAGTGTATATTAGATATAGAGCACAAACACAAACTTCCTCAAACACAATAACAAGATTCAATCACAAACAGATAATCCCAAACACCCCTTTATCTTTTCAAATACAAATTAAACAAGAAAAAGTGAGATTTTAGACCACCCAAGTGCTGATTAACACAATAACAGATGAGAACAACAGATTCAAGCAAGATTAAGCCACAAATACACAAGAACATAGTCAACACTCAAATATCACAAATATCCAAAATATTTTCAGATTTTGAGATTAAGGGTGTGTACCTCATGGATGTACATCCACACCCACGAATTGAGCTTATGTGCTAGCAAGAACAAGCACAAGCTTCCACAATAAAGCCTGATAAGAATCAACAAAGTTAGAAGCACAATTATAAAATTAGAAAGATGAAAAATCCTTGATTGATGCAACTCTTGTCCTCCACACTAGATTATCCCCAAGTTATAAGCTTCACCACACCTTGATAACACAATATCAGGGTGCTATGATCAGCCCTATAGCCTAAGAATTCCAAGATAGACCAAGATCTTAGCAAAATATCAAGAAATTGTGGAAAATGTGCAAACTTTTGCACACTCCTCTTTTGAAAACAGATTTTTGATTCAAGAATAATGAACAAATAACAACAATAAACAGGTTATAACAATGGCACTTGAGCTTTCTTCAACATTTCAAACTCATTTCATTAATATTGAAAAGGATTTATAGAAAAGTGAACTTAGGAAAATTCAAGAGAAAATTTTAAATGACAGTCTAAATGCCTTTATATAGGCTACAAGTAACTACTACAAAGCATAAAAAACGTAACCCTAAGTGCTTGATCTTCCAAATATGCCCTTGTAGAATTTGAAAACCTTGGACTCATGTGATGTTTCCTTGGACGTTTGTGGAGTAGATAGTTGTTGGAATTTGATCTAAGGGCTCAAACAAAGCTTAAAATGTAAGCTTGTATATGGATGGTTGATTCTCTGGCTTGTTGTGGCAGTTTCCTCAAGAGAGTTGGCAGGGGAATCTTGTGTGGCCCTCGGGGGTGATGTGGCAAGTGATTTAAAAGTTGGGTTATGATTAGAAGACCACTAATCATAATTTTGGAGGTGATGGATGCTTAATTATTGCTTAAGCAATAATCCCCAATTCATATTCTTGAGTAAATAGTAACAAGTCTAATCTGATTTGGGTTTTAAAAGTCATGTTAAGCGCCAAATATTAAACTAATCAAAGATTAGTTATAACCGGTTTTAAGTGGAGGGTGACATGGAGGTTTGGTGGGATTTCATTGGTGGAGAGAGTGAGTGGGGCACGTGTCACCCCCTCACCGGCCTAGGTAAATATCTTGTCTTGGCAGCTTTGGTCCTTCACCTTCCTTTCTTCTTTCACTTTGTGTTTAAGTATAGAAAACTGAATTTCCTTTGTAAATAAACTTTCAGTTTTCACACTTTGGCCACAAATACATTTCCAAAGTATTTTCATGGGTAATTCTTGCCATTTTGTGATTCTCGAGGGGCTGCTTTGGCATTTTGTTGATGGATAATGGTCTTGACTTGCATATTTGATATTTTGGAGGACTGAATTTGCCAAGTCATAATGATTGAGGGACCATTTTTGCAAAATGTTGAAAGTTAAGGGTCCTTTTTGTAATTTTGGGATTTTCAAAAGACCAAACTTGTAGTTTCTTGTACTTTGAAGGACTTCATGATATATTTGACTTTGTGGAGGATAATGGTTGACAATTTAGCTTTGTTGAGGGGCTAAACTTGCCAATTCTTCAAAGTGGAGGGTCCTTTTTGTAATTTTGACAAACTTTAGGGACCAAACTTATAATTATGAGGATACAAGGGTATAAAGTGTCAATTCTTCCATATTAGAGGACCCTTCTTCATAATTCTTAAAATCTACAAGGGTTTATCTTGGGAAAGTCTTCATTAGGGCTTGGTTCATTGTGCGGCTTCTTTCCCGTGTTCGTTTTTGCATGATTCTTGTGATCTTTTGTCATTTTCTCAATATCCGTACCTAAAATACACAAGCAACAAACACAAGCATATATATGGGCATTTTGATGATATTTAATGCATTTTAAGCCCTATTTGGACCATGAGACTATGTATAAAAGCAGTCTCATCACTCCCCAATACTAAACCATTGCCGTGCCCTCACGCAATGCTAGAATAAATACTATTATTGCTACTACTACTTGTGTCTTAGACATAAAGTATGATTTTCATTGCAAAATGGGATGTTTAGGTTCATAGAATAAGAACACGTGAATGCTTCGTTAGAAATAATTTCATCGTCCTCGATTTTCACCCCAATTCCATGCCAAGCGTGCAACGAGATCATTGTCATTATAAGTTAGTAATGCTAACACTAATCATATGCCCTAATCACGTACTTATCCTCCCATTATTCCTAAGTTGTATCTCTTATATTTTATATTGTCATGAATGTTTCACGAGGATCCATTGTTTGACTTATGCGATAATAGAGATTTAGGTCTAAAAATAGAGTCCTAACGGTGTAACCAAGACCTTCAAATCAATAACCCCTCCCAATAGACAACGATGTCAAAAAATTAAGTCAACAAGAAGAATCGATAAACACGGTTTTATAACGGTTTTGAACATGAGACTTATTACCAAGACTTTTATACGCCTCCTAACGAAAGGGCCTTATTATCTTTGGTTTACCTCCATCTTTTATTCAACTTCGCCATGAAGCTTTTATTATGACTTCGGTCTTGCCTTGCCTTTTATTATCCACCTCATCGGTAGTTTTATTAGCCAAAGACGTGTATCCTCACGCTAAGGCGAATTTTGGATCTTTAAAGGTTCGAAGATTAAGGCTTGATTCACTTTCAATTTTGCATAGATTTTTCGGCCTTGTGGGGCTTCAAATTGTTTGCTTGATTTAGGTGAGCACTTGAAATCTTATTATTGGGTGAAGCTTTTGATTATTCGGGTGCCAATACTTCAAAACCGTAACGCTGGCGATACCTTAATGTCTTCACAATTTAATTACACGGAAGCTACTAGAAAAGATTAGAAACCCAACAATCCCAACTAAACCGCTAAGTCAATATTTATTAAGCAAAAAATATTTACATGCGAAGGGAGAATAAGCAAACAACGAGAACACGTGAGTTTTTGAAAGAATACGAGTACTCTACGTTTAGCATAGTAACTTATAATTAACCCTATCATTTCTCGTCCTCATTTAAGAGACTTAGCCTAATGTGAAGTTAAGGAACCAAAGCTAAGTGCTCAACACGCACGGTCGAGTCAAAAATTACTCTCATTCTCGCCATCAGAAAACCTACATTCGTGTCTTCAAACACTTATAAAACATGAGAAAATTTTTAAAATTTTGCCATTTTTAGCCTTATTTTGCAACAAAACGATAAACAAAAAGGTAAACTTTGGAAAGCGTGAAGGTTTGGCAAGGCAAGTATCTATTCACCCCCCATACTAAAGTTAAACATTGTCCTCAATGTTTCGAGTCTAGGGGTGCAAACACCCCCATACTAGAGACGTAGTCGAATGCCTAATATAGCATGGAAAGGGTGTAACCGTTAAATTTAAAGCCGTTTATGAAGTGTGCTATAAACCTAAGGTTAGAACATCAAAAGGATATATCATGGATATTGAGAAAGTCATCAAAGCAAACGATCGAGTGCTCCCATAAAACGAACACGAGAGGCTCCAATCGTGAAGATCATGATCATCTAAAGTCCACAATTCACAAACAACCACGGAACAAAAGTTTGAAGGGCACAAATCCCCACACGTTAACTACATTAGAAAGCGATAATATGTACATAGGATAAGCATGGGACTCCCCACGAGTCACCTCGTTTTTTATTACCGAGTCATGAGCTCGACTCGATCCCCTCAATACTAATTATCATTGGGGAAGGTGACTTGGTCGAGGTAGTTCAAGGATGGAACTTCCACCCCAAAGTAGTGCTTCAACCTATGTCCATTCACCTTGAAATTGGGGCTATCATTTTGAGCTAGCTCGATGGTCCCATATGGACCAACGAGATTTGAGCTTTCCCGAGAAGATTTTCAACCGAGAGTTAAAAAGTAAGACTTTGTCTCCAACATGGAACTCTCGGTTTTTGATCTTAGAGTCGTGAATGAGCTTAGTTCTTTCCTTATAGATCAAAGAATTTTCATAAGCCTCATTCCGAAGTTCATTGAGCTCATTGAGTTGGATCTTGCGTAGGTCACCGGCTTTGTTGATATCAAAATTAGCCCACTTCAAGGCCCAATAAGCCTTGTGCTCCAACTCAATGGGGAGGTGGCACGCTTTCCCGTACACAAGACGATAAGGCGTACAGCCGATCGGGGTCTTGTAAGCAGTACGGAAAGCCCACAAAGCATCATCAAGTTTATCAGCCCATGAGGCACGATGCTCTCCCACAGTTCTTTCAAGAATTCGCTTCAGCCCTCGGTTTGATATTTCAGCCTGGCCATTAGTTTGTGGGTGGTAGGCTGTGGAAAGACGATGATTTACACCGTACTTAGCCATGACTCGAGCAAATTGATCATTGCAGAAATGAGTCCCACGATCACTAATAATGGCACGAGGCACACCGAATCTAGCGAAAAGAGCTTTCAAAAAGTTACAAACCACCCTTGCGTCATTAGTAGGTAAAGCTTTGGCTTCAACCCACTTTGAAACGTAGTCAACGGCTACAAGGATGTATTTGTTTCCTTTAGACGAAGGGAATGGCCCCATAAAGTCGATACCCCAAACATCAAAAATTTCACACTCTTGAATGAAATTCTGAGGCATCTCGTCTTTATGTGTGATTTTGCCTTGCTTTTGGCAAACATCACATCGTTTGACCATATCGTGAGCGTCACGGTATATGGAGGGCCAATAAAATCCCGAATCAAACACTTTTTTAGCGGTGTAGTTGGGACCAAAGTGACCACCGGTGGGTCCTTTGTGGCAAGCATTAAGGATTTCAGACGCTGCCGGTCCATCAACACATCGGCGAATAATCAGGTCGGCACATTGTTTGAATAGGTAAGGGTCGTCCCAAAAGTAAGTCTTGATGTCGGTGAAGAACTTCTTCTTTTGTTGGGACGTCAACCCTTCCTTGAGAATTCCACCCGCCAAGTAGTTTGCAAAGTCCGCAAACCACGGGGTTTCATTCGACTTCGAGTTTATAGACATTAAGGTCTCCAAGGAAAAAGAATCATTGATTTCTTTGGTCGGATGATCCCCTTGGTATGGATCCTCAAGTCTGCTAAGATGGTCCGCGGCTAAGTTTTCTGCTCCTTTTTTATCGCGAATTTCGATTTTAAATTCCTGGAGCAGCAAAACCCAGCGAAGAAGTCTTGGTTTGGAATCTTGCTTTGTCAACAAGTACTTCAGCGCGGAATGATCGGTGTAAACAATGGTGGTAGAAAGGACAAGATAGGGGCGGAATTTTTCAAAAGCATAGACAACAGCTAAAAGCTCTTTTTCGGTTGTCGTATAATGCAATTGTGCCCCCGTCATTGTCTTGCTAGCGTAATGGATCGGTTGGAAGTGTTTGTTCACTCATTGTCCAAGAACCGCTCCAATAGCAAAATCGCTAGCATCGCACATCAACTCAAAGGGAAGCTCCCAATTAGGGGTAACCAAGACGGGTGCCTTAGTTAGCTTATCCTTAAGCGAGTCAAAGGCTTCAAGACACTCTTTGGAAAAGATAAAATGAGTATCTTTTTCCAAGAGGTGGGTCATCGGGCGAGCGATTTGAGAAAAATCTTTGATGAATCGACGGTAGAAGCCCGCATAACCCAGAAAACTTCTCACACCCTTCACGGTTGAAGGTGGAGGCAACTTTGCGATAACATCGACTTTAGCACGGTCAACTTCAAGACCGGCTTTCGAGATCTTATGTCCAAGCACGACGCCTTCTTTTACCATAAAATGGCATTTTTCCCAATTCAGAACTAGGCGAGTGTCTTCGCACCGCTTTAGCATACGTTCTAAATTGGCAAGGCAAGAGGAGAAGGAATCCCCGAAGACCGAGAAATCATCCATGAAGACTTCCATGGTTTGTTCAACCATGTCATGGAAGATAGCTAACATGCACCTTTGGAAAGTCCCGGGCGCATTACATAAGCCAAAAGGCATTCTTTTGTAAGCGAAAGTGCCATAGGGACAAGTGAATGTAGTCTTCTCTTGATCTTGGGGATCGATGGGTATTTGAAAATAACCCGAGAAACCATCGAGAAAGCAGTAATATTCATTACCGGCTAAACGTTCAAGCATTTGGTCCATAAAAGGTAGAGGGAAATGATCCTTTCTCGTGGCATCATTGAGTTTGCGGTAGTCTATACAAACTCTCCACCCAGTAACGAGACGAGTGGGAATCAACTCGTTGTGTTCATTGGGAACAACGGTTATTCCGCCCTTCTTGGGCACACAATGGATTGGATTAACTCATGGTGAATCCGAAATAGGGTAAATCATACCCGCATCAAGAAGTTTGATAACCTCTGTTTTGATGACTTCATGGATTTTTGGATTCACTCTTCGTTGGCTTTGAATTGTGGGCTTGAAGTCGTCCTCCATGAGAATTTTGTGGGTGCAGAAGTGAGGATCAATTCCACGAATATCCGAGATTTTCCAAGCAATAGCCTTCTTATGAGCTTTCAGCACGGCAACGAGGTGAGTCTTCTCTTCATCTTTCAAATCCGTTGCAATAATGACTGGCGACTTCTTGTTGTCGTCAAGGAACACGTACTCGAGATGAGGCGGCAACTCCTTAAGTTCCAAATCCGGAGGATTTTCGACGGGAGGCGTATTCGAAGTCGGAGTATCGATAGCAATGACCGTGGGAGATGGAGGCGAAGGATTGTCTTCGGTGAGAAGATTGTCAAAGAAATTCATGTCTTCATCCCCATCGATAGGAGAATCATTAGTAGCTAAATTCGCATCTCCCATGGTATCTTCAAGATTGTTCCAGAATAAATCACTATCTCCAAATAGAGACAACGATGAATCAATAGAGGACACGGTCTCAACATTGGGAAGAGAGGTAGGAATACTTTTGCAAGCATCATTAAAGTGTTCTCACAAGCCTCATCAAGAACGTCAATACAATTAACGCTCTCATATGAATAAGGCTGTTTAGACAACTTTCCCATGTTGAAGACTACTTTATCGTCACCCACTCTCATGATAAGCTCACCGGCTTCAACATCAATGAGAGTGCGACCGGTCCGAAGGAATGGACGACCAACAATCAGTGGTACACGGGGGTCCATCTCGTAGTCGACGACAACAAAATCAGCAGGGAAGGTGAATTTGTCGACTCCTACAATGACGTCTTCGGCTATCCCCACTGGATAAGCAACCGTACGGTTGGCTAATTCCAAAGTCATTTTGGTGGGGACTAGCTCTGGGAGAGATAATTGCTTCCAAACACTTAGAGGCATGAGATTAATACTGGCACCTAGATCGGCTAGGGCCATGCAATTCTCTACTCCCAGGAAATTGCAAGGGATAAGAAAACGACCCGGATCACCAAGCTTGGTTGGCAATTTCCTTAAGAGCACTGCAGAGCAGTTCTCATTAAGTTGGGTGTTGGCAATATCGAGGAGCTTTTCCTTATCGCTCAGAAGATCTTTAAACATTTTCGCATATTTGGGCATGTGAGCGAGAGCCTCAGCGAAGGAGATATTGAAATTCAGTTGTTTGAACATTTTAAGGAAATTCGAAACCTGAATATCATCCTTGCTCTTTTGCTTCTCTTTCCTCAACCTTGAAGGATAAGGTATATTGGAAGAAGAGGAAGGCTTTAGAGGAATAGGATCACTCACAACCACGGGTGGAGGAGGGGTAGAAGAAAGAGGTGGAGAAATTGGGGAAGGAGAAGGATGAGGAATAGGAGCAGGCGACTCGTTCTCCTTAGTCACAACCACCGGTGGAGGTATAGGAAGCTCGGGTTCCTTGGTACCTTTACCACTTCGAGTGGTGATTGCTTTCATCTCCCCTCTTGGGTTCGCAACGGTGTTACTTGGAAGAGTACCCGAAGAAGAGGGTTGATTACCTTGGAAGAAACTAGCCATCATGTTCCTCAGATCATTAGTTTGGCTATCCAACGTAGTTCTCATATCGGCTCTCAAATCATTTCCTTGCTTGACCAAGTCTGCTTTCAAATTGCGCACTTCCTCTTGGAGATTTCCCACTATCACATCATTGGTCCTCATATAGGTTGCAACCTCTTGGTGTAATGCAGTGGTCGCTTGGTTGGGAGGAGCATTGTATGCAGGTGGTTGGTAAGCAGGTTGTTGGTAGACTTGATTGTTACGTTGAGGTGGTTGTTGCTGCTTGTGAGGTGGTATGTATGGTTGTCGAGGTGGTTGTTGTTGTTGAGGAGGGCGGTTAAGGTTTTGTTGTTGGTTTGGGATGGTAGGAGGAAAACCGGGTGGTGAAAGATAGTTGTTTGATCGATAGCTAAGCAAGTTACGGTCACCTTGAGGTCTAGCTTGATAAGCAGGTTGAGGATAGGTGCCATATGCCGCATTCACATTTTCAGCAGGGTAATCTTGGGTGGCGGTACAAGTAGTGTAAGAGTGAGGACCACCGCATATCTCACAAGGTTGGCTGACAACGTTCACTTGTGCATTTTTGGCGTTGTTGCTGTTGTTGTTGCTGACGGTGTGGGTGACAAGCGATTCAAGAAGCGTGGTGATTTTGTCAAGTCGCTTGTCGCTGTCATTAGTGCTAGCACTAGCGACATTGGTCCTAACACTCTTGGTTTGCACACGAGATTTGTTCTCAATGATGTCCCAAGCAGCATTGGAAGTCTTAGCCAATAAATTATCCCCCGAGGCACTGTTTAGTGAATCTTGGTCACTCATGCTTAAACCATTGTAAAAAGTATTAATTTGATGTACTTTGGTAAAACCATGTTGTGGGCATTTTCTTAAAAGATCTTTAAAGCGATCCCAAGATTCACTGAATGACTCATCGTACTTTTGTTCAAAATTTATGATCTCATTCCGCAAAGCGGTAGTACGAGAGGGTGGAAAAAGTAGTTGATAAACTTTGTTTCCAAATCCGTCCACGAGAGAATACTCTGTGGCGGTTCCTTAGCAAGCCAATGCCGGGCTTGTCCCTCTAAAGAAAAGGGAAAAAGTTGTAACCTTATAACCTCTTGTGGAACACCATTGAACTTGACCGTGTTGGTGAGTTGCAAGAATCTCTTTATATGGTCATGTGGATCATCAATGGTTCGTCCCAAGAACGGTTGAGCGGAGACCATCTGGATAAAGCCTGATTTAAGCTCGAAATTGTTGGCGGCAATTGGTGGTATAACAATTGGATCCGTGTTGCCATCGACATGAGCTTGCAGCAATTCAATCATCGGGCGATTATCCGGAAGGTGCTCATTGTTGTTGTTATTATTCATGTTGTTGTTGTTATTATTGTTTGGAGGTGGTACACCGGCCATGTCTAAGTGATCGAGAGGCTCGGGCTCTTGATATGACGTGGATCGGGTGCGCATACACCTGCAAAAGAACGAACAAAGAGAAACAAAGCAAAAATATTTTTGGTTTTTATGTTTTTTAATAATTTTTTTTTTGTATTTTTGAAAATTTTATATTTTTTAGGATTTTTTTGAAAATTTTTTATGAAAAAGTAACGTTCACGGGGAACGGATCCCAAAATCCAAGTTCTCACAAAAAACTTTTGATCTTAACGAGAAGAGCCGGCAGCGGCGCCATTTGATACAAGGTTTTTCAATGGGTTCTAATTCCTCTCGGTATCCTCTCGAATTGATCTCAGTCTTAAGTGGAATGATTGTTCTTGGTTACTAAATAAAAGGGTTTGGTTTTCTAATCTACTTAACGTTTAAAATGGAAATTTAAATCAAACACAATTACTTTAGTAACAATTAATAAAAATGTGAATTAAAAGTGAAATTAGGATCAAAACTAACATTTAAATCAAAGTATGAAATATAAAATATAATTTGTGAGATAAACGTAAAGAAACAGTAAAACAGAAAACAGTAACACTACAAGAAAATTGATTCGGAACTTTTACCCTTGATTCGGAACTTACTCAAAGACAACTCATTCGGAAGTTACTGTTCATCCATTCGGAACTTTTGAAAAGCAATTGGATCGGAACTTCTTGCTTGGTTCGGAACCTTCCGAATGAAGGTGCTTGGTTCGGAAGTCTCGGCTTGATCCGGAACTTCAAAAATTGATTCGGAACCTTCCGGATGAAAGGTTGGTTCGGAACTTTCGGCTTGGTCTGGAACTTCAAAAATTGATTCGGAACTTTCCGGATGAAGGGTTGGTTCGGAACTTTTTCAAAGTAAACTCATTCGGAACATTTGCTAGACAAACTCATTCGGAACATTTGCTTCGTTCGGAAGTTTAAGCTTCATTCGGAACTATTGCTTGATTCGGAAGATCTGGAAACCCAGAACAGTAGCAGATATACGAAGAACAGGGAACACGGATTTTAATCAAAATCAAACCAAATACTTAAAAAGGTTTTACCAAATTAAACACAAATTATTTAAACACCATAAGCAACGAATCCCACCAATAAAAACACAAATCCTAGCAACTTTTGAAGATCAAATCAAGAAAAATAAAAACTTAAGAACTTGAAGATAAAAATGAAGATGAACAAGATTAAATGGAAAGATTAAACAAGACTTTGTATTGAATGATTAATGTTTTGACCAGATTAAACAAAGATTAAAACAACAAGATTGGAAGAACAAAGATTAAAATCATCAATCACCCTAGTGGTGCTTGTCATGGAACGAACAAGAAAGGAGAAAAAAAAGGAGGAGAAAAACTCCAGACTCCTCTAAAATGTGTGAGGGGGGCTCCTTTTATAGGCTTGTCCTTTGGTTGGTGAGTGGGCTTTCTCCCGTTCTTCTTGTCTTTTCGTCTTTTCAGAAAAGTTTCCGTTTTCGATTCTGATTCGGGAATTGTCGTCGATTAAATTCAACTCGTCTTTTAATTTCTTCGTTTAATAGACTTGAGTTTCTTCGACTTATTTAAATCTTCCATCTTTGGTCCTTTTCTTCGATAAATCTTCGAATAGGCCCAGTGACTTCAAATCTTTTGCATCTCTTGGACAATAGACTTTATCTTGAGTCTTTTTCTTCAGTAATACCCGTGCAATCCCATGTTTTCTTCAATATTCATCCGGTTGTCTCTGAAAACACAATAAACACAAAAACCACGCATAATTCCAAACAAATGATATTAAATACGTGTTTTGGTCTCGTTTTAGCCTGAATTAAGTGGTAAAAGGATGGGTGTTTACACACCTATCATTCACCAAGTTCCAACCATTCTCTCTCTTTTCTCTCTCTACTTTCTCTTTCTAGAAATCATTTATCTTTTATCTACCTTTCTTGTTTAAATCATCACATATTATATGGGACAACAAAGTATCTATCAATGATCAGAAAATACTTGAAAAGTATAATTTATTAAAATTATTATGATCTCAGGATTTACATATAAGAATACAAGAAAACGTAATACGTTGAAAATTTAAGAAACACAAATAAAAGAATAAAATAATACTGGGAATGTTTGATTGAAATTAATGCAGAGAATGAGCTTAAGGAGACTCTAACTTTTGTAGTTCCTGTATCTGATGGCTCGGGGTATACAACGGAGATGGTTACTATTGAATACGACTAGAAACCTTCTCGTTGTGAAAAGTGTAATTTTTTTTTCATAATCATGAATCATGTCTTGAGGTGGAAAATGTTAGCCTCAAAATATTGAGTCAAACAAGAATGCTCGGTCATAGGTTATTATTGTAGCATTAGTTAGAACGTTGTAATAGGTAGTTAATTAGTCGTGGTTTACGGGCTTGGATTTAAACTAATTAAAGTCCAAAAGACAAGCCCGGTCCAATATATAGTCCATTAAAGCCCGCATGTGGGTGGACTATATATACTACCCTCCTAGCATGTTAGGAGGGTTGGTGGTTCATTTTTCTCATTCCTTAATCTAATATTCACAAGTTAATCCTCTCCTCCTCTCTACTTTCTCTCACTACTTTCTCTCTCTAGGAATTCATCTCTTCTTCATCTATTTTCTTTCTTTCTTCATTGCTTAATCATCAAAAATATATGGGACAACATTTGGTATCAATTGCCATGGGGTAGATTTGTGATTCGTTGTTGATATTAGTTGATTCGAATGATTTAATCAATAAATCATCTCGGATTCAATTTTTTTTGTGTTTTCCGAGCTCTACTTCTTCATCTACATCTTCTACATAGTTGTATTAGTGATTTGGTATATAATTATGCTTATGAGAATAGTCTTTATGGCCTTTTCAATAAACAAACTCAGAAAACTCGTGAGGAAGTGTTCCTTGAATGCAAACAAAAGAGAATTCAATGGAAGAAAGCATTTGCCCCTAAGAAATCTAATTTTTACAAATACATAAACCACCTCCCTCTAGATGAATCTAAAAGCAAGAGTAGGAAAACATTAGGTATTCTTAAACACCACATAGATAATGTTAAATCTATTGTTGAAAGAGACTGGGCAAAACGTGAAAATGCTGAGTGGACACGTCCGATTCCTCACGATATTACCTTGCTTGTCAAAGAACTCTTAATTCCAAACACGGCGTTGATTAAAGAAACTGTTCTTCAACTTGAGGAGTTCATTCGGACTGAAATGTTTGATGATTTAAAATATGTTGAATCTATTGAGAAACACATTGATGATCTTCAAATGGAGAAGTCTGATTTCTCAGATGAATATGATTTACTCTTGCAAGAATGCGTTTCTAAAGATGTTATGTGTGCTTATTTTACATCTTGTGCTGATATTGATGAATATTCTGATGTTGCATGCCAATATCTTGATAAGATCAAAGAATGTGAACGTCTTGAAATTGAGCTTTCGAAACGTAAAGAAAATGTTGACAAAAAGGCTTTTGAGTTACTTCAACACAAAACTGATTTCCTTCAAAAACATTGTCATTCACTTGAACTTGCTTTGCAAAAAGACGTTGGTCGTTTTCCACATGATAATAAATTGCAAGAAAAACTTTCCCAAACATTTCGAGAAATGAATGAACAGAATTTGGAAATTAAAGGGTTGAAAGCTCAATTACAAGACAGGGACAGCGCGATAGCAGAGTTGCAGAAACTCATTGCTAAAATGGGTGGGAAAATCGTGGAACCTAGCATTAAGAAACCTGTTGTTAGACAACCCAATGCCTCTAAAGTAAATAGATCCTCTATCTTGGGAAAACCATCTGCTTTATCAAATTCCTCGTTTGCAAAACCTGTGTTTGCCCCCAAGATGGATGGAAAGGAAAGGTTACCACAAGCTCAACCCATAAGGAATCCTATAGCACCAAGCGTTAAGCACAATAATGTGATTAAACCAGGGATGTATAGAATGTCCACAAAGCCCACAAACAAAGATACTCACTCGCCTCAGACTTCTAGAAACACTAATATTCGTGTGTCTTCTACTACATGAATAGTTTCCACTACTAGTGTTAGCCGGCCTCAGCTTAAGAGCACTCAAGTGAATGATAAGGTCTGGAAACACAAGAATCAAGGGAAGATGAAGGAAGTAGAAGCACACCCTAGGAATTTGAATGTTTTTAAGAATAAAAAGTCTGTAATCGCATGTAATGACGATATGAATGATGTGAATGATTTGAATGCTATGAATGTGAAATTTGTTTGTGTCAGATGTGGAAAGTGTGCTAATGCTAATCATTCTATGTGTGCTATAAATAAAGTCAAAGGCGTAGATACTAGAACTAAGAAGCAAGTTGCAATGCCTATTAGAGCTAGTAAACCCAAACGCAAGATGAACCATTCTGGTGCAACCCCCCCCCCCACTAAGAAAAGTAATGCATCAGACTCCACCACTAAGAATCCTAGAAGCAAAATTAAGGAATTATATGAGTCTGCCAGTAAGTCTTGGAAATGGTGGTTTGCTAATCAATGTCCTCCCGGATATAAATGGATGCCTAAAGTTAGGACAAAAAATGTGAAAACGAGTGTTAGTTTGCCTTTAAATGTTGATAAGGACACTAATGATTCAACTATCACAACTACTGTGGTATCCAATTTAGCAAATGCTCCATCGTGTTCTAACTCTTCTGCAGGTGATACAAATAATTCTCTTCATACTGGACTCCGGATGCACGAAGCACATGACGGGGAATCTCAAGCTTCTAATTAACTTCGTGGAGAAGTTCCTGGGTACGGTCCGATTCGGAAATGATCAGTTTACACCGATCCTAGGATATGGAGATTTGGTTCAGGGGAATATCACAATTAAAAGGGTATACTACGTCGAAGGGCTCAATCACAATCTTTTCTCGGTTGGTCAATTCTGTGATGCGGATTTGGAAGTTGCGTTCAGAAAGAAGACATGTTTTGTTCGTGATTATGATGGGAATGACTTACTTACCGGTACACGGGGTACTGATCTTTACACAATTTCACTTCAAGACACAACTTCATCAACTCCAATTTGCTTCATGGCTAAAGCTTCAACGACTCAAGCATGGTTATGGCATCAACGTCTTTCTCATCTCAACTTTGATACCATTAACTTGCTTTCCAAGAAAGATATTGTGAGAGGCCTTCCAAGCTTGAAATTCATCAAAGATCATCTTTGTTCTTCTTGTGAACTTTGTAAAGCTAAACGAAGTAGCTTCAAAACAAAGACCACACCAAGCTCTAAAGGACGGTTAGATCTTCTTCACAAGGATCTGTGTGGTCCCATGCATGTTCAGAGTATCAATGGAAAGAAATATATTCTGGTAATTATCGAGGATTACTCAAGGTACACATGGACTCACTTCTTGAGGTCCAAGGATGAAACACCTGAAGTTCTCATCAGCTTCCTTAAATTGATACAACGTGGTCTTCAGGCTCAAGTTAAAGTGGTTCGTACTGACAGAGGTACAAAATTTATGAATTCAAATCTGAAAAAGTATTTTGAAGCCGAAGGGATTGAACATGAAACATCTATTGCTTGAACACCCGAACAAAACGGCGTTGTTGAAAGACGAAACCGTACTTTGGTTGAAGCTGCTCGAACATTATTATCCGCTTCAAAACTTCCACTATATTTTTGGGCCGAAGCCGTGTCAACCGCATGCTACACACAAAACCGATCCTTAGTTATCCCAAGACACGAAAAGACACCATATCACATAATTCATGATCGAAAACCTTCACTTAAACACCTTCATGTTTTTGGATGTACTTGTTACATCATTCAAGATGGTGAAAACTTGGATAATACGAAAGAAAAAGGTGATGCATGTATTCTTGTGGGATATGCAACTCAGTCAAAGGGATATAGAGTATACAACAAGAGATCAAAATTGATTGTCGAGACAATTCACATCCGATTTGATGAATTGCAAGAAATGGCACTTGAACAAAACAGTTTAAGTCCCGATCCACAACGACAAACGACTTCCGTTCACAACCGCACAGAACTCGAAACTCAAGACCACAGCAATGAACCGTCAAGTTCAACGCTGGTTCCAGAAAATGTTCCTAGAGCTGATATGACAGTCGACACGACAATTGAAGAGTTGGAAATGTTATATGGACCAATGTATGATGAATATTTCACGGGGGAGAAACAAGTTGTATCGAAGTCTTCCGCTGTCACTCATGATATGAATGATGATACTGATCATCGTCAACAAATGGGTACAACTTCATCTACTTCAACACGGGTTGCTGCAGATTTACCTCCTCAGAATATCAATTCAACAATCGATCCTACAACATCCACAACTACTGTCATTGCTCCAGAGAACACAAATCAAGCAGACAATGCATTATCTGACGAAGACGAATTTATCAACCCATTCGGTACACCAGTACACGAAACTGGAGAGTCTTCTACTCGCCATGTTGATCCGTCAAATATGCACACGTTCTACCAACGACATCCTTCAACACATCATTGGACCCGAGATCATCCTTTGGTTCATGTCATTGGAAACCCTTCACAGCCCGTTCGCACAAGACGACAGCTTAACACCGATGTTGATGTTTATATGTTCGCACTCGCCGTGAGTTCAGCTGAACCGAAAAACATCAAAGAAGCATTAGCTGATCATGCTTGGATTGAATCGATGACAGATGAACTTCAACAATTTGAAAGACTTAAAGTCTGGGAACTTGTTGACAGACCATACGATGTAACACCATTAAATCTTCGATGGATCTGGAAAAACAAGATGGATGAAGAGAACACGATCATCAAGAATAAATCTAGGCTAGTGGCTAAAGGGTATGGACAGAAAGAGGGTATTGATTTCGAAGAATCATTTGCACCAGTAGCTCGAATGGAAGCGGACAGGATTTTTCTTGCTTATGCTGCACATAAGGGATTCATCGTTTATCAAATGGACGTAAAGACGGCGTTTCTTAACGGTCCTTTGAAGGAAGAAGTTTATGTCACGCAGCCGGAAGGATTCGTCAATCCTCATTATCCGGACAAGGTGTATCGTCTCCACAAAGCACTATATGGACTCAAGCAAGCTCCACGGGCGTGGTACGACGAGCTCTCGAAATTTCTGGTCTCCAAAGGTTTCTCAAAAGGTTCCATTGATTTAACTTTGTTCACTTATAAATATGGGGATGACATTTTGCTTGTGCAAATTTATGTTGATGACATTATTTTCGGGTCTACAAACCCAAAACTTTCAAAATGGTTTGAAAAAGTAATGCACAACAGATTTGAAATGTCTATGATGGGCGAACTAAAATTCTTTCTAGGAATTCAAGTTCACCAATCCACAAGTGGTATCTTTATTAACCAAGCTAAGTATTGTCAAGAGATAATCAAAAAGCATGGTATGACATCTTGTGACCCCGTTGGGACACCATTATCAACCACATCCCTAGATGCTGATTTGGAGGGATTACCCATAGATCAAACGAGATATCGTTCCATGATCGGGTCCCTCATGTACTTGACTGCAAGCAGACCTGATATTCATCATGCTACATGTTATTGTGCACGATATCAAGCACGACCCACTGAAAAGCACCTCAAGGAGGTTAAACGGATCTTTCGGTACCTTAAGAATACCATTCACATGGGACTCTGGTATCCGAGGGAAACCGGTTTCTTTCTAACGGCCTATTCAGATTCTGATCATGCAGGGTGTCTTGATACACGTAAAAGTACTTCTGGTGGTGCACAATTTCTAGGACAAGATAAGCTTGTGGGATGGTCTTCCAAGAAGCAGGATTGCACGTCACTTTCATCAGCCGAAGCGGAGTATGTGTCTCTATCTGCGTGTTGTGCTCAGTTCTTTGGATGAGAACACAACTCACGGATTATGGCTTCCATTTTGATAAAGTACCTATGTACTGTGACTCAAAGTCAGCCATAGCCATCTCCTGCAACCGGGTACAGCACTCCCGCACGAAGCACATAGATGTCAGATATCACTTCATTAAGGAACAAGTTGAAAGAGGTATTGTTGAATTATACTTTGTTGGAACTGATTACCAATTAGCTGACTTGTTTACAAAAGCTCTTTCGAAAGAGAGGTTTGCGTATCTAGTTAGGCAAATTGGAATGAGATGTTTGACTCCAGCAGAACTGGAGGTTCTGGCAAAGAAGCCTGCTTGATTCATCTATCAAACATCTACCTGTAAATATTAATCAAAAAGCAAAATACAAAATTAAAAATCTTTGATAATCCAGAAATATTCTTCTCGACATGTCTTTCAGTATCGATAATATGGACGTACCTAGAAATGTCGCTCAATAACGACACGGGTGTGTACATAAAGCTCGAATGAAAGTTGTAAATATTTTTCAAAACATGTCATTTCTATCTTTTCAAAAGGAAAGTGTCTATTTTGGACAATATTTCCAACTACGGGTAGAGCAATCTATCTTGGGTTGAGCTTGTCACAAAACATTCAACGTTTTGAGCTCAACACAATGGTTTGTAATCACTTTCAGATTGCAACCCGGAACTATATTCACGGGGGAGTGTACGATTTAGTGCTCTTACCCTTAGCAAATGAAGTTAAATCTTCTTACACTTGAGTGGATTCGTCAAGACATTCAAAGTCTATGAACTCAAGTTTATGCTTAAGAAAAACCTTTTCGACAAAAAGAATTGATTTTTCAAAAAAGCATTGAACACAATTTTTTTCAAGAATTTCTCAATGATATTCAAAATCTTTCAAAAATTGTGTGTTCAACAACTCCTATCCTCAAAAAGTTTAATGTGGATCAAATCCTCGAAATGACAATTCCATTGGATCAATTTTTGAGGGGGAGCGTTCCAAAATTCATGCTAAGTTTGACACATTTTTCTCCCGAAGATTTTCAAGACTCTTTTTCAAAATATATTTTAATCATATTTGGTATCTCTAATATCAAAAGATTTTATATATTAGAGATAGGGGAGAAAATGTGATTAAAATGTGATCTATAAGACTCAAGCACTTTAACTCTTACCTACATGTACGAAACACTTTCGATTATCGATGCATATGTGAAGGGGGAGCATTTCTGAAACGACAAAACTAGCAAGGTGTTAAATGTTTTTCAAACACTTTGTTAGAATTTAAAGTGGTTTTCATGGTTACGATCAAATACCCACAACATCTTTAATTCACGACGTTATTGGTGTCAAAAGGGTGGTTAGGTTTAAGTCCTATGATCCAACCAGAACCGGAGGGATCTTCCCAGGGACAATCCAATAGATTATTAGAAGTCCTTAGGAAAGATGGAGTAGAATGTGAACGTAGCTGAATGCCGACTAAGTACTGATGCTAGCACTGGAACAATCACAACAAGGTGTTAGTAATGATGTCTTGGTAAGCATTGAAGGGGTTGAAGAATGAAAAAGAAATGTAAGGATAAAGGGTGTAAAGAAAGAAGCCCTCCATACAACTTAGGCAGAAACCGGGTCAACCCATCATGAAGACAAACTCATCATGGACCCAGTGATGTGAAGCACAACCCTTTCCTAGCTACTCAGGCTTCTCTCAAAAGAAGTTTGTTTTATTGTCACGGAGATCAACACGACTTCTATTGACTTTCTCACTCCGAGATAGTTGATATTGAATAGGTGGCATCTGCTCCAGCCTCCGACCACTAAAAGTGCACAAATCGAGTCTAGAGCCAAGAGATCAATCAAATCTCGTTAGGACACACGGATGAAAATCAAGAGAGTCCTGCGCTCTATCCTTGTGATATTGCCAGAACACTCAGAGTGATACTACTTAGTATTCACAATGATGAGTGGAAATCCTTCAAGTGTTAACATCAAACAGCACTGCGGTAGGTCATATGCAAGATTCTTTATAAATTGAACATATGTAAAACTGAAAAGCAACAGTGGTTTGATTCTGAACTGATTCAAACTCGTTTCAGGTTTCTACGCAATATCTTTATGGTATTGCCAGAACATTCACAGTTATATTCATTAATACTCACAGTGACGAATGAAAATCCTTCTAGCGTCAACATCAAACAGCGCTACGGTAGGTGACTTGTGAGATTCTTATGAATCAAACTTGTGTCAACTGGAAAGCAACAATGGTAAGATTCTTAATGAATCAAACTTGTTCTAGGAATTTGAATTGACGACTTTAATCAAGCGGATATTTATCCAATTGATTCACTCTTTATGTTCGCAGTCTTGCTTTGAGACGGTCGAGTAAAGAGAACGGCTAGTACAACCGCGAAACCCTGTCAAGGAGATTCTTAATTGAATCTACCTAATCACAGGTACGGTATTTAATACCGTATAACGGTCTTCACCGACCGGAGGTAAAACGCTACCGATTTAGGACGAATGTCAAAGCCATTCAGTCCGTGTCCATGTTTTGTCTCGAGAAGGTGGCGTCACGGTGTACTCAGCAAAGTCAAAGATTCACAACCACATATTCATGCCCAAAGACTTATCCAACAATTGATAGTGTGAGCATGTGGATAAAGACACAAGATCGCAAGATGGCAATGACAAGTCAAGGATGATTTGAAGATCTCAAGACTTAAAGACAAAGTCGAAAGACAACGACAAAGGCTCAAAGATCACAGCATGAAGGAACAAAACTACTGTTACACGTTCAAGGCTCATTTATGACGAGATTCGTAATCTCCTTTGATCTTCAAATATCAAAAGGGTATGACCTCACATTGGGGGAGATTGTTAGCCTTAAAATATTGAGTCAAACAAGAATGCTCGGTCATAGGTTATTATTGTAGCATTAGTTAGAACGTTGTAATAGGTAGTTAATTAGTCGTGGTTTACGGGCTTGGATTTAAACTAATTAAAGTCCAAAAGACAAGCCCGACCCAATATATAGTCCATTAAAGCCCGCATGTGGGTGGACTATATATACTACCCTCCTAGCATGTTAGGAGGGTTGGTGGTTCATTTTTCTCATTCCTTAATCTAATATTCACAAGTTAATCCTCTCATCCTCTCTACTTTCTCTCACTACTTTCTCTCTCTAGGAATTCATCTCTTCTTCATCTATTTTCTTTCATTCTTCATTGCTTAATCATCACAAATATATGGGACAACAGAAAAGGTTAGTCTTATTGTTATTCCTACTACAGATGAAAATAATGTTGGTGATTCAACCAATGATGTTTCAAAAGTGTGACTCGAAAGAAGAAGCGGGGTAGAAAGAAGAATAGAGGTATTCATGTAGAAACTAACACTTTGTATGTTCCTAAGGTTAATATGCCACCTAAAGTGGTTCCAAAGAAGTCTTCTAAGGCTGCTGGTATCGCTTCGTCGTCTACATCTGTTCCTAACCATACGAATGACCCTTGGAATATTAGTGGTGTTGCTACTTCTAATGCTTATGACGTAGTGAACGAATCGGACGAGTAAGAAGTTGAGAATAATTATGATGAAGTTGCTAACCATTTCTATGAGAACAGGGACAAGGCAAAAGTTAATTCATAAATTTTTTTCTTTGGTTGCTAGAAGAGTGAGTTGTAATTTTTCTAGATTTGTAAGTGTGTATGGCATGTCATATACACTAGTTTTAGGTGTATATCAAACGTTTTGTGGTTGAGGTTAATGTGGTATTTTTGTTACATTCCATATGTACTTCAATGCTTTTTGGTGTAATATATTTTACCAGGGTGCTAGTCCATTTAAAAAAAAAAAAAAAATACTTGTATATGTATTTTCTTTTTTGTAAGTATGTGGTTGGAGAAGAAGAAAGGATGGAGAGGATGGCGTTTCAAAAATTAACATTTTAGTTTATTAAATTGTTGTGCAACCTTTTTAATAATTTTTTATTTTTCATGTATTATCATTTTGATATTTTTACAACATTGTTGGTTGATGTCTTTTTAATTATATTATACTTTATTTTATTATTTTGATTTTAATTAAATTATATTTTTGTTTTTTATATAATTGAAAAAAAAGAACGACGACATCACATTTTGTGACGTCAACCGAGAAGTCATAAAATTTATGGTAAGAAAGAAATTCTTATATTATAACACTTTTTGTTGATGTGACATAGCTTGAAGCTATGAACCAGTGCTCTAATATTGTGGGAAAGTACATAGAAGAGTGCCTAAACTTCCTTTGCACTTAATATTGTGGGAAAGTGTACATAGAAGAAAAACCAAGGGACCAAAATGTGCACTTAAAGAAAGAAAGACGAAACTAGGACTTTTACCCACAAAGAAAGCGTCTTTCCTCCTCAGCCGCAATTATCTTTACCTTTTTCACCGCCCCCTCTGAAAATGGAAATGTTTGGAGGCGACCATGGTCTCCAAAACGATGTCGTACTCTACCCAGATACACACTTAGCTCCTTTCACTTCTGATCACCACAAAGTCACAATTATTCCTCCACAGCCGCCGCAAAAATTAAGACCAATCAGGTCCAACGTACGAACTGTTAATGAACCTCAGCCCAACACGTGGCAGCCAGATGTTGGGTTTTATAATAATCCTGAAAGCGGGTTTGGTTCTCCTCCTCCTCATGACCCAAAGGATTCTAATTTAGGTTTGTTATTTAAGGCGTGTCAAAATCAAGCTGCATTAAGGTAACTTTTATAATACTACTAAGTCACTACCTTTTAATTGTTTTGTCTGTATGTTAGTTTTGCAATTTTTGTTTTTTAACCAGATTGTAAGTTTTACCTAATTTTACCAGTGTTAAAAATAGTTATCCTTTATATACTAGCCGCAGTACTTTCTTTATTTTTGTTAACTGGGTTTTTAGATTAGTTTTTTTTGGGCTTAACGTGCTTAATTGAACATTTGAAAAGGTTGGTACTTCTTTTTTTTCTTTCTTTTTTTGCTTAGGAGCTTATCTATATCTTAATGTATATATCTTACTATCTTATCTTATCTTACTATATTATAAAGCATTTGGGACTTTTGTAACAAACTTTTGGTTGGCTGAATATTAAGACTTTTTTAGTTAATATATAAAGTAATTTGTTAGATATCTTTCCCACATTAACAATTTTTTGTAACAAACTTTTTTAACAACTTATTAAAACATAATTTTCAATTTTAGATTGAAATATCTTTTTATATATTTATTATTTTCATAATCTAAATTCACCATAGTTTTTAAAATTGTGTGCTCTTTAATTCAATATATATTTCGATAGTTTTTTTCTATTTATAGCGGGTTTATTTTAATTTAACCTTTTTACCATTTTAAATTATTACCATTTTAAATTAATGATGTGAATACGAACTTTAAAGGTAAAATAGTATTTAAAAATCGTCATTACACACTCGCCGCCGCTTTGCGCGGGCACCATACTAGTATATTATAAAGCATTTGAAACATTTCTATTTTTAGAAAGGCTGAAATTTAACACATTCAAAATTGATTTTTATAGAAACATTCATTTTATAACTAAGAGAAAAATTATTTTGGATAACATGTTTATTTTGGATACCAAGGACTCATCCCTTTACCCGATAAGATTAAATGTATTTAATTATTTCAATTATTTTTATAATTTAAATATCTCTAAAACCGTTAATCGTTATGCGAAAATGACAGATATGCATTATGATATACTTTTGAAGAAATTTTTTTTCTCTTTTTTTTTCGTTTTTTAATATTTGCGTAAAATATCATAATAGTATTTCATCATATATCATCATATATGATATTTGTTTATATGATATTATATAATATATGATACTAATGTTACTATGATATTTAATATCATATATCATAGTTTTCGACAACGAAAAAAAGCGTGAAAAAAAAATCGAAAACATATCATATAGCATGTCTGTAGAAAGATAATTAAATGCCTGCCGTAATGGTATATTTTTTGGCGTAATGATTAACGGTTTAAGAGATATTAATATTTGAAAAAAAAGGAGGAAAATTGGTTTTTGGTTTAATCTTACCCATTGGATTAAGATGGAGATGGAGATGGAGATGGAGATTAGTCCTTTGATATCCAAATCATAGTCACATAGAACGGGGATCGCTCCGGTACGGGATCGTGGTACGGGATCGCGGTTCGCCATTTCTTAAAATCCGGTACGACGAGGGGTAGGCTCATTTCAATTTGCTTCGGTTCGATGTACCAAATACTTTGGTACGACGTACACAATAATAATATTGTTTAGTTTCATATGTAATTATACATTGTTTAAACGGATATTTGTCTAATGTCTTTTTCTTTTAACTTCGTTACATGATATGATATTTAGTATTCAAAATACCAAATGAGAAAAACATTAAAAAAAAGCTAGTTTAGAATTATAAGAAAAAGCTAAGGAACTACACAAAATCAAAAAAGTTGCACTTTTTTTTAATAAAGAAAAAATAAACTACGTAGTATAATTTATAGTATACCTACTTAAAGTTAATTTATGAAATATATAGTTATATACACACAACCTATCCTCACGTGATAAGTGGCCCACAATTTATTCTTCACCAACATTCACCTTCTCTCTTATCATATGTCTTATCATATGTACGTAACTCTTATTCTCTAATTTTCATTATTTCCGGTGGGTGACTAACACGTTTTCGTGGCATATAAATCATCGATTTGCTAATTGCTAGATCACCAATTTGCTAATTATTGGATCGCCGATCCGGTCATATTGGGAACGATAATGGGAACGATGATGGGAACGATTCGGTTCGCGATCCATGGCGATCCAGATCGCTACCGAACCGCGATTAGGAACGCGCGATCCAGATCGAAAATCGCCTAGGGTTTGGCGATCCATGTGACTATGATCCAAATAAAGTTTGGTATCCAAATGAACTTAAATCTATAACTAATCATTCATCTCCTTTTGTAACACGCTTTTGTAACAACCTATTAAAAAGTCATATTTATCTTTAAAATTGAAATATCTTTTTATCTAATTAATTTTTGAGTAAATTGCAAAAATCGTCCCTAAAGTATGACCAAAATGCATGTTTTGTCCTAAACGTTATGAAAGTGCAAAAATCATCCCTATTTGAAAACTTTAATGCAAGTATCGTCCTTAATGGGATATTGCTTGGGACGAAACACGCAAAATGACCAAAACATTTGGGACGAAACGTGCAAGATAGCAAAACTTCAAGGATGAAAATTTGCAAAATAGTTTGATTTTGGGACGATATCAGCACTTTCAAAATATTTAGGACAAAACGTGCAAAATGACCAAACTTGAGGGACGATTTATGCAATTCTCTCTTAATTTTTTTCATAATATAATTTCACCATATTTTCAAAATTTTTGTACTTTTTATTCAATATTCATTTTGATATATTTTAATTAATTTTTAGTTTTTCTTATTTTTTGAGGGTTTATTTTATTTTAATTTAATTTTTTTACAACTACAATCTTTGAGTACAAATTTAACGGGCAGTAGTAACAATTGTCACCTCAAAAATCGTCGCCGGATACTGGTGACGCATTGCGCGGATACCATGCTAGTATATAATAAGGCATTTAGGACTATTCTATAATTAGAAAGTATGAGCCATCACTTACTTGTTAAGGAAATTTCAATCAACAGCTACAATTATAAAGACGAATCTGATAATAAAAATATCATCAAACCACACCAATCCCAACCGCCACTAAACCGCCGGGAACTGCGGTAGCCTCCACCATTCAACGGCAGTTGTGATAACGTTATCTAAAGAGGCTGTAGTACGTCACTATACAGATCTCCGAATTCATCATCATCTCCACTTATATAATTTATTTATCATGATTGTAACTTGGGTTTTGCTAACGACAACCCTTAGGGTTGTGTTTAAGGGTATTAATTTTATTACAAATATTTGTAATAATACAATTCAACCAATCAAAATCAAAGTATCAAATAATAATTCACTAATTTCGAGATTCTCTCCACCTTTTTAGGATTATCATCTAATTAAAATTATTCATAAATTGTATTGTAATAAAATTTATTTGCTTAGCAACCACCCTAAGGGCTGTTGTTAGCATTTCCCTTGTAACTTTAATGAAATTAAAGGCTTTTAAGATAATTGACGGTTTAATTTTAAAGGGAGAATTTCATATATATCCTTCCTAAACATTAAAATTGCATATATATCCCAGTTAAAGTTAAAATTGCATATTTATCCTTCTTAAACAATAAATATATGAAATATGTCCTAATGAATACATTTTTTATAAATTAAGCCTAAACTTAATAATAATTATCATTTTAATCTTAATAGACAATTATGCCCTTTTTATAATTGGTCCATTATCAATGTTCTTTAAACATATAACATCTCCCAGTTCACTCAATCAAAAAGATCAATATGAGTTTATGGTGTGATTACTCGCATATATAAAGATTATGGCAAGTAATCTATATGTTGAATATCTAATTTTGATATTTCCGTCTGCTCTCTCAGGTGGTTTATTGAGAAAAATGAATTGCACAATCATTGGATTAAGAAAGGAAGGAAGGGTGACATTTGGTTTTGATTTATCAGTGAGAACATGATTTGTTAAACCTTTCATATGTTTCGTAAGAAAAAAATGGTAAAGAACAAAGACAAGGATATAATGGTCTATTCTAATTTAACAAATAAGTTTTATTTATCTTTAAGTTCCAATTATGATAAAATTAGTTATTTGGATATAAATGATATTTTTTTGTTGTTTAAAAAGGATATATATGCAATTTTAACTTTGGCTTGGATATATATGCAATTTTAGTGTTTAGGAGGGATATATACGCAATTCTCCCAATTTTGAAAACTTGGAAGGAATTTAATTGAAATTAAGATTTTACAAGCGAAGTGTGAGCTAAGGTTTGTTAAAGCAAGAGACCCAGAGGACTTTGTGCATATATGATGTATTCAGTTAATGTATTTGAGGTAAATTGCAACATAAATGGGTTATGTGGAAATATGTCCTTATGTACCTGTGGCCTTAGTTCATGTATCCTTTAGTTGGTATGAGTTTGTTAGGCAAAGAGTATTGTTATATTCTATGTAATTTGATGTACTAAATAGTTGGGCTTGTATTATTTTGAGCCCCGACTCTTTTTTCCCGCTGCTTTGCGCGGGCACCGTACTAGTCAAGCTAAAGAGTCAACTTATGAGCGTTTCCAGTTTTAATTAAGCCTATAAACCCGAAAAACAAGCTAATATAAACAACCTTAAAACATTTTGATTTTTTGCTTATTTGGGTAAAATAAGGTGATGGTTTATATGTAACCTGCTTTCGGTGTATGTTTAACATTAATTTAGAATTACAATTGACACTTTTATTTTAACTTTCAACCTTCGATAAAAATGGACTTGGTTAGTACATTCTAACCGATTTGTTATTTGTTTAGGTCTTATTGTATTTCTTAACATCATAACTATATCCTAACATTATTTCATGAACAAAGCATAAGCAGAAAATGACACTCTTAGAGCATGCTCTACCAAATGCAGAGGGTAAGTCTTATTTCTCGGGATATTATTACTGATCTCGACACGGATATCAGAGGGGGGGGGGGGGGGGGGGTTACTGATATTGTTTCTTTAAACCTTCAAAATTTACATTTGCTTCTCTGTAGCGACTTGGATATAAGTAATGAATCAATGCTGGAAAATGGAGCATCTTTTATACATTTTTTGGTATGGGCAATAGAGGTAGGCGATCACTCTAATCTATTCTAGACTATAGTTTGTTGTGGTTAACATGAGTAACTTAGGTCATAGTTCTTTTTACTGTATTTGATGGAACCTTTGTGAAACTTAGGTCTTGAAGAAATATATATCTTTCTTTTTAACTATTACAGTACTATATTAGTATCAACAAATTCGCAGAGACTATTAGTAAAGTGCTATGTAATATTAGTTTAGGAGAATTATCATACAAACTCTCCTTAAGGTGTAAATAATGTGTGTAGACTGTGGAAGCTTTTCTTATATTTTCTCAATGACAAGCCCAATATCCTGTGGGTGTTAGTTTAGATGCATGTTTATCTCTTCTTCTCGAGTAATATTGCACAATTAAAAGGAGATCGCGTTATGAATAATTTGAAATATTTATGGTTTTGGTTCACCTTTTATGTACGGACATTTGAATGAGAAACTATTTGGTTTTGCCTTTTCTTGTTCACATACAGCTGTGTTTAAAAAAGCTCGCCTGATGCGCGCCTAAGGCAGATGCACTACCCTATTGCATCAGACACCCTGATGCGTTGCGAACACGGGATGCGGGGTGAAGCGTGCCGCGCGCATCACCTAATGCGTGCATCAGCGGTTTATTGCGCATCATGTACTTGGGCCTTATAAAGTGAAGTTGGTCTTACTACGGGGCTGTTTGTTTTAACTTATATGTTGGAAATTCACTTTATGTGACGACATTTAAGAATTCCCATTAGTTATCATAGTCACACACGTAAGGACTAGATTAGGTAACTTTGTATAGTTTATCGTGTGTGACTATAAATACCCCTCTAAGACTTCCAAGGAGGGGTTGTTGTTTTGTGTTTTTCCCTTTCTCACTTTTTCAATTCAACTTCTTTTATTTTCTTTAAACACCTTCAACCCTCTCTCTAAACTCAACAATGACTTCCATCTTCTTCCACCACCCTAGACCACCGGATTTGTAAATAGCAAACCCACAATTGGCATCAGAGCCTCGGTTCAATCCTTGGATCGTGTTTTTGTTTTCGATTTGGTGGTCTAAAATTTTCTGTTTTGTCTCGATCTATTGATTTTTTTGTCACAATCTGTCTAAAAAGTCTCTTTTTTGTCACGGTAGTCATGTTATTCTTGTGACAGATCAGTTATCATTGAAACATGGTCCATCTAAACAATCGATTACACAGTCTATCATGTTTCTTATTATATTCATATCTGATATTATCAGTCATATTATCAGTTTGTCTCATGGTCATATCTGGTGGTATTTTTCATGGTCAAAAGTCAAAGTTAAATTTTCTGGATTTCTTTGTTTTATGAAAATGAAAATGATACTCAGAAAAGCCCACATCCTGAAAATCCGGAAAGGACATATGGATAAGATTTTCAGATGCATGCATTCCGATGGCCACTTTCAATCGCATGGATTGCAATGGGGTTTTCTTTACACATTCCGATGGGTTCAACCGTACCCATTGCGATGGGACTCATTCAGATGGGTCTCATTGCGATGGGTGGTTTGACCTATCGCAATGGCATATATGACAACATGCTGCTGACTTTTCTTTTCAAACATTGCGATGGACTCATTTTTGTTGCGATGGGTTTTAAAATAAAAACATTGAGATGGCTTTAGTATTAAACATTGCGATGGGTTTTAATTTTTTCATTGCGATGGGTTTGAAAATAAAACATTGCGATGATTTTTTTAAGAAAACATTGCGACTGTTTGAATAAATCGTGACCATGCTGTTTAAACATAACCCGAGACAAGAACCAACAAATCAATCACCATCCTTTTATCTCCCAATCAACACCAAATCTATCTATAACCCCATCGTCTCCTAACCCATCTAAACATCAAAAAGACTCGAAAATGATCTCAGATTTATAATTTTTTCCGTGTAACATGCATGTCAAGATCAGTTAAAGATTTAATCACGAAATTAAATATCATCATAGATCAGATGTCAAGGTCTAAACCTTATTAATATTCGAATCGAGCATATGAACATAAACATGAAGTTTAGTACTTGTTGGTCTCGATTCACATATAACAAACAATACAAGACCTACCCGACACCTCCTTCGGAGACCTTGAAGTCACGTCTTGCACGTATTTTCTTGGTTAGTCTTTCACCAATTTCTGGTTCGTTGGATCGCCTATAAACACTCTCGTATTTCGAGATGATGTGACAGTAGGGGCAATGTTTTAGGAATAAGAAGTGATTTTGATTTCGAGTGAGATGAGATGGAAACTAAAGGAGGCTGGGAGGATTTTGATGGAGCTGAGATGGATTTAAGAAGATGGGATTAGGGTTGTAGAAGCTTGATGGCTGAGATAAAGATGGGAACGGAGAGAACAATGGAAGGAGAAGGGGCGGATGAATCTAGATAATGTGAGATTAGGGTTAAGAACTGATTAGGTTTGTCTCTTATATCCTAAGTTTTAGGGTAATATGTTGGATCGGGTATTATATTATTACCATGGGCCACGTATACTTGTTGTTGGTTATGTGTTGGGCCGTGTGATTCAAATCAACTCTATACACGAATTTTTTTCAAAATTATTTATTTTGAATAAAATGTTGTGTATTATGATATACTTTGGATATTATCGGGACAAAAGTTACGTGACAAAGTGCCGAGACAAAAATGACGAGACAAATGTGACAAAATTTATTTGACGAGACCAAGAAAAATTTGGCGATTTTTTAGTGGCTACGGACTTGTTTGATCGGGTATTAATTATGTGAAGTTGAAGACGGATTTTTCGAAGGCGTGTATTTATTTTATCTTCAAAGATAACTTGCTCGTGCTTATCTTAGAATGAGGACTTGTTTATCTGGTTTCCGGGTTCGGGGTGGTTGGTTGATGACTCGGATAACTATCACTTAAAGGGGTTACATTGTTGTACTCAGTGTCACGCGCTTAGTCGACGTGGATAATTTCAAGAGGTGTTGTGCTTATAGACTTCTTCAGTGATGCATTGGGTACTTAGAGATTTCTCCACCGTTCCTCATTCAACAATAGTGCAAGCTTAAGTCACAAGATCGAAGGATTCTTATTCAGTTTCAAGTTTGATGTATCCGGTTCATTCTATCAGTGGTCACTTCAAATTGCCTACAAGGGGGTTGGTAAAGATGGCCATGGAGAGTTTATGAGTAGAGAATTTCGATCAACAACTGATTTTCGCCAAATATATAATTCTGCTTATTTATTATTCTCACGAGATTTCAGGTACATGTGCGTACGATTTATTGCTGGTTCCGAGTTTCGAAACCATCAAGGGGAAGAAGAAGACACATTAAACGCACAACGAGTACACGTGATGAACTTCATACCTTCTTTTTGATTTGAAGACATTCCGGGAAGACATTTATCATAACCGCAGAGAAAATCAGTGTTTTAACTCGTGGCGTTATCAATCTCTAAACGGTACACTACTGATTCGATGTTTAATTGTTTTGTTGTTGCAATTATTCATCATCATTATCCTATATGGAGAGATATGCACTTCCGGGACTTAATTGACTATGGTGCATCTCCGGAAGAAGATATGTGCATTTCCGGGACTTAATTGACTCTGGTGTTACGATGTCAACTTCATGAATGGGATAAAGTGTCTAATTCAGTATTTGAGCTTCATACCTGGGATTGGTTTATTTTCTTCAACTATGTGGGGGAAGAAATGTCTTAACTCTTTCTAGTATGCATAACTTGAACTCTCAGGGGGAAGAAAAATTCAGAAGAATTATTCAAGCGTGAGAAGAAAAGTTGTTGATCTACTTGGTGTGCCCCAAACTTTCAATCCCTCATAGCAACATTATCATGTTATATGATGGGGTTTGCTTTTTAAATTCCGCTGTGCGCTTAATCATTCTAAGCTTTATTGAAAGCTTTGAAGTTGCTTACGAGGATTGTCGGTTTAGGGGGAAGCTATTTAAAAGCTTCTACATCAAGTTTATGTGGCATGAATTAGGGGGAAGTTAATTCAGAAGCTTCTCCTTAACCAGAAGTATATGGATTACTTAGCTCGTGCCGTTACAGTATTTCTACTACAAGTTACTTTAAAGATGAGTCGTTTTGAAGTGAAGACTTGAAGTCAAAGGCCTCAGAAGACATCATCAGCATTGGACGCTTCGTTGAAGTTTTTAATCTTAATCATTATGTACTTGTTAAAAAAAATATTGTAAGGAATTTTACACGTCGTCCCATGGGGAAGATTGTTGGAAATTCACTTTATGTGACGACATTTAAGAATTCCCATTAGTTATCATAGTCACACACGCAAGGACTAGATTAGGTAACTTTGTATAGTTTATCGTGTGTGACTATAAATACCCCTCCAAGGCTTCCAAGGAGGGGTTGTTGTTTTGTGTTTTTCCCTTTCTCACTTTTACAATTCAACTTCTTTTATTTTCTTTAAACACCTTCAACCCTCTCTCTAAACTCAACAATGGCTTCCATCTTCTTCCACCACCCTAGACCACCGGATTTGTAAATAGCAAACCCACATTATATAACGTAAGTCTATTTCGTCTTATATAACATAAGCCTCAATTTGGAGACTTATGGGCTTATCTAAGTTTGTTATGATTTAATAAACTTATATAAGCCCATAAGTCACCAATAAACTTAAAAAATTAGGGTTTATGAAATATAAGCCGAAATATGGCTTATTTTCGGCTTATATAATGCTGTGTTTAAAAAAGCGCCTGAGGCACGCCTGAGGCGTGACTGAGGCTGATGCGCACCCCTATTGCATCGGACACCCTGAGGCAATGCAATTACGGGATGCGTGGTGAGGCGCACGCATCGGGCACGCATCAGCTAAAGCGTGCATCGGTGCTTTATTGCGCATCATGTACTTAGGCATTATAAAGTGAATTTGGTCTTAGTCATATGTATTGGGCTTTTTCTTATGGGCTTTTCTTTTTAAAATAGGGTCAGTTTGACCAATTATAATAAATAATTCACACATATATGATAACACTTCTGAAATTTTTGGTAATATTTATGTATTCTATCGAACGGAATCGTGAACTATGAAAATCCATGGTATATTTTGATTGTAAATTTGGTAGTTTTGTGTTTTGTGCATTGCATATAATTTATAAGTATTTTTTTATAAGACTGTCGCCTCGGGTACGTGATGCGCGCGCTTTCGCCTCGGCGCCTCGCGCCTCGGCTTTTTGACCCTCAACGCCTCGGCGCGCTTCGCGCTTTTTAAAACCCAGATATAATGTAAGCCCCAATGTTGTGGCTTATTTTGTTGACTTAGGGGCGTATATAAGTTTATCATGATATAATAAACTTATGTAAGCCCATAAACCTCCAAATAAGCCACAAAATTGGGGCTTACGTTATATAAGCCAAAATGGGCTTGCATATTATATAAGCCAAACCAAACACCCCCTAATGTGTATTGGGTCTACATCTTATGGGCTTTGCTTTTAAGACAGGGATCCAATTGCTTTTGATTATTCAAAAACGATAATACTTCTGATCTTTTCCGACTATTTTATGTATTTAAGCGATATGGAATCGTGAACTATGAAAATGCATGGTAGTAGATGTGATATTAGAGAAATGGAATTATAGATTTCGTTAGTATTTATATCTAACCTCCTCTTTATTCAGATCTTCCCCGAATGAAAGCAGCAGCTCAAAAGAAGAAGCCATTAGCGAACCTGTAAACAAGAAGAGGAAAAAGAAGAGAAAGTCTAGGAAAAGGCTGAAGTCGTTAATCAAACGCATGATGGATAAAGTAATGGAAAAGCAGGAACAGATGCATAAACAATTGATTGAGATATTAGAAAAGAAGGAGAACGAGAGTATCATGCGAGAAGAAGCATGGAAGAAACAAGAGATCGAACGGGCAAAAATGAATGAGCAGGCTCGATCCGAAGAAATATCTCGCAGCCTAGCCCTTATTTCTTTCATCCAAAACATATTGGGACAAGAAGTCCAAATTCCTAAGCCTTATAATGCCTTAAATCTTGTCAAAAAGGGGGAGAACCAAAAAGAAGAAAACTTAAAGGTCGATGCAAGATGGCCAAAATCTGAAGTACAAGCACTTATAACAGTTCGAGCTGCTGTCAATCAGAAGTTTGATGGAAAGGGATCAAAAGGCCCAATTTGGGAGGATGTGGCTGCTGGATTATCAAGTATGGGATATAATCGGACTCCCAAAAAGTGCAAAGAAAAATGGGATAACATTAATAAGTATTACAGAAGAACAGTGGAGAAAGGAACAGCAAGCAAGAGTCAAGTGTGCACGTACTTTAGAGAGTTAGAAATGCTAAATCAAACGAAATTGAGTTCAGCAAATTCTCATGATGAAAATCAGAACATGAAGAGCTTGTAATAGGATTTATATAATCAGTCATGGTATGGTACGACAAGCCTTTCATTTGATGCTATACATTGTTGTCAGCGTATCAATTTGTTAAGCTTATCTGTAGTGTATGAGATATGATAGGTGGTTGTCAAAGTTGTATGAGAAATGTTGTTCTAATTTATGTTTTGTGACAGAAATTATTAAGTTTTAATTAATGGAATGCATTGTAGTGTGCAGGGTGGTTACTTTGACTTGTGCAATTTAATGGTCTAATGCCATAACGTAATGCTAAGTTTTCCAACTGACCCACTTTTTAAACTTGTGTTCTTTTAATTTTCTCCTTAATTTTCTCAACATCACTACCTCACTAGTACCCATGGTGAGCTCAAGACCGAATGAATGGAAAACAAAAGAAAGAGAAGGAATCAGAAAAATGGGAAGAAAGTTGCAGTAATTATGATTTGGGTCCTGATTGTATCAACTTGCTGGTTTTTTCCAAACTATATGCGGCATCCTGATGATCCGGAACCATCTTTAGTACCTCTCTTCTTGTTTTCCCTTCTCCCCATTTTCATCGTGTTTTATTCATTGTACCTTTTGTTGTTTGTTTGGTAATTTTTTTTTGCCTCCACTGTTAATGAATCAAAAGAGAACAGTTCATATTCTTTTGTTCTGAATTAAAGAAAACTTATAGCCATTCTCTTGAGTCCTAATGGACGTCTGATAGACCAACTATCTTCGACATATAGATCAAGTGGTTGTTCTATCCACTAATCGGGGCCATCTTTAAGTGTTTGGGGGCCTTTGGTGAAAATTGATTATGAGGGAGTGGAAGGACTGAAGCTTGTCGCAGCTGGAAAGCGGTGACCCGCGAAGGCGAGATGATCTCAAAGCGAGAATGAAGCTAAAGTCATTACTTGACCAAGAGCATGAGAGGATTTCACACACCTTCTTTGAACCGGGTGGATACACTTCTTGACTGTTCCCAGGATTGAACTACAAGATCGATCTCGTATTTACCAAGATATGAAAGCCACGAGCCGATTTCTTTTGATGTACTGTCATGATAACATTATCAGTTTCGTAAACTAAACTAACGTTTTCTTAACAGTTATGCACAAACTTAGGGTCATACACAACCTTAAAGTCATACACAAACTCATATAATTTGGAAAATTGTCTTATATGGCAGACCAAATTTGAAGAACTTTAGAAGCACGGGATATACTCGTGCCCAAGGTTCCACCTAGCGTTAGACGTAGCGTAACGATACGTTCAAGTCTTAAGTTTTAAGAGCTGAAACAATGGCATTTTTTAAAGCCTATGTAATAAACTAATATTATCATATATATATATATATAAGTGTTTGAAATTCAGTTAAACTTTTAAAAAATAACTAAACTCAAATAAAAAATAGCCTAATTACAAATAACCCAACAAATTTATAAAAACTACTAAAAATGGCGCCACACCTTGAGATTTAGCGCGCCTTTCCTGGTTTTTTGACGCCTTGACCCACACCACGCCCAAAACCAACGCCAAGGCCCATATCGTAACGGCGAAACTATGCCTCACGCTTTGGAGACGCTTTTGTGCCGTTAAGACGCGCCTTTTAGAACCTTGCTCGTGCCAAAGATATGGTGTTAAAACCAAAAACCGCCGGTAAAAGTTTTTTTCTATCATATTTTGGTTACGTTTGGTAAAACTAGCTGTAAGCTGTTAACTGTAAGTTGTAAGTTGTTTACTAAAAAACTGTTATTTTAATAAAAGTGTTTGGTATATTAGCTGTTGACTGTAAAGTTAAGATGTAAAATGACTTAAAAGGATATATTTATATATATTATAATACTAGACTATAGACTCGCGGGTTTCGCGGGTGGCAATAGAAAATTTCTACATGCAAGATACTCTAACAAAGTTGGTTATAAACCAATGCAAAGACTAATATTAATATACACAATTTATAAAATAGTGTAGTTACAAGCTGAAATATCTCATAATTAAATCATGGTAAAGCATGTGTGTTAGATATCACAGTACATGTTGAACTTTTCTTTACAACCAGCCAAAGAAATTATTGCATTTTCAAGGTAACCAAATAAGGGATGAATAACCGTGCTAGTTGATAGCCTTAGTTGAATGCCTCAGTTTTAGTACAAAATCCCCCATATGCACCTTCATAGCCTGAAAATCCAAACATACAAACGGTAATTAGGTCTATTAAAATTAAACTTTCTCCCACTGACCATCTAAATAAACAACAATAGACTACATATGAGCACAAAAAGAAATAAAATCTCAAATCTATCAAAGATTCCTGAGTCATCTAAAAATATTTGCATGTGTCATGTAAGGAGTAGAAACTGAACCATGAGTACCATCAAAAATGGAAAAATGAGAAAAAATAAGTGTTGACAATGTGCAGAATTGACCCTAAGTTACTGATTCAACACATTTCATAGAATAGGCTTGTTTTCACCTACACATACAAAAACATACTATTGAATGACACTCTTCTAATTAATGGTATGCAAACTATACATTATCTACAGCAATTCTTATGTATATAAGGAAATGCATATTTTCGCTTATGCTTATTTCTAAGAGAGTGTTTGGAATTGCCTTACGAGATAAAATATTTATTTATTGTGCAAATAATCAGAACATTTCTGGAAAACCATTTAAATAAGGTGATTGTCTCGCTTTTACGAAAAAAATGCAGTTTCAAAAAAGCTAGTATAGCTACCTTGTGAAAAACGCAGTTCTGCATGCATAATCTATTCGAAAAGGCAACCCCACAGACGCACGCACTCACTCCTTAAAGCACTTGTTACATATTCATTTTCACATTCCTCCTTTCCATCTTTGCATATCTGTTATGGGAAGGCCATCTCAAACACCACATAAGAACCTAATAAAAAAAGAAATCCCGTATGTGCTCATATACGAGTTCTTATTTGATCACAATATAACTTTCCATTTTCAAAACCAAACACTTTTAAAAAAATCATAAAATAAATAAGCACACGGAGATCTCGACACGCCGACATATGTAAAAAAAAGCACAGTTCCACCTATTCATCACATTTTGACTCAGTTGGCGAGGGTATGGAGTGTCTTCAATCATTTACAAATATTACATTGTATCTCTAATGCACATCTTCCTAGGAAATAAGACGTAGCAAGTAAAGATGTAAACTCAATCCATTAATAATCCTCAATATGCCATATAAGTGAAAATTGGACAAACATATTATCTTATAGACCATTACACTGCCAAAGAAAATACCACAATATGGAAAGTTAATCAACTGGTCTCGTACAACTGTGTTCATCAATCATACAAAATAATCCTATCTATTACGGAGTAGGAGATTTTAGAGTCAGTCTGGTATTGTAAGAACAGTAAGTTCATGAGAAAGACAAATAAAGGGGCTTACATATTTGGTGGTAGTGATAAAGGATACAACAACGGTAATAGCGTCATTCTTCCCACCATAGTAACGAAATCCAGCTTCTAGAGATGCAACTGAGAGAGGTGTCTGCCTGTCCTTTTCCCGTTCCCTTTGCGGAGCCAAAGATGGTATATTTAACCCGTGGCTCCAAACCGGCTTTCATCGCATGAGCAACGTTCACGGTTATATCATTATTGTGCAAATTATCAAACATTTCATATACTATCACAACTCGCGGAGAAACAAGAACTTAGAATACATGCATCATTAGTTGCATTATTAAATTAGTTTTGAGTTTTTAGTGTAATTTGGCATCATAATAAGAAGATATATGTTAAACAAACCTGGGAAGAGCTTGGCAAATCAATATTAGTTCAATCTCTAGTTGGTAGGTCAAATAAAAATCATGTTGTTGGGCAGGTGATCTAAAAACAATACATCCGCCTCTAACTACAATAAAACCATGTAGAACAGTAAAAGAAAGACATGGTTACTTAAAAGTTAATGCCCCTTTCATATTATGAGTATTTCAGGAATGTTGTATCATATTTCTGTAAATCAATAAAATCACTACCACTATAAACTTATATATGAATCACCTAAAAGTTAACATAATATTCAGAACCCCTGTATAAACCATTTGTCACATTAGAAAACACATTTGTTAACCCGTATGTACATTGTTCAATAAATTAGATAACGGCGCAATATCGTTCTTTATGGACAGTTAAACTATGAAATTATCACATATTGCAGGTCAACTTCTAGTAAGGGATGGACAATTGCTTAAACTCCATTTCATCGGTTGATGCCTAAAGTTTGTGCAAGATCGTCTATATATGCTTTCATAACACCACTGTGTTTCCAAATAAAAAAAAATTAAAAAGTAGTACGTATTAAAGAATAAAACCTCATATTTATTGGATGGTTCTATCTAACACTTGGTGTTCCCCTAAAATTAGGTCTTAAGTAAAAGGTGAGCCACATTCAACCTCTTAATTCCTAATCATGTAAACTGAACATACCTAATTCATATATAGTCTAAGAAGTGACTTTGCTTCTTCCACTTCGTCAATGTTACAAACTGTTTCGTTTTCGTCTGATCCATTAGTAGAAACTAAAGCTTTGTTGAGCAATCTGTTGTTTACCAAACATATAGAAGATATTAGAAACTATATAAGTCGCTAAATAGGAAGGTCTCGAGGCTTGTAGTGGAAACACTTAAGAAGGGCAACCAAAAATACCAAATCGACCCATACATTTACTCTTACTTGAATTACTGGGAATCTTGATGAGGCAAGATTCCACAAGCTTCTTCTTCTGCAGATATTGCTAAAGGTATACTTCGCCAATTCTAACCTGCTTTAATAAACAACTGACCTATTCTAATAAAGGCACTTTTGTCTTCGGTTTTCTCTCCAAATCGGTAAGTCCGTGTTCCCAGCAAGAATATGATGAGGGTGAAACCCATCACGATGCAAGGGATCCCAAAACCAAGACCCCAACTAAGGTTGTCTTGAATGTAGCTAAGAACAAACATACCGACAGCAGGACCAGCTTTTAATCTAAAATACCACCAGTTAAAGAATGAGCTTTTGGCATTGCGTTTGTCAGGATTGTCAGCATCAAACTGGTCAGCTCCAAAAGCCTAAGCACAGGGCTTGTGACCGCCTTCAGCAAATGCCACGAGGTATAGCAAAATGAAAAACATGGTAACTTGGAGCTGAGATGAGCATGATGAGGAACCGAAAGCATTTCCACAGTAGGAAGGAAGAAAAGTTGAAAAGGCTAGCTATGCAAGCGCCTGTTAATCATACTTCCAGTCTTAGTTTGCTAAGTTTTGTCTAAGGTACCAATAATGTATTGCATAAAAAACAAAGATGTATAGGTTGACAAAAAGGTACAAGTTTTCTACATTTTGATGCAATACCTATGTATAAAAACTCTTATTCAAATTAGTACGGAGTATATAAACATGAACAGATAACAAACCAGGATATAGAGCAGAGAAGCAAGTATAATTGTAAGATATCGGCCGAGAAAACCATCAGCAATGAACGCGCCAACTAATGGAAGAAGAGATGTTGTTCCAGACCAGATGCTCACATTCTTCGCGGTTGTAGCTGTTGATTTACCCAAGGGTCCTGTCAAGTATGTGATCAAATTTGATTTGACTCTGTAATATGCAAATCTTTCCGCCACATCTACACCTGCATAACACATAAATAAAAAGTATCACTATTTACATTACTCGGAAATAACCACTACGAAGTCTATTCCTTAAAAAAATTTGAAGGATCAAACTTGGGGAGAAAACACGGGTCACGTCGGGTTAGCAAGCTGGTGCAACTGTACCCGAACACGACCAAGTCTACATATGAATCTGAACAAATTTTAAAATGAGGTTTAACTTTACGTACCGAGTATAAAATATGCAGAACGCTAGCAACCATATTTGGATCTTAGAACTGGACCACCTTGGTAGTCAACGACACCATCAACAAAGCTCTCGAGCAAAGGAGACTCGACTTTGCTATGGTGGCTGGTGATGCTTGTGTCATCCATGACAACTTCTTGCTTGTAGTTCAGATATGAAAATAGGAGGGAATGTATAAATAGTTATTCTTAAAGAACGACATAAATCAAATTTAATCTGTTTTAAGAAAATAATGTATGAGTTGGCAACACAAAAAGAAGTACGATTCCAATCATTCAAGGTGATTTGTTAAGAACACCATGAAAGTATTTAGAAAAACTAAAAAACACTACAAATATTTTCAACTATATTAATGATTATCCAAGTATGTTAGCCTTCTCTGTATTAGGATATCATTTTCTATAGTTTTCCTTTCAATTATAAGACCTAAACTACAATAACTCTACGTTGGACACAACATGTTTCCGAGCCAAGAGCATGGCAGTACAAATAGTGCATACCTCAGTCCTCTCTGTTGAAAGTCCTATATAAACTACTAAAGTTTCATATGCATACATTTATCAATATATCTGCATTTGAAGGCCTGTATGGATCCTACACCCAAGGTTATGATTTCCGGACTCGCTCAAACTTAAACTATATTAAAGTATTCAGTAGAGTGGTATATTAAACAAGTTTTGAACTTGTGTAAAATATGATGCATCAAATTAGTAGTGTCTTCTTACAAAAGGTGTTTAATTGAGTGAGACAATTTTACGAACACTTGATGAGTACTAAAACATATACAAGTAACTGATTAAGAAGATCAAACTCAAATGTAGAATTCAACAAAAAGAACACTACATCATGACATTCACATACCAGATGATTGTGGAACATAGTGAACAAACAAACTTCTAACAAAATCAGTGAAACATAAAATAAGATCATAACCACGTGATATGGCATAGGCCTATTTGAAACCTCCACTTTAGATAGATAAATAGGTTATATAAGAGATAAGATTTAAACCTGGTAGTACTTGATATAAGAAAATTACAACTTGCATATTAAAAGATCAGCTACGACTTGATGTAGACAAAATAATCTCCAAACATTAGTGAATTTAATCAGACCCATAAGTATAAAACTGAGAAATGGAAGAAGATAAGAGTAAATGATGATTAAAGATTCGTATCCCAAAGACACCAAGATTTAAAAGTTTAGGAAACGGTTTTTCAATTTCAAATTTTGCAGATAGAAAAACACGGGAATGAATGTGGACAGAAAAGTGGGAAATATAAATATGACGTCAGATTATGACGTCAGATATGGGAGGTTATGTCATTTAAAAACATTTTCTTTTAGTAGATATAAAGATGGTTGAATGTTATATTAGTAATTTACAGCTTTAACAGCTCTTGATAATTTAAAAAGCTATATGGATTAATTTTTTATTTAAGAGCTACTTGTTTAAAATAAAAAGCTAACAACTCTAAAAAATATTATGCCAAACAAAGCTATTAGATTATGTTTTTAACAAAAAAGCTAATAGCTCTAAAAAAGTTTAAAAAACACTCTTGCCAAACGGACTTGTGTTTTCCTCATCGACACCACAAAATATAATCGTTTAGTATATGAATAAGAAATAACCAAAATTAAACTTAAAACAATAAAGAAGCATTTAAAAAAGTTTAAGAGGCTAAAAATTAAACCTACGAACAATTAATTTTGCAAAACAATAAAACGGCCGGACTATATTGTAAACTCACACCAATAACCCACAAAACACAAAAGACAAGGAAAAAGTTCGGTATAGATCTCAAACTTATCATAGATCGTGTGAACTCATCTGGTCCATCTATCTAGATATGATCTCACGGTTCTCATTTTTCCAACTTTTTTATTTATAAAATTGATTTTAATACTTGAGGGATACCGTGGGCATTTTCCACCGTCTGATTCACTTAGCTGGTCTCATAACACACATACATTAAAACACAACTGCATTCACTAATTCAATAAACACTAATTTTACCCCCAAATCGTATGAGAATGGATTTACGAGAAGATCGATTCATCCGCACCTCAACGTGAAGATCTCGATGATGGTAAATTTTTTTGATTTTATGCTTTCTTAAGTTGATTATGCTTAAATAGGATTAGTAAGTGTTATAATCATGTTTTTACTTGATTATGCTTATTTTAATACTTATTTTAATACTTATTTTCAGTTATTTTTAGGGTTTATTAAGTTGATTTGCATAGATAAAGTTGATTATGTTTATCTGGTGTTTTATGCTTGTTTTTAGATTAGTTGATGTTCATCCTCTGCTCAAGGTGCCGATCTCAGTGATGGTAATATATAACTTCGTGTTTGTTATGTTATTATTACAACTTTGATCTACCACACTTCATTAATCGGTTTCTCAATTTGCTAATATTCTTTTTTTTGGAAAAACGATGTATTTAGAATTGTATAAAAGAGTCAATACTTATGTAAGACAACTGAATTGATAGACTTATCTATATCTATAATACTTTATAAATCTTAAAATAAAATTCAGACTTTTTTTACCTACTAAATAAAGCAAGTTGTTGATATTTTCATCAACATTATATACTATACCCTTTTTCAAAGAACCTTTTGTAACAACTTTTTAAAATAACATTTTTTCTTTAAAATTGAAAAATCTTTTTATTTATTTATTATTTTTATAATCTAATTTCACTATATTTTTTAAAATTTTATTTTTTTTAATTCGATATCCATTTTGATCTATTTTTATTAATATTTAGTTTTTTCCAATTTTAGTGGGTTTTTTAATTCGATTTTTTATAACTTTACCATGAGTAAGATTTTTTTTTGGAAAAGCAACATATATTAAGGCTGAGGGTATACCGACACCCAGGGGCGGTACCAGCAAAAATCAACCTAGGGGGCAAAACTCAAAGTAATAAAGCATGCATCAAAATATCATCAGAAAATACTTAAAATGTACAGCAAACTGCACTTACATAGCATCTTAACGTCTTTCTTAAAAGCAACATAAAGTTAAATATCGTCTATCAAAAGTGCAATAAAAAATGACGTATTGTCATTCTAAATAAAAGTAACTTATCATTTCTTGGGCAAAAGATCGCGACGATTCTTCATTGCCTGAAAGTTAGCCATAACCACTTCATCAGAGATACTTTCAAACACATCTTTCTCGATATAGGTGACCAAGCAGTCATTCAGCCAATCATTTTTCATTTTGGTGCGCAATCGAGTCTTCACAATCTTTATTGCTGAAAATGCTCTCTCGACCGAAGCTGTTGACACGGGTAAAACCAAAACCAATTTAACTAAACGGTAAACCAAGGTATAATCCAAGTGTTTCTTCGTCTCGACTAGCTTTGCAGCAAGGCATCCAACACCCTTTAAATCACTGAACATCATGTTAGATTTCATGTCATAAAAGAAAGTTTCAAGCTGGTTATCAAGTGCAACAAGATCCATTTCTGAAAAAGTCAGAAGGATAGAACTCAGCTAAACGAACCAGCTTATCCTTTTTGAAAGACGAGAAGGAATCAAGAGGGCTCAAGCAAGCCATACAACTTAGCAATTCTATGGTGACCTCATTGAATCTATTATTAAGCCCTTGAAGCACCCAATCAATCACAGTCTTGAATATTTCAATATGATAATGATGAAGGTTTGTCACTTTATGAGCTGATCGTCGAGGTCTTCCTATAGCAGCATAATCATCATCCATATTTGGAACATCAATGCCATGTTTGGCACAAAATGAGTAAACTACATGGACAAAAGATTGCCATTCTTCATTTCTCATCATTTCTAACCTTTGTTTTATTATCACAACTAAATTCATTGAATTAACTATATCTTGATTATGTCTCTGCAATGATAATGATAACTCATTGGTGATGCCAAGAATTTTCCTCATCAGGATAATACCAAAAGCCGTATCAAAAGATTGTGCCCAAACCAACAACAAGAGTGCATCTGATCTTTGTTCAGAAATCCCACCATCTTCAATAACATATTGAAGCACCTCACGAATAGACGCGAATAAGATACCGATGTTAATCTGGAAAAAGGAAATTTAAAGCGTTAAAGGAGATATTTTGAGCACTTGAAAAACATGACATAATGCAATGATTTTACTTACCAGTGTTTTATAATGAGACCCCAAACGTGTATCTGTTGCCCTTTGAACAGTATATTCTTGGTGTAAGCCTTTACCACTTTTAATTTCACCAATGTCAAGTTCTTCTAGTATCTTCTCGACTTGTTTCTCACGAAGCATATCTCTACGCTTACAAGAACCTCCAACAACGTTCACCAACCGACTGATCATAGTAAAAAGCAAAGCGATATCCACATGATTCTTAGCTACCGCAACAAGGACCAACTGAAGTTGATGTGCAAAGCAATGGACATAAAATGCAGACTTATTCTCATTCAAAACTAAGCTCTTGAGACCATTAAACTCCCCTCGCATGTTGCTAGCTCCATCGTATCCTTGCCCACGAATCCGTGACATGCTAAGCTCATGTGTCGCAAGTAGTGACTCAAGTGCTTCTTTCAAGGACAGAGAGCAAGTGTCTGTGACGTGTGCAATTCCAAGAAATCGCTCAATGACATAACCTGAATAAAAAAGTTTATAGAGGATTAATCAAGAACATGGTTGCGTTAGTGATTTATATCAGTGGTAATGGAAAGAAAAATAACCTTCTTTGTTGACATATCGAAGAACAAGTGCCATTTGTTCTTTGCAAGAAGCATCTCAGCATTCATCAACCATAATGGAAAAATAATCATCCCCGATATCCTGAACAATAGCCTTAGTAGTTTCTAGAGCATAATGGTCTAATGCCATAACGTAATGCTAAGTTTTCCAACTGACCCACTTTTTAAACTTGTGTTCTTTTCATTTTCTCCTTAATTTTCTCAACATCACTACCTCACTAGTACCCAACGGGTTGCTATACCCATGGTGAGCTCAAGACCGAATGAATGGAAAACAAAAGAAAGAGAAGGAATCAGAAAAATGGGAAGAAAGTTGCAGTAATTATGATTTGGGTCCTGATTGTATCAACTTGCTGGTTTTTTCCAAACTATATGCGGCATCCTGATGATCCGGAACCATCTTTAGTACCTCTCTTCTTGTTTTCCCTTCTCCCCATTTTCATCGTGTTTTATTCATTGTACCTTTTGTTGTTTGTTTGGTAATTTTTTTTTGCCTCCACTGTTAATGAATCAAAAGAGAACCGTTCATATTCTTTTGTTCTGAATTAAAGAAAACTTATAGCCATTCTCTTGAGTCCTAATGGACGTCTGATAGACCAACTATCTTCGACATATAGATCAAGTGGTTGTTCTATCCACTAATCGGGGCCATCTTTAAGTGTTTGGGGGCCTTTGGTGAAAATTGATTATGAGGGAGTGGAAGGACTGAAGCTTGTCGCAGCTGGAAAGCGGTGACCCGCGAAGGCGAGATGATCTCAAAGCGAGAATGAAGCTAAAGTCATTACTTGACCAAGAGCATGAGAGGATTTCACACACCTTCTTTGAACCGGGTGGATACACTTCTTGACTGTTCCCAAGATTGAACTACAAGATCGATCTCGTATTTACCAAGATATGAAAGCCACGAGCCGATTTCTTTTGATGTACTGTCATGATAACATTATCAGTTTCGTAAACTAAACTAACGTTTTCTTAACAGTTATGCACAAACTTAGGGTCATACACAACCTTAAAGTCATACACAAACTCATATAATTTGGAAAATTGTCTTATATGGCAGACCAAATTTGAAGAACTTTAGAAGCACGGGATATACTCGTGCCCAAGGTTCCACCTAGCGTTAGACGTAGCGTAACGATACGTTCAAGTCTTAAGTTTTAAGAGCTTTAATGAAACAATGGCATTTTTTAAAGCCTATGTAATAAACTAATATTATCATATATATATATATATATAAGTGTTTGAAATTCAGTTAAACTTTTAAAAAATAACTAAACTCAAATAAAAAATAGCCTAATTACAAATAACCCAACAAATTTATAAAAACTACTAAAAATGGCGCCACACCTTGAGATTTAGCGCGCCTTTCCTGGTTTTTTGACGCCTTGACCCACACCACGCCCAAAACCAACGCCAAGGCCCATATCGTAACGGCGAAACTATGCCTCACGCTTTGGAGACGCTTTTGTGCCGTTAAGACGCGCCTTTTAGAACCTTGCTCGTGCCAAAGATATGGTGTTAAAACCAAAAACCGCCGGTAAAATTTTTTTTCTATCATATTTTGGTTACGTTTGGTAAAACTAGTTGTAAGCTGTTAACTGTAAGTTGTAAGTTGTTTACTAAAAAACTGTTATTTTAATAAAAGTGTTTGGTATATTAGCTGTTGACTGTAAAGTTAAGATGTAAAATGACTTAAAAGGATATATTTATATATATTATAATACTAGACTATAGACCCGCGGGTTTCGCGGGTGGCAATAGAAAATTTCTACATGCAAGATACTCTAACAAAGTTGGTTATAAACCAATGCAAAGACTAATATTAATATACACAATTTATAAAATAGTGTAGTTACAAGCTGAAATATCTCATAATTAAATCATGGTAAAGCATGTGTGTTAGATATCACAGTACATGTTGAACTTTTCTTTACAACCAGCCAAAGAAATTATTGCATTTTCAAGGTAACCAAATAAGGGATGAATAACCGTGCTAGTTGATAGCCTTAGTTGAATGCCTCAGTTTTAGTACAAAATCCCCCATATGCACCTTCATAGTCTGAAAAATCCAAACATACAAACGGTAATTAGGTCTTTTAAAATTAAACTTTCTCCCACTGACCATCTAAATAAACAACAATAGACTACATATGAGCACAGAAAGAAATAAAATCTCAAATCTATCAAAGATTCCTGAGTCATCTAAAAATATTTGCATGTGTCATGTAAGGAGTAGAAACTGAACCATGAGTACCATCAAAAATGGAAAAATGAGAAAAAATAAGTGTTGACAATGTGCAGAATTGACCCTAAGTTACTGATTCAACACATTTCATAGAATAGGCTTGTTTTCACCTACACATACAAAAACATACTATTGAATGACACTCTTCTAATTAATGGTATGCAAACTATACATTATCTACAGCAATTCTTATGTATATAAGGAAATGCATATTTTCGCTTATGCTTATTTCTAAGAGAGTGTTTGGAATTGCCTTACGGGATAAAATATTTATTTATTGTGCAAATAATCAGAACATTTCTGGAAAACCATTTAAATAAGGTGATTGTCTCGCTTTTACGAAAAAAATGCAGTTTCAAAAAAGCTAGTATAGCTACCTTGTGAAAAACGCAGTTCTGCATGCATAATCTATTCGAAAAGGCAACCCCACAGACGCACGCACTCACTCCTTAAAGCACTTGTTACATATTCATTTTCACATTCCTCCTTTCCATCTTTGCATATCTGTTATGGGAAGACCATCTCAAACACCACATAAGAACCTAATAAAAAAAGAAATCCCGTATGTGCTCATATACGCGTTCTTATTTGATCACAATATAACTTTCCATTTTCAAAACCAAACACTTTTAAAAAAATCATAAAATAAATAAGCACACGGAGATCTCGACACGCCGACATATGTAAAAAAAGCACAGTTCCACCTATTCATCACATTTTGACTCAGTTGGCGAGGGTATGGAGTGTCTTCAATCATTTACAAATATTACATTGTATCTCTAATGCACATCTTCCTAGGAAATAAGACGTAGCAAGTAAAGATGTAAACTCAATCCATTAATAATCCTCAATATGCCATATAAGTGAAAATTGGACAAACATATTATCTTATAGACCATTACACTGCCAAAGAAAATACCACAATATGGAAAGTTAATCAACTGGTCTCGTACAACTGTGTTCATCAATCATACAAAATAATCCTATCTATTACGGAGTAGGAGATTTTAGAGTCAGTCTGGTATTGTAAGAACAGTAAGTTCATGAGAAAGACAAATAAAGGGGCTTACATATTTGGTGGTAGTGATAAAGGATACAACAACGGTAATAGCGTCATTCTTCCCACCATAGTAACGAAATCCAGCTTCTAGAGATGCAACTGAGAGAGGTGTCTGCCTGTCCTTTTCCCGTTCCCTTTGCGGAGCCAAAGATGGTATATTTAACCCGTGGCTCCAAACCGGCTTTCATCGCATGAGCAACGTTCACGGTTATATCATTATTGTGCAAATTATCAAACATTTCATATACTATCACAACTCGCGGAGAAACAAGAACTTAGAATACATGCATCATTAGTTGCATTATTAAATTAGTTTTGAGTTTTTAGTGTAATTTGGCATCATAATAAGAAGATATATGTTAAACAAACCTGGGAAGAGCTTGGCAAATCAATATTAGTTCAATCTCTAGTTGGTAGGTCAAATAAAAATCATGTTGTTGGGCAGGTGATCTAAAAACAATACATCCGCCTCTAACTACAATAAGACCATGTAGAACAGTAAAAGAAAGACATGGTTACTTAAAAGTTAATGCCCCTTTCATATTATGAGTATTTCAGGAATGTTGTATCATATTTTAACTGTAAATCAATAAAATCACTACCACTATAAACTTATATATGAATCACCTAAAAGTTAACATAATATTCAGAACCCCTGTATAAACCATTTGTCACATTAGAAAACACATTTGTTAACCCGTATGTACATTGTTCAATAAATTAGATAACGGCGCAATATCGTTCTTTATGGACAGTTAAACTATGAAATTATCACATATTGCAGGTCAACTTCTAGTAAGGGATGGACAATTGCTTAAACTCCATTTCATTGGTTGATGCCTAAAGTTTGTGCAAGATCGTCTATATATGCTTTCATAACACCACTGTGTTTCCAAATAAAAAAAAATTAAAAAGTAGTACGTATTAAAGAATAAAACCTCATATTTATTGGATGGTTCTATCTAACACTTGGTGTTCCCCTAAAATTAGGTCTTAAGTAAAAGGTGAGCCACATTCAACCTCTTAATTCCTAATCATGTAAACTGAACATACCTAATTCATATATAGTCTAAGAAGTGACTTTGCTTCTTCCACTTCGTCAATGTTACAAACTGTTTCGTTTTCGTCTGATCCATTAGTAGAAACTAAAGCTTTGTTGAGCAATCTGTTGTTTACCAAACATATAGAAGATATTAGAAACTATATAAGTCGCTAAATAGGAAGGTCTCGAGGCTTGTAGTGGAAACACTTAAGAAGGGCAACCAAAAATACCAAATCGACCCATACATTTACTCTTACTTGAATTACTGGGAATCTTGATGAGGCAAGATTCCACAAGCTTCTTCTTCTGCAGATATTGCTAAAGGTATACTTCGCCAATTCTAACCTGCTTTAATAAACAACTGACCTATTCTAATAAAGGCACTTTTGTCTTCGGTTTTCTCTCCAAATCGGTAAGTCCGTGTTCCCAGCAAGAATATGATGAGGGTGAAACCCATCACGATGCAAGGGATCCCAAAACCAAGACCCCAACTAAGGTTGTCTTGAATGTAGCTAAGAACAAACATACCGACAGCAGGACCAGCTTTTAATCTAAAATACCACCAGTTAAAGAATGAGCTTTTGGCATTGCGTTTGTCAGGATTGTCAGCATCAAACTGGTCAGCTCCAAAAGCCTAAGCACAGGGCTTGTGACCGCCTTCAGCAAATGCCACGAGGTATAGCAAAATGAAAAACATGGTAACTTGGAGCTGAGATGAGCATGATGAGGAACCGAAAGCATTTCCACAGTAGGAAGGAAGAAAAGTTGAAAAGGCTAGCTATGCAAGCGCCTGTTAATCATACTTCCAGTCTTAGTTTGCTAAGTTTTGTCTAAGGTACCAATAATGTATTGCATAAAAAACAAAGATGTATAGGTTGACAAAAAGGTACAAGTTTTCTACATTTTGATGCAATACCTATGTATAAAAACTCTTATTCAAATTAGTACGGAGTATATAAACATGAACAGATAACAAACCAGGATATAGAGCAGAGAAGCAAGTATAATTGTAAGATATCGGCCGAGAAAACCATCAGCAATGAACGCGCCAACTAATGGAAGAAGAGATGTTGTTCCAGACCAGATGCTCACATTCTTCGCGGTTGTAGCTGTTGATTTACCCAAGGGTCCTGTCAAGTATGTGATCAAATTTGATTTGACTCTGTAATATGCAAATCTTTCCGCCACATCTACACCTGCATAACACATAAATAAAAAGTATCACTATTTACATTACTCGGAAATAACCACTACGAAGTCTATTCCTTAAAAAAATTTGAAGGATCAAACTTGGGGAGAAAACACGGGTCACGTCGGGTTAGCAAGCTGGTGCAACTGTACCCGAACACGACCAAGTCTACATATGAATCTGAACAAATTTTAAAATGAGGTTTAACTTTACGTACCGAGTATAAAATATGCAGAACGCTAGCAACCATATTTGGATCTTAGAACTGGACCACCTTGGTAGTCAACGACACCATCAACAAAGCTCTCGAGCAAAGGAGACTCGACTTCGCTATGGTGGCTGGTGATGCTTGTGTCATCCATGACAACTTCTTGCTTGTAGTTCAGATATGAAAATAGGAGGGAATGTATAAATAGTTATTCTTAAAGAACGACATAAATCAAATTTAATCTGTTTTAAGAAAATAATGTATGAGTTGGCAACACAAAAAGAAGTACGATTCCAATCATTCAAGGTGATTTGTTAAGAACACCATGAAAGTATTTAGAAAAACTGAAAAACACTACAAATATTTTCAACTATATTAATGATTATCCAAGTATGTTAGCCTTCTCTGTATTAGGATATCATTTTCTATAGTTTTCCTTTCAATTATAAGACCTAAACTACAATAACTCTACGTTGGACACAACATGTTTCCGAGCCAAGAGCATGGCAGTACAAATAGTGCATACCTCAGTCCTCTCTGTTGAAAGTCCTATATAAACTACTAAAGTTTCATATGCATACATTTATCAATATATCTGCATTTGAAGGCCTGTATGGATCCTACACCCAAGGTTATGATTTCCGGACTCGCTCAAACTTAAACTATATTAAAGTATTCAGTAGAGTGGTATATTAAACAAGTTTTGAACTTGTGTAAAATATGATGCATCAAATTAGTAGTGTCTTCTTACAAATGGTGTTTAATTGAGTGAGACAATTTTACGAACACTTGATGAGTACTAAAACATATACAAGTAACTGATTAAGAAGATCAAACTCAAATGTAGAATTCAACAAAAAGAACACTACATCATGACATTCACATACCAGATGATTGTGGAACATAGTGAACAAACAAACTTCTAACAAAATCAGTGAAACATAAAATAAGATCATAACCACGTGATATGGCATAGGCCTATTTGAAACCTCTACTTTAGATAGATAAATAGGTTATATAAGAGATAAGATTTAAACCTGGTAGTACTTGATATAAGAAAATTACAACTTGCATATTAAAAGATCAGCTACGACTTGATGTAGACAAAAGAATCTCCAAACATTAGTGAATTTAATCAGACCCATAAGTATAAAACTGAGAAATGGAAGAAGATAAGAGTAAATGATGATTAAAGATTCGTATCCCAAAGACACCAAGATTTAAAAGTTTAGGAAACGGTTTTTCAATTTCAAATTTTGCAGATAGAAAAACACGGGAATGAATGTGGACAGAAAAGTGGGAAATATAAATATGACGTCAGATTATGACGTCAGATATGGGAGGTTATGTCATTTAAAAACATTTTCTTTTAGTAGATATAAAGATGGTTGAATGTTATATTAGTAATTTACAGCTTTAAAAGCTCTTGATAATTTAAAAAGCTATATGGATTAATTTTTTATTTAAGAGCTACTTGTTTAAAATAAAAAGCTAACAACTCTAAAAAATATTATGCCAAACAAAGCTATTAGATTATTTTTTTAACAAAAAAGCTAATAGCTCTAAAAAAGTTTAAAAAACACTCTTGCCAAACGGACTTGTGTTTTCCTCATCGACACCACAAAATATAATCGTTTAGTATATGAATAAGAAATAACCAAAATTAAACTTAAAAAAATAAAGAAGCATTTAAAGAAGTTTAAGAGGCTAAAAATTAAACCTACGAACAATTAATTTTGCAAAACAATAAAACGCCCGGACTATATTGTAAACTCACACCAATAACCCACAAAACACAAAAGACAAGGAAAAAGTTCGATATAGACCTCAAACTTATCATAGATCGTGTGAACTCATCTGGTCCATCTATCTAGATATGATCTCACGGTTCTCATTTTTCCAACTTTTTTATTTATAAAATTGATTTTAATACTTGAGGGATACCGTGGGCATTTTCCACCGTCTGATTCACTTAGCTGGTCTCATAACACACATACATTAAAACACAACTGCATTCACTAATACAATAAACACTAATTTTACCCCCAAATCGTATGAGAATGGATTTACGAGAAGATCGATTCATCCGCACCTCAACGTGACGATCTCGATGATGGTAAATTTTTTTGATTTTATGCTTTCTTAAGTTGATTATGCTTAAATAGGATTAGTAAGTGTTATAATCATGTTTTTACTTGATTATGCTTATTTTAATACTTATTTTAATACTTATTTTCAGTTATTTTTAGGGTTTATTAAGTTGATTTGCATAGATAAAGTTGATTATGTTTATCTGGTGTTTTATACTTGTTTTTAGATTAGTTGATGTTCATCCTCTGCTCAAGGTGCCGATCTCGGTGATGGTAATATATAACTTCGTGTTTGTTATGTTATTATTACAACTTTGATCTACCACACTTCATTAATCGGTTTCTCAATTTGCTAATATTCTTTTTTTTGGAAAAACGATGTATTTAGAATTGTATAAAAGAGTCAATACTTATGTAAGACAACTGAATTGATAGACTTATCTATATCTATACTACTTTATAAATCTTAAAATAAAATTCAGACTTTTTTTACCTACTAAATAAAGCAAGTTGTTGATATTTTCATCAACATTATATACTATACCCTTTTTCAAAGAATCTTTTGTAACAACTTTTTAAAATAACATTTTTTCTTTAAAATTGAAAAATCTTTTTATTTATTTATTATTTTTATAATCTAATTTCACTATATTTTTTAAAATTTTATTTTTTTTAATTCGATATCCATTTTGATCTATTTTTATTAATATTTAGTTTTTTCCAATTTTAGTGAGTTTTTTAATTCGATTTTTTATAACTTTACCATGAGTAAGATTTTTTTTTGGAAAAGCAGCATATATTAAGGCTGAGGGTATACCGACACCCAGGGCGGTACCAGCAAAAATCAACCTAGGGGGCAAAACTCAAAGTAATAAAGCATGCATCAAAATATCATCAGAAAATACTTAAAATGTACAGCAAACTGCACTTACATAGCATCTTAACGTCTTTCTTAAAAGCAACATAAAGTTAAATATCGTCTATCAAAAGTGCAATAAAAAATGACGTATTGTCATTCTAAATAAAAGTAACTTATCATTTCTTGGGCAAAAGATCGCGACGATTCTTCATTGCCTGAAAGTTAGCCATAACCACTTCATTAGAGATACTTTCAAACACATCTTTCTCGATATAGGTGACCAAGCAGTCATTCAACCAATCATTTTTCATTTTGGTGCGCAATCGAGTCTTCACAATCTTTATTGCTGAAAATGCTCTCTCGACCGAAGCTGTTGACACGGGTAAAACCAAAACCAATTTAACTAAACGGTAAACCAAGGTATAATCCAAGTGTTTCTTCGTCTCGACTAGCTTTGCAGCAAGGCATCCAACACCCTTTAAATCACTGAACATCATGTTAGATTTCATGTCATAAAAGAAAGTTTCAAGCTGGTTATCAAGTGCAACAAGATCCATTTCTGAAAAAGTCAGAAGGATAGAACTCAGCTAAACGAACCAGCTTATCCTTTTTGAAAGACGAGAAGGAATCAAGAGGGCTCAAGCAAGCCATACAACTTAGCAATTCTGTGGTGACCTCATTGAATCTATTATTAAGCTCTTGAAGCACCCAATCAATCACAGTCTTGAATATTTCAATATGATAATGATGAAGGTTTGTCACTTTATGAGCTGATCGTCGAGGTCTTCCTATAGCAGCATAATCATCATCCATATTTGGAACATCAATGCCATGTTTGGCACAAAATGAGTAAACTTCATGGACAAAAGATTGCCATTCTTCATTTCTCATCATTTCTAACCTTTGTTTTATTATCACAACTAAATTCATTGAATTAACTATATCTTGATTATGTCTCTGCAATGATAATGATAACTCATTGGTGATGCCAAGAATTTTCCTCATCAGGATAATACCAAAAGCCGTATCAAAAGATTGTGCCCAAACCAACAACAAGAGTGCATCTGATCTTTGTTCAGAACTCCCACCATCTTCAATAACATATTGAAGCACCTCACGAATATACGCGAATAAGATACCGATGTTAATCTGGAAAAAGGAAATTTAAAGCGTTAAAGGAGATATTTTGAGCACTTGAAAAACATGACATAATGCAATGATTTTACTTACCAGTGTTTTATAATGAGACCCCAAACGTGTATCTGTTGCCCTTTGAACAATATATTCTTGGTGTAAGCCTTTACCACTTTTAATTTCACCAATGTCAAGTTCTTCTAGTATCTTCTCGACTTGTTTCTCACGAAGCATATCTCTACGCTTACAAGAACCTCCAACAACATTCACCAACCGACTGATCATAGTAAAAAGCAAAGCGATATCCACATGATTCTTAGCTACCGCAACAAGGACCAACTGAAGTTGATGTGCAAAGCAATGGACATAAAATGCAGACTTATTCTCATTCAAAACTAAGCTCTTGAGACCATTAAACTCCCCTCGCATGTTGCTAGCTCCATCGTATCCTTGCCCACGAATCCGTGACATGCTAAGCTCATGTGTCGCAAGTAGTGACTCAAGTGCTTCTTTCAAGGACAGAGAGCAAGTGTCTGTGACGTGTGCAATTCCAAGAAATCGCTCAATGACATAACCTGAATAAAAAAGTTTATAGAGGATTAATCAAGAACATGGTTGCGTTAGTGATTTATATCAGTGGTAATGGAAAGAAAAATAACCTTCTTTGTTGACATATCGAAGAACAAGTGCCATTTGTTCTTTGCAAGAAGCATCTCAGCATTCATCAACCATAATGGAAAAATAATCATCCCCGATATCCTGAACAATAGCCTTAGTAGTTTCTAGAGCATAAGCGGATGCTATATCTTTCTGAATTTTGTTAGAGGATAACTTGTGATTTCCAGGTGCGTTATCCAAGACGACCTTTCTTGTTTCTTCATTATGGCTCGCCAAAAACTTTAGCAGTTCCTTAAAGTTTCCTTTATTTTTTGATTCTTTTTTTTCGTCATGGCCCCGGAATGCCAAACCTTGATGTAGACAAAAACGAACACAGTGAACAGAAGCAAGCAACCTGATCTCATATCGAATTCTAACTTTCTGATCTTGTTTAAAAAATGAAACCCCAATATGTTGTTCCGGATTCATCAAGTCTTCACATGCCCGTCGTGCTTTATTATGAGCACTACGTAAACCTCCAACATGAACTAGTAACCTTTCTGGCTTTTTCCAATTACTAAAACCCCCAATTGTAAAAGAAGTGTCGCCGCTTTCCTCACCATCATCGGCACATAAGTAACAATACAAACAAAATACAGCATCATTTTTCACACTGTATTCCAACCACGGTTTGTATCGATCAAACCAACATGGGTTAAACTTCCTCTTTATCTTACCAATAATCTTTTGAGGGAATGTATGACCACGAGGTTGACATGGACCCCTCTTCAAATACGCCCTTCGAATATTCTCACGGTCATTAGGATTGTACATGGAAATTCTTTTACGGGTTGCAGGATCCGCGGGTAGATCATCGAGTTTAGTCTCTTGACAAACCCTCTTGGAACTTTGCTCAACATTTGAGGGTTGCTGAAAAGTCGGTAACCGGATCAAAAATTTATCCATATCCCCTGTTTAAATTCACTCATTAATAGAAAGTCTAATTCAATAAATCACTTAACTAATATCAATTTCCTAGCTAACTGTAATGATGTTTAAACTTGCAAAAGTAGGAAAAACTAATACAAAACTAGGTGAATGGAATGATATAACCTAAGCATGAAACATGGAAACTACGAAAAACTAAGCAATTTATAAGAACAATCTGCTTGAGTATATGCATATTTCCTTTGTGATTTCCATAACCTTACTGTTCTTAAATAATTCCATATGCTTTTGTTAAAATGGATCTTTTTCTTTTTTTTGCTTATGTTCTCCATGGTTAAACACGTACACCATAACCCGACATTTTATAGGGGCAATATTTGAGACACCAAAACCCGAATCAACCTGACATGTCTAACTCGAAAACCCGATAACACCTCTACACATAATAACCAAAAACAGTGATGCATTATACCTAATTGCAATGTAACACAACTACACCAAGTTAAGAAACAAACAAACATTCACTTTCAATTGTGTAGGCAACTAAGAATAAACCCCAAATTGGCTAAATAGCTACTGCCTAAGTGTCAAATACACAATCGAATCACAAAGTGATACAATTAAGCAATCATATTAACATAGTATTCAATAAAAGCCTCCTGATCCATGTTAAAAAAGAATAATCATAAAAAAAATGATATATTGTAAACCTAAAAATTAACAAATTGATATATTGGAAAATTTACCTTTTTACTTTGAGATGTCTTTCTTCCAATAATTTTGTTCATGTAGAAATGTGAACGAAACTGTTATCTTTTATGCTTGATTGTGCTTAAATTTCGGAACCCACTTTGCACACGATTTGTAAGGTAATAAACTGCTGCCGCCCTTTCTTTTATGTATTGCCTCTTTGTTTCTCCAATGAGATAAGGGGGCAGATGTAAAATTTTACAAAAACAACCCTAAAATTTTTTTTTTCAAAAAACTTTGACAAGTTTGTGGGGGCAGCTGCCCACAATGCCCCCCCTTTGGTACCGCCACTGCCGACACCACTATACTAGTATTTCCACACCAGTATACACCATCAATCATCAGGTAGTGTAGATGAATAGTGGAGTGAAAACGAAATATCAACCGGGGCATGGACATCTCTTACCAAAACTATTTTTTTTAACCTTATAAACATTTTGGAAAACACAATTTACCTTCTTCTTATAAAGAACTGCCCAGATTTGATATAAATTGTACATTTCTATCTTTTATATTCAAACCAACATTTATTCTTGATCTGTTTCCTTTGACTTTTTCTGCTGCCGGAAAATCAACAAAAAGATAAAGTATTTGTGCTTCAGAAAATCACTTTTATGCATCCGGTCTTGTTAGTCGTAAACAGCAGATCTTACCGGAGGGTAACTGATCTAGTGGTAACAAATGTTTAGTTTGACGAACTTTTTTACTCTGATCTGGTGGTGGCTAATGTATTCGTGTTTGATGGGGGTAAACGGTGGGGGCTGTTGGTCAATTCGGAATCAGCTGGCATGGACAAACGGTGTTTGGTATAAATGGTGATGTTGAACTGGTGGTTAAAGGTTATTGGTAATGGTAGTTGATGTTTGGTTAAGTAAATTTGAAGACGAAGGAATGTGAGAGAAAATAAGAATAAAAAATGGTGTGACTGTGTGAAAGAGTAAAAAATAATTTTTTATATTATGTACTGTATAAAAAGTACTGTCTGAAATTCTGACAGTTTGCATTGCTTTGCATTGGACCACAGGTGATGGTGTCCGAACCCTACGACCCTATGTTAAACCACAAAGGGAACAAGATACAAAACAAGGCATCCTACCTCAATTAACAAGATGCTAAAAAGAGGAGGACCCTAAAAGAGGAAAAAATAAAAGTTACAAATGCTCCAACAGGAATGACACATACAAAAAGAAACACCAACCCACCCCAAAAGCAGTAAGCAAAGCTAATAGCAAAGTCAGCATGAGTAAGAGATTAATATTTGTTAGTCTCAAAATTCGTTATTAGGTACTCGCCGCATTGCGCGGGTACCATTCTAGTATTTCTAACAGCTAAAAGAATTTTAATTTGGTACAGAATTCCACATGGGTAAATCCGTCCCACGCTCACTTTTAACTGATTTCGTGTTTTAATATAGTAAGATGTGGCATCATCTGAATCTATACTGGTATGGAATAAGCGCTATATGGTTATTGTGATGTTATTATGATAGAGTTTGAAAAGTTCGAGTATGAAACTATTCAAATGTGGTTTCTGCTATTCAATTTCTGTCTAATTTCTAAAAAGCGCTTAAGAAATGTTTAATCACAAGGTTTGCATCATAGGAAGTTTTGCTTTTCCCACTGATGTTAGTATCAAGCTGTTGTTGGCAATGGTATGAAGTCTTTTTTAGATTGTAATGAGGTACCTTTCTGGATTCGACTTGAGTTTTATAAGAATATGTCTGTTAGGATTGTTTGACTAACAAATTGTCTTGTCCATATTTCATGTTATCAGATGTAGCAATAAACCTCTATAGTTAAATAAGAAACTTTATAATTCAAGTTAACATGTAATGTATACACACTCATAGATAAACTGTTTAAATATTATATTAAGATTTTTGTTCTTTTGACTATTGTTGTTTGTGATATTATCGATCTTGACCCATGTGATTTGAGTTATATAAATTGACATAATCTTTTACTTTTCTGATCAGGTTGATGGAAGTTCAAGCAAGACTACGAAGAAGGGTGGCGGTTTATATTCTGTAGGGAATAATTTGAAAACTAGAATGACTTCATTGACCAAAGCTAAAGTTGTTTAAGCAATGGAACTTGATGACCGAAGTCTTACACTCCAATGAAACTAGTTGACGTTTCCTAGCCTCAAATTCTTTATATTATAGTTGAAGTTTTGTTTTGTATATAAAACAAAACTAGTAAGTGACCCATTTATAACGAGTGTTCAAGACTATAAGTCTTCATGTTCTGATTTTTAAGCGACTACTGCATGTTGATTTTTCTTCTTACATCTATGTTAAGAATCATGATTTTGTTAAGCATCACATATATGATTCTACAAATCATATAAGATTCCACAGGAATTATATAATGATTCCACAGGAAAACATATATGATTTCACAGGAATTATATATGATTTAGTATGAATGATATATGATTTAATATGAGTGTATATCATTCATGTTTAATTTTTTTTACTTGCATCCTTGTGAAAATCACATATGATTTACCGTTGATTTAAATATGATTCATAAATCTTATATGATATAACTAGTTTGAAGACCCGTTTGATGGACGGGGTGCTTTACAAAATTGTTTTACTAAGTATAAAGAAGAAAGTAAATAATTTGTACATACAAATTCCATATACTATAAATGTTAAATGTAATTAAGCAGCAAAATATATGTTGTATTCATGTAAAAAAAACGTGATCCTATATTGAAAAAATAATAAATACTTCAAAGTAAATTACAAAGTTTATAATTGTTTATAAAATGAAAATAAACATTAAGTTGCAAATTAAAGCCGGTGCAAAACCTCTTTATACACAACATTAGTTATGTAATTTCAATATTTTCCTTCTTCGTCACAACATAATACTTTCACACCTTCTTGTTTTTAGCCCTTGAAAGAGCGACATACAATTGGCCATGAGAAAACACCGATGGTTCTAAGTATAGTCCGACTTTAGATAAAGTCTGACCTTGGCTTTTGTTTATGGTCATTGCAAAACATATCGAGATGGGAAATTGTCTTCTATTTAATTGGAAAGGCATCTTTTTATTGGATGGAGATATATTCATTCGAGAAATAGCTACAACATCACCGATCTTACCACCTGAAATAATTTTTGCCTCAATGTTAATTACTCCTATTCTTAAAATTTGTAACCTCGTACCATTACATAACCCACCTCTTTGATCAATATTAGGCAAACGCATAACTAGCGAATTGACCTTCAAAGCTAACTTATGATGTGGGATACCAGCCATTCTAATCGTGTTTAGAAAATATGTGGAATATAAAGATTCGCTATGATTGAAATCAATGTCAATATCGGAAACTGTGTCAGAACTATAGTAAACTTTCTCTCGACCAGATAGCTTTGACATAATTCGATCATTCACTTTGTCTACCTGGTCATTTGTTATCAATAAAAAATTTATTAATATCATTATCATAGTACATTAATGATTTGCTTTAATAAAATGTATTTATATTTAATTTACAAAAAAATAAATATAAAATTAATACATTACATATTTAACACCCTCAAATTACCACGCAGCGAAATACAACTTTGGATGCTAAACACAAGTATCATCAACACAAATTATAACAAACGACTCAAAAAGAGACATTACATTTATATACAAACTTTGTCTAAATATTTCCCATCTCAAAAGATACCATCAGAGTAGCGTTTTGTCCCCAAAAGACCGTTACCAACACAACATGTTCATCAATGGACTATAAAAGTAATTGCTCATTTTAAAAAGGATGGAAAAAATAATCCAAGTTTAGACAAGTAAGCACCAACTCCCTCCATGCATGCTCTGCTGGTATCAATCTCGAGTACCTGAAATACATGCTTAAAATCGTCGACACAACGTTGAGTGAATATATAGGTTTATTAAATCATAAGTTGAACACAAGTATTAAAAAACCAATCATGATCATCCAATAGCATTGTAACACATACAATCTATTATTCCAGTATTTCATATCATAACAAAACTAAGTGATTGTATTTAAGCTCATGACACCAACCCCTTATACTACTACCCACGCCAAATTGCCGGCGTGGCCAAAGTGAAATCAGTGCCCCTCTTAAGGTATCGTTTCAAATATACATTCTTTCTTATCACAAGTTATCCATCCGCAGAGGGTACTCAGCGTACTAGCTCTCGTCTTGGATAGGGTGGTAAACCCAATAGTACTATCAATTGTATAAGCGGCTATAACCCACACAAGGGCAAGACAATAGTTAACGGTTCATGAAATTAAGGCCTTTAGCAACTAGTACTTAATACAATCAAGGCAAACATTCGGGTCCAAACAACCATTCATGACTTGTGTTCCATTTATTTCAAATAACATATATCCCCCTCATGGGTTAAAATCATTTAAAAATAGTATAAAGCGAGGCTATAGACTCACCTTTAGTGATAAGAGTAGTAGTAGAACGATCGCCGACGACTTGATGCCCGGAAAATTCACAAGTCGTAACCTATCAAATAAGGCGCGCACTAAATTAACATACTCAAGTACCGATACGTACATAGCATAAACAAATAAACGAACTCAAAACCATAATACATATGCGAGAACAACCAACACAAGTGAATTTACTCAACAACTTTACTTTACTACATTATTAAAACAAATGCTCTCAAAAGCACTCAACCGGTACATACAAATGTACGCACTGATTTTTCTTACTTAGACAACTCGGATTTTTATGGAACTTCCTGAAGTACTCGCTTATAATCTGTAAAAATCCATCCTAAAAATTTATAAAAAGATTTTACTTCTAAGTCCGTCTGCTCAATGCATCTCTCGACTTGAAAAACGGGACAGTTTTGCTCACTTGACTCACAAAACCGTTTAGACCTTCTTAAACACTTCCGTTTACAAATACGACACATGAGTTTGAAAATATAATCACAACTCTAGGTTTAGAGCCTAAGAACAGACCTTGATCATTTTTGAAACGCAACTTATAGTCTCCGAGATTTGACCTAATATCGACAACAATTTCGTGTTGTGTCGATACTCGCCTCCCGGTACACGAAAAATCAAACTAGCGTAACTTCTTCCTCGTTTTGAGTTAGAAGGCCTATGTTATACCAAATCGAAGCTTGGAAAAAACTCTACAACAATATCCCATCATCTCAACCTTATCTCAGACCTAAGACCATAAAAATACCCTTAAACCTACTGACCTAAAACGACCATTTCAAAACATCTTTTTTAACTAATAAGTGTGAAAAAACTTATCCTTTTACCACTTATTTCCAATAATAACATGACCAAAACGTGTATTTTATGTCGCAAAAGTCGGAATTATGCTTGGTTTGTGTTTTTATTGTGTTTTAGGACCAAAAGATGAAAAAGGAAGAAAACATGGGCTTTCACGGGCTTTTATCGAAGAAAGCGAGAAAAGACAAAGTCAAGAGATCAAGAGCGCTTAAAGAACGGATGTCCAAGACCTATTCTGAAGATTTATCGAAGAAAAAGTCTAAAGACGGAAGTTTAATGAAGTCGAAGAACTCAAGTCTAAATTAAAGAAGAAAATTATTAAGACAAGTTCAAATCCCGAGACGACGTCGAGAAAAGACAAAGAACTAAATCGAGTCGAGAAGAAAAGAAAGAAGAAAGCACACCACACATGCACCTCCCACTTAGCCTATAAATACCCTCCTAATCACATTAGGAGGGGAGTTAGCTAGTAATAACTCGGTTTTTACCTAATTAAAAATTATGTGTTCGTTGAAGTGTGTCTAATCGAATTGATCTAGGTTTTCTATGTGACTCAGTTTTATTTTGGTGGAAACAAATAATTTTGATTGTTTTTAAATTTAAATGTGCAAAGACTTAAAAGTAAATGTCGTTGAAAGTAAAGTGGCGTTAAAATAAAGTGCGAGAAAATAAATCTAAGTCTAATTAAAAGAAAGTGTGCAATATTTAAAAACGTGACGGAAAGTAAATTAGTTTAAATGACTAAAATTTAAAGGCGTGACGAGAATTAAAGTTAGACAAGTATTAAAGACTTAAGCTAAAAATTAAACAAGTCAAAATAAGAGAAATCACCCTCCAATCGGAATATATTCCGATCACCTTGATCGGAATATTGGGATGGCCTGGTCGGAATGTAGGTCGGAACCCACGATCGGAATAGCTGTCACCTTAACCAATCGGAATATCCAACATGACACCTCAATCGGAATGAGTACAAGATCTCCAATCGGAATGCTGAGACCTACCTTGATCGGAATACCACTACTATGTTCCGATCGGAATACCAAGAAACACCCCCAATCGGAATGTAAAACCCTTTTCAGATCTTGCCAATCGGAAAGTATAACCCTATTCCGATTTAACCAATCGGAATACGTGGAAGAAAACTAAAAATAAGCTAAATGAATAAGCTATTGTTCTAATAAGCACTAGACTAAATCCTAAGGTGGAACCGTGTGAAAATAAGCTAACAAACTGAAAGTTAACAACTTTTAAACACGAAATAGATAAACTTTAAGAAAAACAACTTTTTATATAAAAATAACTTTTGTAAAAACTATATAAACTTGAAAATAAATCAAATAAGCTATGAAATTAAGAGATTTAAAACAATCAAAAGCATAAAAATCAAATCTTTAACAAATCAACAAATTAAAAACGTGTAAATCAAAGAAAGGTAGAAGAAGATTAACAAGATAAAGTAAAGGTGCAAGTAATTAAAAGAAACACTTACTTGAAATTAAAGGTAATTAAAGGTGCAAAACATGAATTTAAATGACAAGTAATTAAAAGTGCATAAAATAAAGGTGGAAGAGCTAATTTGTCAAGTTAGCCAACAACATGAATAATTAACAATCCTAAACTATTTATAGGGGAGGATTAGGAAGCTTCCTCCCCTTCTTCCTTTTCTCTTAATTGCGTCATTAGGTCCTTAAGCATATAGTCTTCATTAATTGCACCATTAGTCCTTTTTCCTTCTAATCTTCTTTACTTGGACTCTAATGACTTGTGGCTCGGGATTTCTTCAAAACTCGTCTTTAATTTCTTCAGTAAATTAGACTCGAGTTCTTCGGCTTTTGATAAACTTCCGTCTTTTGACTTTTTCTTCGATAAATCTTCAGAATTGGTCTTGGACTTCCGTTCTTTTTCCACTTTTAACTTCTCGACTCCGTCTTTCATCTTTTTCTTCAATAAAAGCCGTGAATGCCCGTGTATTCTCGTGTTTTCTCCACTTTTCACAATTTCGTCCTAAATCACAACAAAAACACAAACCACGCATAATTCCGACATAAAAGACATAAAATACACGTTTTGGTCCGGTTATTACCGTAATTAAGTGGTAGAAAAGATGGGTGTTTACACACCTATCAAATCCCCTACACTTGACCATTGCAATGTCCTCATGCAATGTATTAGTTACAAAGCATGTTTACACTTTTCATCATAATCGATCCACATTGGCCTTTATTAAAGAGATAGAAAATTATAAGCAAAGCAAAGAAATTAAAAGCATACCTTGGGTTTTGAAAATGTCATGAATAATCATCATTCTCAACTTTTCATTTTCTCCAAACCAAGCTTAAAAACGAGATCATTGTTATTATAAGTTAGTAAACTATCACGAACTCATGTGGGCCAATTACTTACTTAGACTCCCTTATTCCTATGGGTATCTCCTATATTTTATTATTTGTCTTGAATGATCATGAAGATGCATTGTTTGACTTATTTCGATAATTATTAAGTCTGAAAATAAAGTGCACGATTTAATCAATAGTTAGCTAAAGGACCAAATCTTTTAAAACTGCTTCTCGGGATATCAAAAAGTTCATATCTTGGCATAACTTGGTTCGCGATTTGAGACCTTTCTCGGGCCGATATTTGGCAGCGACTTCATACTTCAAATCTTGAGAGACGTTCATGAAATAATGGTCTTCTCTTCATAATTGGAATTTCTTCACTTGGAATTTTTGATAGATTCTTCATATATGGACCACGACTTCTTCATTTTTCTCCAATCTTTATTTTGGATTTTGATATACAACGATCTGCCTCCTTTATTGACTTGGATCTATTTATCCTCATACCTTGTTAGGGTCTTTTCGGATACACTTCTCCATGACTTTTTGGGAGTTTTTGCTTTTCGTCGTGTGTCTCGATCCTTCATATTGATTTTCGATAAACGATTCTTCACATCACTTTTGGATCTTTAGCAACAAAACATAGCCCTCATGCCTTGTTAGGGCCTTTTTGGACTCGCCAATCTTCGCGCCCCGCTTCATAAGTTATGCCTTGGCTATGAACTCTCGTCATTACCGAGCAACTTTTAAACGATCTGGGGCTAGAAGCTAAGTAACTTTTCAAATCGTACAACCTTATTTATTAGCAGATAAATTTATTAGCAAGCGATGGGAGAATAGGCTTATAATTAACTCACATGAATTCACGAAAGAATACCGACTTATAATTGGCTCTATCATCTCTCGTTCTCCATAGTTTAAAATCTCAAGTAATGAGATTCGTGGATGCTTAGCCTATTAAATCAACGTTTTGGGTTTTCGAGTCGCCTATAGGATCTTGCAAATTCTTAGACTTTTTCAAGTTTAGAAATCGCATCTTAAAGTTCCCTTGATAAACGACTCTCTAGGATCAATTATAGGAACTTGCGAAAAGTTCTTGTTCTTAACCCGTGAGAGTTAAGACTTTCGCGTTTTATAGCTCCCTATATAAAAGCCTAGCAAAACTTGACTTAAACACGTTAAGGATACTAGCTAGAGTAAACTCGGATTGAGTCAAAAGATTCACAACGTTTGAAAATTAAAAACACTTATTAAACATTTATTCTAATAAGGAAAGAAAATAACTATACAAAAGGGAAAAACTAATAGGCCAAAATAGATCAAAAATTTTTGAAAAATGTCGAAAAATTGATTTTCCGGTTAAAATGAGGACAAATACAAGGAAAAGACCACTTAACTTCGATAGAAGTCCCCCCTACACTTAAGATAAACATTGTCCTCAATGTTTAAGCATGTGGGAGTAAACTCCCCTACACTTAGGACATTGTGCACGTTGTTTAAATTTCGCTAAGGAAAAGACAACTAAAGAGATTCCTATTTTAATATTGAGAAAATATAAAATAGTGAATTGAAAAGAGTTTAGGATAGAACCGGGATGAAGTAGAACACGGAATCACGGGTCGTCAAGAATCATCAAGAGTGGATCATTAAAGCTCGAATCCCTGATTAAGAAGTGAGAAGAGGAAATAGCAAACCAAAGGGTCCCCCTTACACTTATGATAAAGAAAGTAAAAAGATAGGTGCATGGGTTGCCTCCCAAGAAGCGCTTGATTTTTGTTAACCGAGTCATTAGCCTGACTCGACCTTGATCATCAACGGAAGTAGCATGAAACATATCCACCAGGATCAAAGACATAGTTTTCATCCATCAAATAACACAAGCTTAAGGCGAACAAGGCAAGCCAAAGAAGAAGTGGCAGGGTTCCCTTAAGCAGCGATGGAGTACGGTGGGAGCAAGTATGGTGCGGTGCAAGCATGTCTTCAATAGTTCCAAAGATTTTTCCTTTTATTTCATCAGGTGGATACTGAGGTGGCTTAAAGACTTCAATACCGGGGTCGAACACCTTTTCCTTCAGGGGAAAATAGCACTCAGGCTCAGCCGAGTGTGAAGAAGATCCGCAAAGAAGCACAACCTCGTCCTCAGAAGGGGGACAAAGAGGTGTCAAATCATAAGTGCAACGGATTTCGGTGTCGACCGGTTTCTTCTCTTTGGACAAAATGCTCTTCAAATCTAAAGTAGGATCAAGACGATAATCTTCAAAGTCCAAAGGAGGAGCATCACTCTCATGAGGGAAGTAAGTGTTGAGAAATTCAGAGAAATCTTCCTCAAATGAATAATCATCCAAATTAGGATCGAGTGATGGCGGAGGATCTTCATTATGTGAAGAATCGCTCGAGAGAGTATCAGCCTCATTGAAATCATCGAAAGTGGGCAGCTCGGGATACTCAGAAGTACAATCAAAATCATCCGAATCTGAGCTAGAATCATCATCATAAGCATCAAAGACCGGTGGAGAATCATAAATGGGAGAAGCTTCGAAAGTGGGGAGAGAATCATCCACATCATCATGAAAAAGTGGGTTATCGATGCAAGAGTCGAATAGAGTATTGTCGTAGACGGTAAAGTCATCGAGCACATTAATCATATTCACTGATTCTCGGCCTCCAAAAGTTGTACTAGTAAGCTTCCCCATTTTGAAAACTTGTGCATCATCCCCGACTCTTAAGATTAACTCACCTTCGGCAACATCCACTAAAGCTCGTCCGGTTCTCAAGAATGGCCGACCAAGTATTAAAGGAATACGAGGGTCCATTTCATAATCAACTACAACAAAATCGACCGGGAAAGTAAATGCGCCAACTTTAATGAACACGTCTTCGGCTATACCAACGGGGTAAGCGAGAGTGCGATTTGCAAGTTCAAGAGTCATCTTTGTTGGAGTGAGGTCGGGCAATGATAGTGTTTTCCAAACACTCAAAGGCATCAAATTAATACTAGCCCCGAGATCAGCAAGGGCAGTAAATTCTTCAGTTTTGTTAAACACGCAAGGCAACACGAAACGACCGGGATCTCCAAGCTTTTCTGGAAGTTCTTTAAGAATAACTGCAGAGCAGTTTTCGTTTAATCGAGTGTTGGCGAGTTCAATCAGCTTCTCCTTCTTGTTAAGCAATTCCCTAAATGCTTTAACAAATTTGGGCATGTGGACGAGTGCTTCAAGAAAGCTAATGTTGAAGTTCATTTGAGAAATCATCTTCACATAGCGTGACACTTCGGAGTCCTCCGTGGTTAGCATTTTGGACTTGCCTAAACGAGAAGGATAAGGGATATTGGGTTTGGGTGGTGAAGGTGCGGGTGTAGGTAAAGGTTGAGATGTTGAAGGGTCATTTGTGGAAACTTCATCACGTCGAGGCGGAGACGGTAATGGTGCACTAATACTAGGTGTAGGAGGAGTAGGGATACATGGTGGTGAAGGAGGTGTAGATGATGGTGGTGGGATTGGTGGTCCTACGATGGTGACTCTACTACGAGTAGTAATAGCACTCACATTGGCTCGCGGCTTAGTTACGGTGTTTGAAGGTAGAGAACTTGAAGAAGAAGGTTGAGCGGCTGGCAAGAAACTAGCAAGCATATTCTTCAAATCATTGGTTTGACTGCTGAAGGAGGATTGAATGTTATCTCGAAGCTCGGATCTTATCTCATTTCCTTGCTTTGTGATATCTCCTTTCAGATTGATAATTTGGCTCTGCAAGTTCTTGATTTGCTCACCTTGGGTTCTCATGATGGCCTCAACATCGGGATTAATGGGTGGGGTTTGTTGGGTGGGTGGGTGATAAGGATTAGAAGCTCTTGGTGGGATTTGGTTGCTTCTAGTGTAGTTGTTGGCGGGGTTTTGGTTTTGAGGAGAAAACCCGGGTGAAAGGTAATTGTTGGATCGGTAACTCAGCAGATTTATATCCCCTTGAGGTCGAGCTTGGTAATTTTCCGGTGAATAATTACCATAAGCTGCATACACATTTTCCGGATTTCCTTGTGTCAAAGGACAATCGGTGTATGGGTGAGGACCGCCGCATGTTTCACAAAGAGTAGCAACAGCTTTAACTTGTTGTTGTTGTTGGTTTGAAGCCAAGAGTTGCATACTTCTGCTCATTTCAGTCAGCACACGGGTGAGTTCGGTCATATCAGGGTTTGCTGAGGTGGAGGAAACATTGACTCTCGGGTTGTTCCTTGAAGAAGCAGAGGAATCCCAGTTTTTGTGGTGAGTAGTCATGTTCTCAATAAGCTCTCTACACTCCTCGGGTCTCCTTTTCATGAATGTGCCACCGACGGCTGCATTAATCGTATCACGATCTCGAAAAGTCAAACCGTTGTAGAAAGTATCAATTAAGGTCACAGGGAGCATGTTGTGGTTTGGACATCTATCGATCAAGACATTATATCTCTCCCAAGCATCAAAAAGAGATTCATCGGGATCTTTCATGAAACCGCTGATCTGATTGCGAAGGCTCGTGACCATAGATGGTGGAAAGTAGCGCGACAAAAAGCGTTGAGTCATATCATCCCAAGTGTGAATAGAATTCTTCGGGAGACGATCAAACCATTTCTCGGCATGATGTAATAGAGTGTGTGGAAAGAGTTGTAGGCGAAGTTCATCCATAGTGGCCCTAGCCAACTTCATGCTTTGGGTGATTGAAATGAACTTGTCGAGGTGTTTGTTGGCATCATCATCAGGCAATCCTCTAAATGGGTTTGTTTGTACTTGCTGAATCATGTGGTGCTTCAACGAAAACTCAGGAGCGTTGATTTGCATCGGCGTAATCGGTCCTCCTCGTCCAAACATTGTTGGTTGACAAAGTTCCTCCATGGTCCGAAGATCGGGCTGTGGAAGAGCATTGTTGTTGTTATTATTGAGGTGTGGTGGCATGTTGTTGTTGTTGACACCTGCCATATCTAAATCTTCTTGAGGCTCGGGCTCTTGATAATTAGAAGATCTAGTACGCATACACCTGAAAATGCAAAAGAAAACAAAACCAAACACAAAGACAATATATATACACAATAAAGATAAAATCTTTTTGGATTTTTGAAATTTTTAATTTTTATGGTTTTTATGAATTTTTTTTATTTTTTTATGATTTTTTGAATTTTTTATGCAAGAAAAATAACGCTCACAAGTGAACGGATCCCAAAAAGCAACGTGTCTCTCACAAAAAACTGTTGATATTTACGAAAAGAGCCGGCAGCAGCGCCACTTAATAACTCGGTTTTTACCTAATTAAAAATTATGTGTTCGTTGAAGTGTGTCTAATCGAATTGATCTAGGTTTTCTATGTGACTCAGTTTTATTTTGGTGGAAACAAATAATTTTGGTTGTTTTTAAATTTAAATGTGCAAAGACTTAAAAGTAAATGTCGTTGAAAGTAAAGTGGCGTTAAAATAAAGTGCGAGAAAATAAATCTAAGTCTAATTAAAAGAAAGTGTGCAATATTTAAAAACGTGACGGAAAGTAAATTAGTTTAAATGACTAAAATTTAAAGGCGTGACGAGAATTAAAGTTAGACAAGTATTAAAGACTTAAGCTAAAAATTAAACAAGTCAAAATAAGAGAAATCACCCTCCAATCGGAATATATTCCGATCACCTTGATCGGAATATTGGGATGGCCTGGTCGGAATGTAGGTCGGAACCCACGATCGGAATAGCTGTCACCTTAACCAATCGGAATATCCAACATGACACCTCAATCGGAATGAGTACAAGATCTCCAATCGGAATGCTGAGACCTACCTTGATCGGAATACCACTACTATGTTCCGATCGGAATACCAAGAAACACCCCCAATCGGAATGTAAAACCCTTTTCAGATCTTGCCAATCGGAAAGTATAACCCTATTCCGATTTAACCAATCGGAATACGTGGAAGAAAACTAAAAATAAGCTAAATGAATAAGCTATTGTTCTAATAAGCACTAGACTAAATCCTAAGGTGGAACCGTGTGAAAATAAGCTAACAAACTGAAAGTTAACAACTTAACACGAAATAGATAAACTTTAAGAAAAACAACTTTTTATATAAAAATAACTTTTGTAAAAACTATATAAACTTGAAAATAAATCAAATAAGCTATGAAATTAAGAGATTTAAAACAATAAAAAGCATAAAAATCAAATCTTTAACAAATCAACAAATTAAAAACGTGTAAATCAAAGAAAGGTAGAAGAAGATTAACAAGATAAAGTAAAGGTGCAAGTAATTAAAAGAAACACTTACTTGAAATTAAAGGTAATTAAAGGTGCAAAACATGAATTTAAATGACAAGTAATTAAAAGTGCATAAAATAAAGGTGGAAGAGCTAATTTGTCAAGTTAGCCAACAACATGAATAATTAACAATCCTAAACTATTTATAGGGGAGGATTAGGAAGCTTCCTCCCCTTCTTCCTTTTCTCTTAATTGCGTCATTAGGTCCTTAAGCATATAGTCTTCATTAATTGCACCATTAGTCCTTTTTCCTTCTAATCTTCTTTACTTGGACTCTAATGACTTGTGGCTCGGGATTTCTTCAAAACTCGTCTTTAATTTCTTCAGTAAATTAGACTCGAGTTCTTCGGCTTTTGATAAACTTCCGTCTTTTGACTTTTTCTTCGATAAATCTTCAGAATTGGTCTTGGACTTCCGTTCTTTTTCCACTTTTAACTTCTCGACTCCGTCTTTCATCTTTTTCTTCAATAAAAGCCGTGAATGCCCGTGTATTCTCGTGTTTTCTCCACTTTTCACAATTTCGTCCTAAATCACAACAAAAACACAAACCACGCATAATTCTGACATAAAAGACATAAAATACACGTTTTGGTCCGGTTATTACCGTAATTAAGTGGTAGAAAAGATGGGTGTTTACACACCTATCAGCTAGTTAGTTAATTTTTGGTTTTTCATTATTAGTTCTAAAATGTTTTAAGCACTTTCTCTCTCTAGTTTTATATTAAGTTTTGTACTTTTGAATCTTAATCTTTTAATACAAGCAATCTTTTGATAATCTCTCATTCTTCCCTTCTTAATAATCTATGGTTTGATTTAATAAGCATGTAGTGGTTGTGATTTGGTTGATTTTTGAGTTGGCTTATTGAAAATAAGTTGATTTAATAAGTTTAAGTTTTTGATAAAAAAGTGATTTTTAATTTCTAGCTGATTAAGGTTTTAAAAGTTTTTAATTCTAGCTTAATCATCTTTATCTAAAAATCTTTTGGTTTAGCTTTTGGCAAAGTGCTTATTGGGATTTTGCTTAATTACTTGTTGTGCAAATCTCGGAATCTTCAAAACCCTCGTATTCCGGATAAGGAAACAAATTCCTTATTCCGGATAAGGGTGTTGGTAGTTACATATTGCGGATAACAACATCAAGCCGTATTCCGGATAAGGGTTTAAGCCCCTTTTCCGGATAAGTACTTTGGTTAATTTTTCCGGATAAGCACCATTTAATATTCCGGATAAGGAGATTTAAGTTTATTCCGGATAAAGTTCATTCGTTAAGTATTCCGGATACGGATTCCGGATAAGCCATATTGCGGATAAAGGTTATGTTTTGTTTCCCGGATAAGGACGTTTTCCGGATAGCATTTTCCGGATAACAAGCACAAGCCAACATTCCGGATAAGTAGTTTTTGCGGATAAGAAGTTGAGTAGTTTTTCCGGATAAGCCTTCAAGGTGAATTCCGGATAAGAGAAAGAAGTTGTTTTGCGGATAAGGCTTCGAATCAAGTTTTTCCGGATAAAAATCTTCACAACGTTTTCCGGATAGACATTCCAGATAAGAGCCAAGTTTATTTTTCCGGATAAGGGTTGTTTTGTTTTTCCGGATAAGCTTTTCGAAGGTGTTTTGCGGATAAGAGAATGTGTATGTTTTCCGGATAAGCTTCTTATTGTATTGCAGATAAGGGTGACGAGTTGTTTTCCGGATAAGTAGAATTAGCTCGTTTTCAGGATAATAAGTAGGAACAATTATTCCGGATAAGATTTCAAGTTGTTTTCCGGATAAAGAGTAGAAGGCACATTTCGGATTAGAAGATTTTCAAGTTCGTTCCATTTTCATCTCCAAGTTTTATCTTTTCTCGCCAAGTAAGGTTTGTTTATTCTATTTTATATTTGTCTTGTCATTTAATCATTTTATCGTTTAATTCACGCTTATATATAGATAACCCAAAGCTCCCCCTTTTAGTCACCAATTACAACAATTCCACTTTGAATCATGATCAATTCGAGAAGACACCGAGACCGAAACAACGATAAATATAATTGGGTACGAGCAACGCAAAGAAAGATCTTGCAAAAGCTACCCTTTTCTTACTAACCAAAAATCAGTTATTAAAATGGCGCCGCTGCCGGCTCTTTTCGTAAGGATCAACGGTTTCTTGTGAGAAAAATTGGATTTTGGGATCCGTTTTTTCGGGAACGTTATTTTCAAGTACAAAAATTTCAAAAACCCATAAAAATATAAAATTTTCAAAAATACAAAAAAATTAAAAATCCTATAAAAACCAAAAATATTTTCTCTTGCATTTTCTTTTTAGTGTATGCGTACTCGATCAACGTCTTATCCCGAGCCCGAGACTCTCGATACTTTAGACATGGCCGGTGTACACAACAACAATAATAATCCACCCCAACCCAACATGAATAATCCACCCCAACCCGACCTACGCACCATGGAGGAGCTATGCCAACCTACGATGAATGGACGTGGAGGCCCGATTGCGCTGATGCAAATCACGGCTCAGGAGTTTTCGTTGAAGCATCACATGATCCAACAAGTGCAAACTAATCCATTTCGCGGATTGCCGGATGATGATGCCAACAAGCACCTCGACAAATTCATTACCATGACTCAAAGCATGAAGATGCCCGGTGTTTCTATGGATGTACTTCGCCTTCAACTATTTCCCCACACGCTTTCTCACCATGCCGAAAAATGGTTTGACCGTCTCCCAAAGAATTCTATTCATACTTGGGACGACATGACTCAACGATTTTTGTCGCGCTACTTTCCACCATCCATGGTCACGAGCCTTCGTAACCAAATTAGTGGATTCATGTAAGACAATGATGAATCGCTCTTTGATGCTTGGGAACGCTACAATGATTTGATCGACCGTTGTCCAAACCACAACATGCTCCCCGTCACTCTCATTGATACTTTCTACAATGGTCTCACTTTTCGTGATCGTGACACGATCAACGCCGCCGCCGGTGGTACTTTTATGAAAAGGAGACCGGAGGAGTGTAGAGAGTTGATTGAAAACATGACTACTCACCACAAGAATTGGGATTCATCCGCATCCTCAAGATCTAATCCGAGAGTCAATGTTTCCTCTACTTCTTCCACCACCGACATGTCCGCCATGGAACGAGCCATTATCGAAATGAGCAAAAATATGCAAATTTTGGCTACTAACCATACTCAACAAGCTAAAGCCGTTGCTATTTCTTGTGATACATGTGGTGGTCCTCATTCTTACAATGATGTCCTTCTACTCAAGGCAATTTTTGTGAAAACGTTAACGCGGCATACGGTACTTATCCCACGGGAGGCTATCAAGCTCGTCCTCAAGGAGACCGTAACTTGCTAAGTTATCGTTCAAACAACTATCTTGCACCACCCGGTTTTACTCCTCAAAACCAAAACCAACAACAAAGCTATAAACGAAATAACCAATCCCAACCTCGTGCTAACAATCAATATCAATCCCAAAGAAACCCATACCCACCTCAAGGAAATTCTCAAGCTTACCAAGCTCCACCTCTCAATCAACCAACGGCGTTGAATCAAGACATCGAGACGTTCATGAGGACTAATAGAGAGATGGTGACGAATCTTCAGAGTCAATTCATCAACTTGAAGGGAGACATGGCGAAACAAGGGAGTGATATTCGAGCCGAGCTAAGGAATGACATGGCAAAACAAAGCAATGATATTCACGCAGACATGAGAGACTCTTTCAGCACTTAAGCGGATAATATACGTGATATGATCTGTTCGCTTTTACAAGGTAATCAACCCTCTTCTTCGGGTACTCTTCCGAGTAACACCGTTGCTAATCCAAGAGGGGAGATGAAAGCAATCACCACTCGTAGTGGAAAAGGTTATACGGAACCCGAGCTTCCTACACCTCCACCCGTGATTGTGAACAAGGAAAAAGAGCAACTTTCCTCACCTCCTTTACATTCTACCCCCATTCCCCCACCACCCGCGGTTGTGAGTGATCCTATTCCTCTAAAGCCTTCCTCTTCATCCGATATACCTTATCCTTCAAGGTTGAGGAAAGAGAAGCAAAAGAGCAAGGATGATATTCAAGTTTCAAACTTTCTTAAAATGTTTAAACAATTGAATTTTAACATCTCCTTTGCCGAGGCTCTCGCTCACATGCCTAAATATGCGAAGATGTTTAAAGATCTTCTAAGTGACAAGGAGAAGCTTCTTGACATTGCTCAGACCCAACTTAATGAGAATTGCTCCGCGGTTCTCTTAAGGAAATTGCCCACCAAACTTGGTGATCCGGGTCGCTTCTTGATTCCTTGCAACTTCCCGGGAGTAGAGAATTGCATGGCCCTAGCCGATCTAGGTGCTAGTATAAACTTAATGCCTTTAAGTGTTTGGAAGCAGTTATCTCTCCCGAGCTAGTCCCCACCAAAATGACCTTGGAATTAGCTAACAGTACGGTTGCTTATCCAGTGGGAATAGCCGAAGACGTCTTTGTTGGCGTTGACAAATTCACCTTCCCGGCGGATTTTGTTGTCATTGACTACGAGATGGACCCCCGTGTTCCATTAATCGTTGGACGTCCCTTCTTGAGGACCGGTCGCACTCTCATTGATGTAGCCGCAGGCGAAATAATCATGAGAGTTGGTGACGATAAAATCGTCTTCAACATGGGTAAGATTTCTAAACAACCTTATTCATATGAGAGTGCTAATGCTATTGATGTTCTCGATGCGGCTTGTGAAGAACACTTTCATGATGCTTGCAAAAGTAATCTTTCTTCTCTACCCAATGTTGAGACCGTTGCCTCAATCGCTCCGTCATTGACTCCTTTTGGAGAAAGTGATTTTCTTTTGGATGATTTTGAAGCTAGATTGGGTCTACTTGATCTTAAATATGATGATTCTCCCACCAATTGGGAAGAAGACATTCGTATAATTGAGAAACTTCTCAATAAAGACCCTTTCTCTCCCCCTTCTCCTAAAGAGGTGACTAATGATGATCCATCGTTAGTTACACCATCTATTGAGGATCCTCCCACTCTTGAGCTTAAGGACTTACCTCCTTATCTCGAGTATGTTTTCTTAGAAGGCATTGATCAACTTCCCGTTATCATTGCTAAGGACTTAAAAGCTGATGAGAAAACTCGTCTCATTGAAGTTCTCAAGAAACATAAAAGAGCTATCGCTTGAAAAATCTCTGATATTCGCATAATTGATCCTCACTTTTGCACACATAAAATTCTCATGGAGGACGACTTTAAGCCCACTATTCAAAGCCAACGAAGGGTAAATCCTAAAATCCATGACGTTATCAAAAAAGAGGTTATCAAACTTCTTGATGCGGACATGATTTACCCTATCTCGGATTCACCATGGGTTAGTCCAGTCCATTGCGTGCCTAAGAAAGGCGGAATCACCGTTGTGCCCAATCAAAACAACGAGTTGATTCCCACACGTCTCGTTACTGGGTGGAGAGTTTGTATAGACTATCGCAAACTCAATGATGCCACGAGAAAGGATCATTTTCCTCTTCCTTTTATGGACCAAATGCCTGAACGTTTAGCGGGTAATGAATATTACTGCTTTCTAGATGGTTTCTCGGGTTATTTCCAAATACCCATCGATCCCCAAGATCAAGAGAAGACAACATTCACCTATCCCTATAGCACATTTGCTTATAAAAGAATGCATTTTGGCTTATGCAATGCCCCCGGGACTTTCCAAAGGTGCATGTTGGCTATTTTCCATGACATGGCTGAGCAAACCATGGAAGTCTTCATGGATGACTTCGCAGTCTTTGGGGATTCATTCTCTTCTTGCCTTGCCAATTTAGAACGTATGCTTAAGCGGTGCGAAGACACTCGCCTTGTTCTCAATTGGGAAAAATGCCATTTTATGGTAAAAGAAGGCATTGTGCTAGGACACAAAATCTCAAAAGCCGGTCTTGAAGTGGACCGTGCTAAAGTGGATGTCATAGCCAAATTACCTCCACCTTCAACCGTGAAGGGTGTGAGAAGTTTTCTTGGTCATGCGGGATTCTATCGTCGCTTTATCAAAGATTTTTCTATAATCGCTCGCCCGATGACCCACCTCTTGGAAAAAGATACTCCTTTTATCTTTTCTAAAGAGTGTATTGAAGCCTTCAATCTTCTTAAGGATAAGCTAGGTTACCCCTAATTGGGAGCTACCTTTTGAATTGATGTGTGATGCTAGCGACTTTGATATTAGAGCGGTTTTGGGCCAAAGAGTGAATAAACACTTCCAACCAATCCATTATGCTAGCAAGACAATGACGGGGGCTCAATGGCATTATACGACAACCGAAAAAGAGCTTTTAGCTGTTGTCTATGCTTTTGAAAAATTTCGCCCCTATCTTGTTTTATCCACCACCATTGTATACACGGACCATTCCGCGTTGAAGTACTTGATGACTAAGCACGACTCTAAGCCAAGACTTCTTCGCTGGGTTTTACTCCTTCAGGAATTTAACATTAAAATTCGTGACAAAAAGGGAGCTGAAAACCTAGCCGCGGATCATCTCAGTAGACTTGAGGATCCTTATCAAGGGGATCATCCGAACAAAGAGATCAATGACTCTTTTCCCCTTGAGACCTTAATGTCTATAAATTCCAATCTTGATGACACCCCGTGGTTTGCGGACATTGCAAACTACTTAGCGGGTGGTGTTCTCATCAAAGGGTTAACATCTCAACAAAAGAAAAAGTTCTTGAATGATGTTAAGACTTACTTTTGGGATGACCCTTTTCTCTTCAAACAATGCGCTGATTTGATTATTCGCCAATGTGTTGACGAACCGGCAGCTTTAGACATTCTCGAGGCTTGCCACAAAGGACCCACCGGTGGTCACTTTGGTCCCACCTATACCGCGAAGAAAGTGTTTGACTCAGGATTTTATTGGCCCACCATTTATCGTGATGCTCACGAGATGGTTAAACATTGTGATGCTTGCCAAAGACAAGGCAAGATCACACATAAAGATGAGATGCCTCAAAATTTCATACAAGAATGTGAAATCTTTGATGTATGGGGTATCGACTTTATGGGGCCATTCCCTTCTTCTAAAGGAAACAAATACATCCTTGTAGCCGTTGACTACGTTTCTAAATGGGTTGAAGCAAAAGCTTTACCCACTAACGACGCAAGGGTGGTTTGTAACTTTTTGAAACAGCTATTCGCTAGATTCGGTGTGCCACGTGCTATTATTAGTGATCGCGGGACTCATTTTTGCAATGACCAATTTGCTCGAGTCATGGCTAAGTATGGTGTCAATCACCGTCTTTCCACCGCTTACCATCCTCAAACCAACGGTCAAGCCGAGATATCCAACCGTGGATTGAAGCGAATTTTGGAACGTACTATGGGAGAGCATCGTGCCTCATGGGCCGATAAACTTGATGATGCTCTGTGGGCTTTCCGTACCGCCTATAAGACACCGATTGGTTGTACACCTTATCGTCTTGTGTACGGGAAAGCATGCCACCTCCCTATCGAGCCGAAACATAAGGCATACTGGGCCTTGAAATGGGCTAACTTCGACATCAACAAAGCCGGTGATCTTCGCAAGATTCAACTCAACGAGCTACATGAACTGAGGAATGAAGCTTACCAGAACTCATTGATCTACAAGGAGAAGACCAAGATCATCCACGATGCTAGAATTAAGAACCGAGAGTTCCACGTTGGTGATCAAGTCTTACTTTTTAACTCTCGGTTGAAGATCTTCTTGGGCAAGTTGAAGAGCCGCTGGTCTGGTCCATTCACCATCGCCAAAGTCTTTCCTTATGGCACCATTGAGCTTTCTCAGCCAAATGGGCCCAATTTTAAGGTGAATGGCCAACATTTGAAGTTGTACTTTGGTGAGGACATCTCTCATGAGATGATTCCATCCCTCACCACGTTTCCCATGAACTAGTTTCGGGACCGAGTCAGGCTCGTGACTCGGTTAACAAAAACAAGCGCTCCTCGGGAGGCAACCCGTGTATCTACCCTTGCCCGTTTTTACCCTAAGTGTAGGGGGAGCTTGTAGGTGTTTGTTGCTTTGTTTCTTATGATGTGCCGGGATTCGAACTTTTAAATGAAGCACTTTTGATGACTTTTGATGACCCGTGATCCCGTGTTCCCATCTTCCCGGTTCTATCCTAAACTCTCGTGATTCAATATTTCATATCTTCTATGTTCACATTGAAATCACTAAGCAAGATTTAAACAAAGTGCACAATGTCCTAAGTGTAGGGGAGTTTACTCCCACATGCTTAAACATTGAGGACAATGTTTATATCAAGTGTAGGGGGACTTCTATCGAAGTAAGTGGTCTTTTCCATGAATTTGCCCTCATTTTAACCGGAAAATTTGATTTTTTGACATTTTTCAAATTTTTTAATCTATTTTGGCCTAGTTGTATAGTTGTGTTTTCCTTTGTTATGGTTATATTCTTTCCTTGCTAGAATAAATTTTCAATAAAGTGGTTTTAAATTTTTCAAAGTCGTGAATATTTTGACTCAACCCGAGTTTACTTATCTAAGTTTACTCTAGCTAGTATCCTTAACGTGTTTAAGTCAAGTTTTGCTAGGATTTTATATACGGAACTTTAAAACGCGAAAGTCTTAATTCTCACGGGTTAAGAACAAGAACTTTTCGCAAGTTCCTATAATTGATCCTAGAGAGTCGTTTATCAAGGGAACTTTAAAATGCGATTTCTAAACTTGAAAAAGTCTAAGAATTTGCAAGATCCTATAGATGACTCGAAAACCCAAAGCTTTGATTTAATTGGCTAAGCATCCACGAGTCTCATTCCTTGAGATTTTAAATTGTGGAGAACGAGAGATGATAGAGTCAATTATAAGTTTGGTATTCTTTCGTGAATTTATGTGAGTTGATTATAAGCCTATTCTCCCATCGCTTGCTAATAAATTTATCGGCAATAAATAAGGTTGTACGATTTGAAAAGTTACTTAGCTTCTAGTACAAGATCGTTTAAAAGTTGCTCGGTATTAATTAGAGTTCATAGCCAAGGCATAACTTATTGAAGCGGGATGCGAAGATTGGCGAGTCCGAAAAGGCCCTAACAAGGCATGAGGGCTACATTTTGTTGCTAAAGATCCAAAAGTGATGTGAAGAATCATTTATCGAAAATCAATATGAAGGATCGAGACACACGACGAAAAGCAAGAACTCCCCAAAAGATCATGGATAAGTCTATCCGAAAAGACCCTAGCAAGGTATGAGGATAAATAGATCCAAGTCCTAAAAGGAGGCGGATCGTTGTATATCAAAGTACAAAATAAAGATTGGAGAAAAATGAAGAAGTCGTGGTCCAAATATGAAGAATCTCTCAAAACTTCAAGTGAAGAAATTCCTTTTATAAAGAGAAGACCATAATTTCAAGAACGTCTCTCAAAGATTTGAAGTATGAAGTCGCTGCCAAATATCGGTCCGAGAAAGGTCTCAAATCGTGAAGCGAGTTATGCCAAGATATGAACTTTACGAGGTCCCGAGAAGCAGTTTTAAAAGATTTTGTCCTTTATCTAACTATTGATTAGATCGTCCCACTTTGTTTTCAGCTTAAATAACTATCGAAATAAGTCAAACAATGCATCCTCGTGATCATTCAAGACAAAAATAAAATATAAGAGATACACCTAGGAATAAGGGAGTCTAAGTGAATAATTGCCCCACATGAATTCGTGTTAGTCTGCTGACTTATAATAACAATGATCTCGTTTTTAAGCTTGGTATGGGGAACGTGAAACTTGAGAATGATAAATATTCATGACAACCAAAAATCTAATGTAAGTCTTTGATTTCTTACTTGTTTTGTTCTTTTAGTTTTCTTAGTGTTTAGTATTTAATAAAGGCCAAGGTGGGTTATTTATGATGGAAAATGTAAACCGTGCTTTAAAATTAATGCATTGCATGAGGACATTGCAATGGTCAAGTATAGGGAATTTAATAAGTGTGAAAACACTTACCCTTTTACCACTTATTTCTAATAATAACATGACCAAAACGTGTATTTTATGTCATAAAAGTCGGAATTATGCGTGGTTTGTGTTTTTATTGTGTTTTAGGACCAAAAGATGAAAAAGGAAGAAAACACGGGCTTTCACGGGCTTTTATCGAAGAAAACGAGAAAAGACAAAGTCAAGAGATCAAGAGCGCTTAAAGAACGGATGTCCAAGACCTATTCTGAAGATTTATCGAAGAAAAAGTCTAAAGACGAAAGTTTAATGAAGTCGAAGAACTCAAGTCCAAATTAAAGAAGAAAATTATTAAGACAAGTTCAAATCTCGAGACAACGTCGAGAAAAGACAAAGAATTAAATCGAGTCGAGAAGAAAAGAAAGAAGAAAGCACACCACACATGCACCTCCCACTTAGCCTATAAATACCCTCCTAATCACATTAGGAGGGGAGTTAGCTAGTTAGTTAATTTTTAGTTTTTCATTATAAGCACTTTCTCCTTCTAGTTTTATATTAAGTTTTGTACTTTTGAATCTTAATCTTTTAATACAAGAAATCTTTTGATAATCTCTCATTCTTCCCTTCTTAATAATCTATGGTTTGATTTAATAAGCATGTAGTGGTTGTGATTTGGTTGATTTTTGAGTTGGCTTATTGAAAATAAGTTGATTTAATAAGTTTAAGTTTTTGATAAAAAAGTGATTTTTGATTTCTAGCTTATTAAGGTTTTAAAAGTTTTTAAATTCTAGCTTAATCATCTTTATCTAAAATTCTTTTGGTTTAGCTTTTGGCAAAGTGCTTATTGGGATTTTGCTTAATTACTTGTTGTGCAAATCTCGGAATCTTCAAAACCCTCGTATTCTGGATAAGGAAACAAATTCCTTATTCCGGATAAGGGTGTTGGTAGTTACATATTGCGGATAACAACATCAAGCCGTATTCCGGATAAGGGTTTAAGCACCTTTTCCGGACAAGTACTTTGGTTAATTTTTCCAGATAAGCACCATTTAATATTCCGGATAAGGAGATTTAAGTTTATTCCGGATAAAGTTCATTCGTTAAGTATTCCGGATACGGATTCCGGATACGCCATATTGCGGATAAAGGTTATGTTTTGTTTCCCGGATAAGGACGTTTTCCGGATAGCATTTTCCGGATAGCATTTTCCGGATAACAAGCACAAGCCAACATTCCGGATAAGTAGTTTTTGCGGATAAGAAGTTGAGTAGTTTTTCCGGATAAGCCTTCAAGGTGAATTCCGGATAAGAGAAAGAAGTTTTTTTGCGGATAAGGCTTCGAATCAAGTTTTTCCGGATAAAAATCTTCACAACGTTTTCCGGATAGACATTCCGGATAAGAGCCAAGTTTATTTTTCCGGATAAGGGTTGTTTTGTTTTTCCGGATAAGCTTTTCAAAGGTGTTTTGCGGATAAGAGAATGTGTATGTTTTCCGGATAAGCTTCTTATTGTATTGCGGATAAGGATGACGAGTTGTTTTCCGGATAAGTAGAGTTAGCTCGTTTTCAGGATAATAAGTAGGAACCATTATTCCGGATAAGATTTCAAGTTGTTTTCCGGATAAAGAGTAGAAGGCACATTTCGGATTAGAAGATTTTCAAGTTCGTTCCATTTTCATCTCCAAGTTTTATCTTTTCTCGCCAAGTAAGGTTTGTTTATTCTATTTTATATTTGTCTTGTCATTTAATCATTTTATCGTTTAATTCACGCTTAGATATAGATAACCCAAAGCTCCCCCTTTTAGTCACCAATTACAACAATTCCACTTTGAATCGTGATCAATTCGAGAAGATACCGAGACCGAAACAACGATAAATATAATTGGGTACGAGCAACGCAAAGAAAGATCTTGCAAGAGCTACCCTTTTCTAACTAACAAAAATCAGTTATTATTAACCCATTTCAATCATTCCTATACCCCTAATAACACTTATTAATCATCCTAAACAAATCCAAACAACCGAAATCACTTGTATGTTCATCCTTATTAAAAACCCAAATAAAAAATGTCACATGTAATATAATTAAATCAATTTAAAATAACAATAACCCAATATAGAAGCATACTAAATTTTAGATGAATCAAAAACACCAAAATCACCTAACCCTAGGCTTGGCCGTGGGTTATGATCAAGAAAACACAAAAGAAAATTTTCTCCCAACTGAATACTTCAATATTGTGTTCCTAAACACAATCAAACACAAACCTACGAATTTAATTAGATCAATTCATAGTTTTTATCAAATTATAGCAAAAATCAAATTTTAAAAATAAGTAGTTGTATGTTTGATTTTATTGGTGGAATTTACTTACTTTGATGTTAAAAACATGGGTCATTTGTTAGATTTTCCAAGAAACAAATTTTTATGATAAATCTATGGTGTGGTGTTGTGGCCGTGAGCTTCAAGAAGAGGGGAAGGAGAGAAAACAATTTTTGTTATTTAATTTTTTTGTGGTGTGTGTGTTTGTTTTTGGCTCATGTAAAATGAGGAGGGTTGGTTTTGCACTTTTAGCTATCTTTTAGCCTTAGTAATAAAACAAGTTTTAAAGAGCGAGAAATATGTTTACTAGTCGGTTTTTGAAAGTTTACGAGACTCGGTTTTTGTCCCGGCTTTATAAAAAGTAAAATCTCGTTCAATAAAAATACTTTTTAAAGATTAAACGCATAAAAAATGAATTAGTAAGGTTCCGACTCGACTTAATACGTAATGAAACTAAAATTTTAAAAATCTCCAATACCGAGATAATCGATAATAAAACATAAAATTTTGGGCATCCATCAGCATTGCGATCACTAGCGGTTCTCTCCAATCGTCAAAACGTTCAAATAAAGCCTCAATCATCGGTTTCAACTTAAACCGTCAAATATAATAACAATTAAATTTCTCAAAAATTTAAAATTAGTCGTAAAATTAAGGATAGATAATGACGTTACATTCCGGGTATCACATCTCCCCTCTTTAAGGGAGCGACGTCCCGGTGCTCTCCTCTTCTTATACTCGCATTTCGTACTACTAAAAAAATGAGGGTACTTCTTCCTAAAAAAGTCTTCACGTTCCCACGTGAACTTAGGTCCACGTCTCGTATTCCATCGCACCCTCACAATGGGAATTCTATTTTGCTTCAATCTCTTAACCTCTTGATCCATGACGTGCAACTTGTTGTCAAGTTGGGTCTCATTTAATGGGGTAACTAGATCTTTATCCGCCAAACACTTCTTCAAGTTCAACACATGAAAAGTACTATGAATTTCACGAAGTTCGTCCGACAACTCCAACTTATAATCAACTGGTCCTACTCGCTGGATGATTTTAAACGGTCCAATGTACCTCGGACACAACCTTCCTCATTTCCCAAAACGAATCACACCTTTCCAAGGCGATACCTTTAGCATTACCATGTCTCAAACTTCAATTTCCAACGGCTTCCTACGGTCATCGACATAGCTCTTCTGACGGTTTTGCGCGGTCTCTTTTTCGTAATCTCCCGAATGATCTCAATTAATGTCAACTAACTTTCTCCTACTTCACTCCAACAAACAGGTGATCTACACTTTCGTCCACACAATGCTTCGAACGATGCCAGCTTCAATGCTAGCATGGTAGATGTTGTTATACTATAAAATCTACCAAAAGGCAAACGTCGATCCCAACTACACCAAAATCAATCACACATGCATCGCAGCATGTCTTCCAACGTTTGGATCTTCCTTCCACTTTGTCCATCAGTCTCATAAAAACAATTACTCATAAAAGGAAATCGCATGGGTCGCATATAACCCTATCGAAAACGTTTCTGAATATTCAAGACGAAGTAGTTAATACTAGTCATACAAAATCACCTTATTTCAATATTACGTACATACAAACCTATTTCGTCAAAAATAAATTCATCGATACGGAAATCATTCGACGTATACATAACTCTCTCGAAAACATCACAATCCAAATCAAACACAAAATTCATTACTAAGCACATATAATCACATCACGTCATGTTTTCAAACTAGCCAAACCATGCCAAATCAATAAGTTCAACCAAGTTAACTCATGCTTGCTGAATAGCCAAGCCATGATAAATAAGAATATGGACAAAATTTTCGGATGAGTCCAGTCAAAATAAAGTTGCAAGTTAAAGAATATTCACGGGCATGCTACCTATGGGTGTATATCCAAAAAGAAAGAAAATAAATATATATGTCATCGGAGGGTGCTCACACACAGATCCGAACCCAAAAGATATTACAAGAATACCATCTTACTTCCGCCCCAAGCGCAGTCAAAATCTCAATAAGCACCACCGTTGAAAGTCGAAAAGATATTACATGGTACACGTGATCTACGATCAGACGTCATTTTATAATGCAGCCTGGAGCTCGCATAATGTACTACCACTCGACTAAATTACATATAACACAAAAAAAAATTAGGCAAGTTTTTACACATAAACTTCAACTTTGGTATATGTCATTTAACCATCGATGATCAAAGGGGATCGAGTCAAGCAAAAGGATTCCTCAACTAAAATAACGAAGACGGAAAACTAGATTCGTTTATTATCTACCGATGCACAGTCGACATTCAGTCTATCGCGTGTCGTTTTACATATCAAAATAACGAGAAAAGAAAATAAATAATGTACGATACATTTGATGTAGAAGAAGTCTTCTTCATTTCCCTCAGAGTTACTCGAACTCGACTTTCCTCCACTTTGACAGTCTCCTATTTTTGTTAAAATTTCTTCTCAGTATCGGTATGAGGCCCCCTTGGTATTTCATCACCAACATAGTGGTTTTGATGGAATTTCGCATGTTACATATAACACATATAAACTTTCCTTTTCCAAAATTATTTAGTCAAGGTGACTTACTAAGTCAACGCCAATCGAAAGAAAATATTTCAAGGAACATAAGAAAATTTAAACTTTTTCTTTAAGAATCAAAGAGAATATGATTACTTGCATAAGGATCCACCATTTTAAAGTGTACTTACCTAAAAAAACCCTATAAAAAGCACTAGTTTAAAGATGACCAATTGATTTAGCACGACATTGCTCTTCCAGAATTATGCATAATTAGCTAGAGTATGCATACTTGAGGACCAAGCAACGACATTTGACAAAACGGGGCTCTTCCCGAATTATGCATAGTTAGCTAAGCTGTGCATAATTGAGAATCGAGGAACGAAATAAACATTATTATTACACACCGAATACGAATATGAAAGTTTTTGAACTATTCTTCAAAATAACTAAATCATTTGAAATGGAATTAGAAATAGGAAATTATTGTTACCACCATTTCAAGGAATACATCAACTATTGTTCATTCATTTTTGGGAAACATATTTTTTCTTTGCCTTTTTGTGAAAATAAAAATCGACGCCATTTGTATTTGGTTCAATGAAACATTGCAGATACTTATCTATATTTTAAGAATAAATTGTTCACAAAATAACGGTAAGGTGGTTCCGGATCAAAGAGCATTGCAAGTACAACGAGTAGTAAAAATCAAGAATCAATGAGATCGAATGAGGTAAACGAGCAATATATTTTCCAACTAAAATTAACTACATTAGAAATGAAGATACTTCGAAGGCATGAAGAGAGTTTCGAGATAACAACAACAATCTATAGAATCATGAAGTGGACATCGAACATCATCACAAACGCTAAAAATGAGATAACAATCATAATTTCCATCTTTTCGAGTTACACACACATTCCACCATTTTTAGGTTCCAATAATCAAAAGAAGAAAAAAAAGTTACGGAGTCCATGAAGAGGATAATAATACATCGGGTCACATACCCTTATTAATATGTACTAGAAAAGTAACGATCCATATAAAAATAATGGTCCTATACCACAGACAATATTAGAAACGAACATTACAAGACTACCCAGGTTCCAATATAGACTCGCGAAATCGAAGAAGTAATATCGTATGATCGAACCATCGTGTCTCCAACACATTAGATATACATCTTAAGAAAATAATACAAGTATGTCAGCAATGGGTAATCCACTTGCGTATTCTAATTAATGTTACTTGTATATTGTAAAAGCAAATATTTGCATATTTTTACTTTATGTCACACCATTTAAGACTTCAAATATGTCATTTTTCAACTCATAAAGTATTTATTTCTGGAAAGTTACAATCTCAAGAAAATTACTAAAATTAATAGGTTCGGTGAATCGGCTATCATAATTGATAAAATCATTAAGTTTGAAAATGTCGATACTTTTGCCAAAATCTCATTATCGTTCATATCATAAGTACTATAAATGTACATTGAAAGAATTTTCAAAGTTTCATATTACTATTATTGCGACTTATCTTATTACGTATATAAAAGTATCCAACGTGTCTCCAATTAGTCCAACTGACTCTTAAAAATCAACCTTTGCCTTTTTATTGTATATATGTTATACTTAAAACTGATATGTTAAATCATATTCACATGACCCAACTCAAACGCTAAAGAGGTTTTACGTATATTATCTCAGATAACTTACTGATTTTAGTCGAGACTTGAATCTCAAAAAATCATAAAAATGCTTATTTCAAAAATTATGAAATGTAGAAAATTCGAATTTTAATTCTCAGCCCATTATCAAGCGATTTTAGAGTTAGCACATCTCGCGGCAGAGTATAACGATGTTCTATCATCTTTAAATAAATTATTTCAAGTGTTATAAATTTTCACTTAAGCTGTATTCTTTGATTTTTATCCCATTTTATTCAGTACAAGGAGTGACGAGCTCCAGTTTAGACCAATGTATTCATAATTGTAATTTGACCTTATGCATAAAATAAAACCAGTTTTTACAAAGTCTCGTGATCCAAAATACATGACCAATTCTTCTACTCGTGTTCTATATTACAAAATACGCAAAAAATTTGCTATATTGACCCAAAATTTAATTCATACCAAACCCAAAGCTTATATACTCGATATTCATATCGTAAATTTTATCAGTAACTCTTTTCAAATTAAATTAATCAAATTCTAGACAGTTCCATCACAAGCTTTTAGTATCAAAGTATTAATATATAAAAACAAAGATTTTACGAGTAATAGAATTTACATATTATGATTTACCAACCAAAGTTTAAGGAAAAAAATAATAATTTCACTTTGTTCCTTTATTCTCTATACATATTTTACTTGTTACAAGACACATCATACGTCATTTTTAGCCAAAATTTTCATTCACCATATATTTAATATGTAAGATGTTTTATGTTTAAATCATTCAATTGACAAAATTCAATGTTTATCTAATTGGCGCAAGTGTCAGACCTCGTCATATAATATCGAATTTAAAATAATAAAAAAACAAAACAAATGAAATAAACGAAACGAGAATACGTATGTCAACGATTAAGTGTTGATATCGGTTTCAAATGGGTCTCGAACCCGTGATCAATAAGATGAACATAAACCGACCAAACTTCAAGTTATCCCGCTTGATTACAACGCTAGTCTATTTTTAATACACATCTTTAAATTCGAGTAGGATGGTAAAAATGATTGAATGGCGACGCGCCTCAACCACATTTTATAATATACACATATGATTCGCCGCTACGGTGTACACATCGTTGATCATACTTCGGCTATGTTATAGTTACACGAACTAATATATCAAACCCATAAGGAATAAGGGAAATAATATAGTATGTTAGTAAATTTTGTTCCAAAAAGAAGATGTCCAAAAATGACTCATCATGGTGTGATAACGACAATCGATATTAATCTAGTCGATATGAAATATGTTACGAAATAATATTTATGTATCTAGAGCATTAAACGAGGTTCACACTCGGTTATTCGGATAATAGATTAGGTATCGAGATCGGGGATTGGAGGTGAGGCCAAATTCTAAACAAAACCGCGTTATAAAATATACGATAATCGCGCAAGGACCATTGCTTCACGCGCAATTCCTTTAAATACCATAGTATATACATACCCATACATACAATCATTCCTACATACACGTAGGATCACAACGCAATGTTGCCATGTAATGCAATGTAGCCCGTATGCCAATTACATGCAACATATATGGTAGTCATGCAAAGATTTTCATATTACGATGATAAGTACTCGGCGTACACAAAAATATATCTCAATATATTATCATCGTATTTACTTACTAAGTACTCGAGAATTCATATCAGTTTTCAGGGATACAGCTAAAATATAAAGTAATGCAAGAACAGTCTTACCGGAGCCACGCGGAGTAGTTGCATGCTTAAAACTTTTTAGGACATACCAAAAGTTATAGTTTAGGTTTTTCAAATCGAACTAGTTATTTATAACTTGTGGCTCTAATACCAATCTTTAACACCCTTAAATTACCACGCAGCAGAATACCACTTTGGGTAATAAACACAAGTATCATCAACATAAATTATAACAAACGACTTAAAAAGAGACATTACATTTATATACAAACTTTGTCTAAGTATTTCCCATCCTAAAAGGATACCATCAGAGTAGCGTTTTGTCCCCAAAAGACCGTTACCAACACAACATGTTCATCAATAGACTATAAAAGTAATTGTTCATTTGAAAAATGATGGAAAAAGAATAATCCAAGTTTAGACAAGCAAAAACCAACTCCCTCCATGCATGCCCCGCTGCTATCAATCTCGACTACCTGAAATACATGCTTAAAATCGTCAACACAACGGTTGAGTGAATCTATAGGTTTATCAAATCATAAGTTGAACACAACTATTAAAAAACCCAACCATGATCATCCAATAGCATCGTAACACATACAATCTATTATTCCAATATTTCATATCATAGCAACACTAAGTGATTGTATTTAGGCTCATGACACCGACCCCTTAAACTACCACCCGTGCCAAATTGCCAGCGTGACCAAAGTGAAATCAGTGCCCCTCTTAAGGTATCGTTGCCAATATACCTTCTTTCTTATCACAAGTTATCCGTCCGTAGAGGGTACTCAACTACTAGCTATCGTCTCGGATAGGGTTGTCAACCCAATATTACTATCAATTGAATAAGCGGCTATTTCCAACACACACAAGGGCAAGACAATAGTTAACGGCTCATGAAATTAGGGCCTTTATCAACTAGTACTTAATACAATCAAGGCAAACATCTGGGTCCAAACAACCATTCATGACTTGTGTTCCATTTATTTCAAATAACATCCTCGCAGGTTAAAATCATTTAAAAATAGTATAAAGCGAGGAAATAGACTCACCTTGAGTGATAAGAGTAGTAGCAGAATGCTCGCTAACCACTGGATGCCCGGAAAAATTCACAAGTCCCAACCTATCAAATAAGGAGCACACTAAATCAACATACTCAAGTACCGATACGTACTTAGCATAAACATTTAAACGAACTCAAAACCACAATACAGACGTGAGAACAACCCACTCAAGTGAATTTACTTATCACCTTTACTTTACTACATTATTAAAACAAATGCTCTCAAAAGCACTCAGTCGGTACATACCAAATGTACCCACTGATTTTCCTTAGTTAGACAACTCGGATTTTTATGAAACTTGTTGGAGTACTCACTTATAATCTGTACAAAGCTCTCCAAAAAGCTTATAAAAATATTCTACTTCTAAGTCCGTCTGCTCAACGCACCTCTCGACTAGAAAAATCGGACAGTTTTGCACACTTAACTCACTAAACCGTTTAGACCTTCTTAAACACTTCCGTTTATAAATCCGACACTTGTGTTTGAAAATAGATTCACAACCTAGGATTAGAGGCTGAGAACAACCCTTGATCATTTTTGAAACTCAATTTATAGTCCTCGAGATTTGACCTAATATCGACAACAATTTCGTGTTGTGTCGATACTCGCCTCCCGGTACACGAAAAATCAAACTAGCGTAACTTCTTCCTCGTTTTGAGTTAGAAGGCCTATCTTATACCAAATAGAAGCTTGGTAAGTACTCTACACCAATACCCCATAATCTCAACCTTAGCTCAGACCTAAGACCACGAGAGATACCCTTAAACCTACTGACCTAAAACGACTATTTCAAAATCGTATCATAACATCTTTTTAACCCATTTCAATCATTCTTATACGCCTAATAACACTTATTAATCATCCTAAGCAAATCCAAACACCCTAAATCACTTGTATATTCATCCTCATTCAATACTCAATTCAAAAATCTCATATGAAATATAATTAAATCAATTTAAAATAACAATAACACAATTATAGAACCATATCAATTGTTAGATGAATCAAAAACACCAAAATCACCAAACCCCTAGGCTTGGCTGTGGGTTATGATCAAGAAAAACACCAAAGAAAATTTTCTCCAATCTCAATACTTCAATATTGTATTCCTAAACACAATCAAATACAAACCCACAAATTTAATTAGATCAATTCATGTTTTTTTTATCAAATTATAGCAAAAATCAATTTTTGAAAATACCTAGTTTCATGTTTGATTTTATTGGTGGGATTTACTTACTTTGATGTTAGAAACATGGGTCATTTGTTAGATTTTCCAAGTAACAAATTTTTATGGTAGATCTATGGTGTGGTGTTGTGGCCGTGAGCTTCAAGAAGAGGGGAAGGAGAGAAAGCAATTTTTGTTATTTAATTTTTTTGTGTTGTGTGTGTTTGTTTTTGGCTCATGTAAAATGGGGAGGGTTGGTTTTGCACATTTAGCTATCTTTTGGCCTTAGTAATAATATAAGTTTTAAAGAGATGGAAATATCTTTACTAGTCGGTTTTGAAAGTTTACGGGACTCGTGTTTCGTCCCGGCTTTATAAAAATTAAAATCTCGTTCAATAAAAATATTTTTTCAAAGATTAAACGCACACAAATCGAATTAGTAAGGTTCCGACTCGACTTAATACGCAATGAAACTAAAATTTTAAAAATATCCAATATCGAGATAATCGATAATAAAACGTAAAATTGTGGGCATCCATTGGCATCGCGATCACTAGCAGTTCTCTCCAATCGTCAAAACGTTCAAATAAAGCCTCAATCATCAGTTTTAACTTAAACCGTCAAATATAATAACTATTAAATTTCTCAAAAATTGAAATCAGTTGTAAAATTAGGGATTGATAATGGCGTTAGCTTCAGGGTATCACAACATAAGAATGTGTAACATACTTTTTTATTTTACATATATGGATAATGAACAAATATCAACAGACTCATAACAAAAATGAAAAAGACTTCTTTCTTAACCGAGTAACTGGTGGGATACTATTATTCAAGATTCATGAAAAATGTTTATATTTTATGAAAATGTTGTATGGATGTGTATATATTCGGTTAGTATTACTCTTTTATTTTTTTCGATTTTCTATCTATACTTTTGATTCATTTGATTATTTTTAATTGAATAAATTAGATTATTACACTTAAGTTAGACAATTTTAATTATGTAGTTAACTACGCCGTAGTTTCATTCCAATATGTGTTTACATGATCAATTTTGTTCAGAGCAGATTTTTCAACTTGGGGTTGTTTGGATAAAGTTGTATTATTGATTTCAGTTGATAGATATAACATTAAATTAAAAAACAAAAAAACAAGTAGTTTGGATAAAATTTAGAGAAAAAACATGTGCAAGAATTGCTCGATCTTGGAAATAACGTTCATCCCACAAATTATCCTGCCAGTTCTCGTAAGTTTCTTGTATAAGACTCTCAATATGGTCTTCAGAATCTGGTATTAATATTTATGGCGGAAAAACGACAATGGCATGACCATCATTTTTTCCACCAATTCTACCTTCACCAATATTCAATATCCAATCGGCAAATTCCTTTATGTTTTTTTCTTCTCCAGGTGTAAAACCAACACGAAGCCACATATTTTCTGTCAGATTCAAAACCGTGCATTTATTCCATAAAATTGACTTGTTTAAAGAAGCATGAACAACATCATGTCCTGTTCCATTTGGAATAACAAGTAGAATTTGCCTAAATTCACCATCGAAAACAACCACATTGCCACAAAAAACAGATTAATTTCTTAATCATCCACTTCAACTACGTCTCGTACAGTTCTTTCAAAGCTTCAAAACACAACCTGTTAACCATTGGTGCTTCATCCCATATTATTAATTTTGTCTCACGGATCAATTCAGCAAGGTCTTGATCTGTAGGTATGTTACAAACTAATATCCGTTTTTATAGTATATCGTTTCTTCTCGAGTCATGTCGAATTGATTTTACGTCTTCTCGTCAAGAGTTAATTCATTTTTAGTTAAAAGAGCAAATTTGATATCATTACTACTTGAGACAAAATCGTGAATGACACGAAAATTAAAGAAAAGTAGTATTATAATATTGAATAGTAAAATACTACTAAAGAAATAGACCTAAAATTGTTAATAACAAAGTGGGATAAACATACGTACAAAGTGAACAAAGCATTGCTCAAAAAAGTGAACAAAGCAATTCTAAATCAATAGATCATATAAAACGCAATCGTATTTTTGCAACACGTAACACAACTAAGAAGAAATTAGCCCAACAGTGTTATCAACTACAAGCTAACTACAAGCTTAAAACTAATAAGGACGAATGGTTAACTAACCAATTATAGAAGGATCTAACGAGATATGTAAAAGGACCTATTATGATATAAGCATATACAAAATTAAGGACCGAATGTGTACAATGACCAAAATAGTCCAAAATCAAAAGAGAAGACACAGAGACGAATTGTACTTTTTTCTACCATTTCAATTCCTTTTTTTTCTATATGGAAAACTTTCAACTTTATAAACCTTGAAATAGATTAAAACTATCAAGTATCTTCTGACTAAAATTAAACAACTAGGCTGTTTAAACACCCCTAAACTTATGTCAAATGACATGCAATAGAATTCATTATTCTAGGCTAAAAAATGATATCAGAACTACTCTCTTAGACTTTCTATTGCACCTAAACTTTGACTAGTGGATTTCTAGAGTTACTCCATTGTAAATCTACACTTACAAATTGGTATTTAGACTACTCAATCACAAATCGCAGAATACCTAATACAATATCAAGCTAAATTCACCTAAGCCACACACTATTAAAACATCAACTGATACACTTATATGGTAGATTGAAAACTCAGTAGAGATCAAACATATTATCATCTAATTCTGATCAGCGAAAACGTAAAACAAGCAACTTTATACTATAACGAGCACCTCCTATATTACACTAGAAGTACAAAAATTAAAACTGGAACTTCACTGCTTCCAGGCCAGACTGTTGCTGTCGATATGCTGCTTGAACGAACTGACACTGATAATGAAGCTACCATTAAACAGAACTCAACCAAACGAACAATCTATATGATTATTGTACTCGTCTCTAAACTGATTCTTTAACAAAGCTAGCTTTTCAACTTTACATGATCTTCGCAAAACCAAACCGAAAGTCTTCCAAACAGCTTATCTACAATACGTTGTTAAGCTATATTTCTCAAATCAAAATTTATAGAACCAAAATCCGAATGAAAAAATCGCAAGATTTTATAAATGGCCGAATGATTAAAACAGTAATATCAAAATTAAATCCAACAACAAACTGATTTAACAAGATTGAAAATGTTGAGCAAGAAAGAAATTGAGAAAGCTTGAAAGATGAACTCTAAATCATTAATGGAAGTGTTGTACCCATATTTATTCACTTCACCATGATAGATTATAAGAAATAAAGAAGAAAGAAAGAAGATTTCTAGAAAGAGAAAGTAGAGGGAGAAAGTAGAGAGAAAGATGATTAACTAGGGGAAATTAGATTAGAGAAAATGAGAACTTGCTACCCTCCTAACATAACATGCTAGGAGGGTGCTTATATAGTCCACCCACATATGGGCTTTCTATTGGACTATATTGTTTTGGGTCGGGCTTGAATAAATGCTTAGTACCTTGAAAGAGGCCTTTTAAGCTAGCCATCAAGCCCGTAATGTCACGACTATTTTAACTAACTATTATAACGTTCTAATAAATATTACAATAAAGACCTATGATCGAACATTCTTGTTTGACTCAATATTTTGAGGCTAACAATCTCCCCCAATGTGAGATCATTCCTCTTTGATATTTGGAGTTCAATGGAGATTACGAATTTCGTCATAAATGATTCTTGAACGTGTAATAGTAGTCTTGTTCCTTCATGCTGTGATCTTTGAGCCTTTGTCATTGTCTTTTGACTTTGTCTTTTTCTTGGGATCTTCAAATAATTCTTGACTTGTCTTTGACATTTTGCGATCTTGTGTCATTATCCACATGCTCATACTTTGCACTATCTTGAAAGCTTGCTAACAATCTCCTTTGAAGAGAGATCATTCCTCTACATTAAATGATAAGGAATATTTTGATTATCAGAGTTGCGGCAGTCTTTAGCTTTCTTGATTGTTTAATGTCTTTGGGCATGAGTACGTGGTTTTGAATCTTTGACTTTGCTGAGTACACCGTAACGTCACCTTCTTGAGACAAAATATAGACACGGGCTGAATGGCTTTGACATTCGTCCTTAATTGGTAGCGTTTTACCTCCGGTCGGTGAAGACCGTTACACGATATTTAAATATCGTACCTGTGATTAGGTAGATTCAATTAAGAACCTCCTTGACAGGGTTTCGCGGCTGTACAAGCCGTTCTTTTTATTCGACCGTCTCAAAGTAAGACTGCGAACATAAAGAGTGAATCAATTGGATAAATATTCGCTTGATTAAAGTCGTCAATTAAAATTCCTTGAACAAGTTTGATTAATTAAGAATCTTAACATTGTTGCTTTCCAGTTGACACAAGCTTGATTCATAAGAATCTCGCAAGTTACCTACCGTAGCGCTGTTTAATGTTGACGCTAGAAGGATTTCCAATCGTCACTGTGAATATTAATAAATATCACTCTGAATGTTCTGGCAAGACCATAAAGATATTGCGTAGAAACCTGAAACGAGTTTGAATTGATAAAGAAACAAACCACTGTTGCTTTTCAGTTTTACATATGTTCAATTCATAAAGAATCTTACACATGACCTACCGCACTGCTGTTTGATGTTAACACTGGAAGGATTTCCACTCATCATTGTGAATACTAGGTATTATCATTTCGAGTGTTCTAGCAATATCGCAAGGATATAGCGTAGGACTCTCTTGATCGTCATCCGTGTGTCTTAACGAGATTTGATTGATCTGTTGGCTCCAGACTCGATTTGTGCAGTTTTAGTGGTCGGAGGCTAGAGCAGATGCCACCTATTCAATATCAACTATCTCGGAGTGAAAAAGTCAATAGAGGTCGTGTTGATCTCCGTGACAATAAAACAAACTTCTTTTGAGAGAAGTCTGAGTCAGCTGAGGAGGGGTTGTGCATTACATCACTAGGTCCATGATGTATTGTCTTCATGATGTGTTGACCCGGTTTCTGCCTAAGTTGTATGAAGGGCTTCTTTCTTTTCACCCTTTATCCGTACATTTCTTTTTCATTTTTCAACCCCTTCAATGCTTACCAAGACATCATTACTAACACCTTGTTGTGATTGTTCCAGTGCTAGCTTCAGTACTTAGTCTGCATTCAGCTATGTTCACATTCTACTCCATCTTTCCTAAGGACTTCTAATAAACTATTGGATTGTCCCTGGAAAGATCCCTCCGGTTCTGGTTGGATCATAGGACTTAAACCTAACCACCCTTTTAACACCAATAACGTCGTGAATTAAAGATGTTGTGGGTATTTGATCGTAACCATGAGTGCTTGAGTCTTTAGATCACATTTTAATCACATTTTCTCCCCCTATCTCTAATATATACAATTGTTTGATATTAGAGATACCAAATTTGATTAAAATATATTGTGAAGAATAGTCTTGAAAAACTTTCGGGAGAAAAGTGTGTCAAACTTAGCATGAATTTGGAACGCTCCCCCTCAAAAATTGATCCAATTGAAGTGTCATTGTGAGGATATGATCCACATTAAACTTTTGAGGATAGGAGTTGTTGAACACAAAATTTTTGAAAGATTTTGAATAATCATTGAAAAATTCTTGAAAAAATTGTGTTCAACGCTTTTTGAAAAACTCTATTTCTTTTTGACGAAAAAGTTTTTCTAAAGCATAAACTTGAGTTCATAGACTTTGAATGTCTTGAAAAATCCACTCAAGTGTAAGAAGATTTAACTTCTTTTGCTGAAGGTAAGCGCACTAAATCGTACACTCCCCCGTGAATATCGATCCGGGTTGTAATCTGAAAGTGATTACAAGCCATTGTGTTGAGGTCAAAACGTTGAATGTTTTGTGACAAGCGCAACCCAAGAGAGATTGCTCTACCCGTTGTTTGAAAATTGTCCAAAATAGACATTTTCCTTTATTAAAAGTAGAAATGACATGTTTTGAAAAATATTTACAACTTTCATTCGAGCTTTATGTACACACCCGTGTCGTTATTAAGCGACATTTCTAGGTACGTACATATTATCGATACTGAAATACATGTCGAGAAGAATCTTTTTGGATTTTGAAAGATTTTTAATTTTTGTGTTTTGCTTTTTTATGTTTTATATTTTTGTATTTTGCTTATTCAAAGATATTTACAAGTAGATGTGTGATAGATGAATCAAGTAGGATTCTTTGCCAGAATCTCCAGTTCTGCTGGAGTCAAACATCTCATACCAATTTGCCTATCTAGATACGTAAACCTCTCTTTCAAAAGAGCTTTTGTAAACAAGTCAGCTAATTGGTAATCAGTTCCAACAAAGTATAGTTCAATAATACCCCTTTCAACTTGTTCCTTAATGAAGTGATATCTAACATCAATGTGCTTCGTGCGGGAATGCTGTACCGGATTGCAGGAGATGGCTATGGTGGACTTTGAGTCACATTACATAGCTACTTTATCAAAGTGGAAGCCATAATCCGTGAGTTGTGTTCTCATCCATAGAACTTGAGCACAACACGAAGATATAGACACATACTCCGCTTCGGCTGATGACAGTGACGTGCAATCCTGCTTCTTGGAAGACCATCCCACGAGCTTATCTTGACCTAGAAATTGTGCACTACTAGAAGTACTTTTTCGTGTATCAAGACACCCTGCATGATAAAAATCTGAATAGGCCGTTAGAAAGAAACCGGTTTCCCTCAGATACCAGAGTCCCATGTGAATGGTATTCTTAAGGTACCGAAAGATTCGTTTAACCTCCTTGAGGTGCTTTTCAGTGGGTCGTGCTTGATATCGTGCACAATAACACGTAGCATGTGATATATCTGGTCGGCTTGCTGTTAAGTACATGAGGGAGCCGATCATGGAACGATATCTTGTTTGGTCTATGGCATCTCCCTCCAAATCAACATCTAGGGATGTGGTTGATAATGGTGTCCCAACGGGGTCACATGAGTTCATACCATGCTTTTTGATTATCTCTTGACAATACTTAGCTTGGTTAATAAAGATACCACTTGGGGATTGGTGAACTTTAATTCCTAGAAAGAATTTTAGTTCGCCCATTGATAACACCCAATTTATACATGTTTAGATGTGAGTTATCTGTATATATTTAGGTTAATTATGTGAACTTTCGATACTTAATAGATTGTATTTGATGTTGTAGGTTCCAAGGATGTGTCGTGGAAGGAAATGGAAGAAAACACGAAGGAACGAAGCTTAAACAAAGAAATAAAGTCAATCTTCTGATCTCCCGACACTTGTAACTGTTTTGACCATATCTTGAGCATACGAACTCCGTTTTAGTTGATTCAAGCGGCCACGGAAAGAGGAAAGAAAGATCTAAAACTTTTCCTTTTGGTCCAAAGCTGGAATGACCAAAAGTGCGGCACACAATCCAAATAGTGCGGCACACATTTGAAAAAGTACAGCGCACTTTTGCCCACACTGAAAACTATAAATAGAGAGAAATCTCTCTCATTTCACACACACCTCTCCAACACTTCTCCCACTTCTCTCATCTCTTCCTTAGTAGTTTAGGACGAATTTTGGGCTGAGTAACATCACCCAAAGGCTTCGGACGATTTGTAATCATTAGTTTGACTAATCAAGAATAGTTTTCATTTGGGAAAACTTGTAATCATAATTTTGATCATATAACTTTGGTATAATCTTTTATCCCTTTTATTATGATCAATTCTGGAATTATGATGAATGGTATGTTTGTTATTCCTTTGATTATAGAGTAATTGTTTTGTTTGTTTGGTTAAGCATATATAGAACTATGAATTGATTGTATTTGCTTCGCAGGTTCGAAGTGCGGCGCACAATTAGGTTTGTGCGGCGCACTTTTTCCCTAGTTCGTGATTATAAGTATGATCTAGATGCTATTGTATTATATGTTATTATGTAAGACCATTGTTATATGTTGGATTCATCCATGATCATTGACTAGTACTCATGTGAATGGATGAGTTTCATGTCATCTAGTAAATGAATCTTGTTAATCACTTTTGTAACGATTAGTGGATTAAAACATATACCAACTCTTGTATAATCTCATCTACTACCTTAGTTATCGAAATGAAGCATAAACCATTCTTAATGCTTTTGGTATGACACGATCTTTAGTCGGATTTCTGTTATATTGATTAGATGTTTCATGTGAGACTAGTCATCCACATGTTGTCTTACCTTATTTATGTGCTTATAACCATATTAGCTATATATCATTTCTATGTTCTAGCCTTAACCAAACACACCTTTAAATCATTGTTAGAAGCTTAAATCTTTAGAACTTGTGACACTCTAGAGATCATTGTTTTTATTTGTTAACAACAATCCCGTGGATCGACCTGTACTTTACGTTAAGACTATACTATACACAAAAGGGTATAGTTGCCCGTGTTGTGTTTTTAGTTCCTTGTTTGGTAATAATCTAGTAATATAAATTTAAAACTCGCTTTCGCAACATCAAGTTTTTGACCCCTTTGTTTAGGACTTGCGAACACACATCAAGTTTTTGGCGCCGTTGCCGGGGATTGTTTTTGTTACTTGTTGAAACTTTCTGAGAAACTTCTTTTAAACTAAACCATCGCGATAGAGATTTCTGGCAATCTCAAAACTTTTCTATCGAAAAATTGCAGAAAGTACGCTGCACATTCCATTTGTGCGCCGCACTTTCTAGACGATTTCTAAGTACGCCGCACAATTAGTTTTGTGCGCGCACTTTCTGGAACAATATAAGTTCGCCGCACTTCCCACAACTGCGACGCACTTTTTGTCTGAACGAATTTTTCCCTCTACTGATTAATTTCAAGTGCTTTTCTAAAACCAACCAAACTGCCTTTTAGACTTTGTGAATTTATAAATATATAGTTTATCATAAAATAAAAACAAAAAAAAAAATAAAAAAAAAATATTAGTTTTGCTTTCTTTTTTTTTATCTTCTTATCCTTTTATAAATCTAAAAAATAAAACAAAAATATATAATACTTATAATGAAATAAAATAAAATAATAAATAATAACAAAAAAATGTCTTTTTGCAAAATTTTGAATGTTTGTATAAATCCTCGATCGTGGGAAAAAGAACTTGTAAATCTTTTATTTAAACTAAGTAGAATAACGAGGAGTTATGAATTTCAAACGATCCCAAAAGAATACCTCCAAATCGAATCAACCAAGTTTTCAACCCAAAATCCACTAAAAAATGAATTTGTCGTTATAGATATACATGAAGAAGATGTCGAAACCCAACCTAATCCACCCGAACATATCATAGTTATCGATCTTGATGATAAACTTTTGTGGAATAGTGCTAGTACTGTAGCACCAACTCCTAATTCCGCCATTGTTCGAACCGATGTTGATGACAACTTTGTTATTAACACTACCCACTTGAAAATGGTTCAAGAAAACAAATTCGATTCTCATTTACGGGCCGATCCGCATGACCACATTCGTGAATTTCTCGTAATCTGCTACATGTTAAAATATGGTGAAACTCAAAGCGAAGTTGTCAAACTTTTGATGTTTCCACTATCCTTAGTCGATGATGCTAAAATCTTGTTCGACGAACTAGATGAAGATTCTATAACATCGTGGGAACAAATAAGAAGATCCTTTATATATCGATTCTTTCCACCTTCGTTATTTGAACATCTTTTACTCAAAATAAGAAATTTCTCTCAAACCGAATGTGAAAGTCTAACCCAAGCCTGGTTACGACTTAAGAACATGCTTCGAAAATACCATGGGCACGGTCTAACCAAAAGAGCTATTATTCAACTATTTTATCATGGTTTAGACGAATCCACTCAAGCAATCCTTGATGAAACCGCTGGAAGAATTTTCTTCTACAAAACTCCAAAACAAGCTTTTCAATTTCTTGAGGACAAAGTTCTTTTTGAACTTAGTTGGCCCAAAAAGTCTCGAAACAAAGATAATAAAAAATCTACTTCTTTTGACGATGAAAGTAGTATTGATCATTCTCGATTAATGGAGAAGTTGGAAGCTCTTGAAGCTAAAACAGACTCTCATTTCCAAATCTTTAAAGAAGAATTACATGAGATGCATCAAAAGTATAACGATCTCAAAGGTAATCTCGCTTCTAAAAATCACATGAACGATGAAACGCCGATGTGTGAACGCCATGAATCAAATCAACTCGAAGGTTATGAAAAACAAAATTCTCATTTTTCTCAACCTCAATCCAAAATCGATCTCGAAAGAATAATCACTAAATTTTTGGATAGTCAAAGAGTTGCAAATAATTTTGTGAAAGAGACTGTTAACATTATGAGTTTTAAAATGAAACAAAATGAGAAGAATTTCCAAAGTATTTTCGAAAAATTGGAAACAAAAATTAGTGAGTTGTCGAAGTCTCAAACTCATGTCTCTTTTGATCAAACCGATAAGACTAACCCACCTCCTCCTCCATCCGCTCGAGCCGAGCACGTGAATACCGTATTCACGAGGAGTGAAATATCCAAAGATCCTCTGAAAAACCCAAAAGATCCACCACCTCCTATTATCGTTAACAATAAAATCGAAAAACGTAAACCATTCAAAACAACAAAGAAGGATTTTTATGTGGTTAAATCGAAAGAATATCTATTTTTGGAGTATATACCGAAAATACCGTATCCACAATGTTTAAAAATGGATCGTTCTCACTTGAACCGTATTGTAAAAGTATCTTAAATCAAAAATAATAAAAAAATAGTAGTTAGTATAATAATAATAGTAGTAGATATAATAATAGAGCTATAAAAAGATATATAAAAATTACAAAATCTAAAAAAAAGTTTTCTTATTTAGCTTTTTTACTTTCGTTTCATTTATGTGTTTGAATTTATTTGTAAACGGTTATATATGTTTTTAATAAATAAAATATAAAAAGAGTGTTTTCAATCGTAATAAAACCGCCGCACATATTATGTTGTGCGGTGCACTTTTGTCAAAAATATCGTTTTTTTAACGAATGTGTTTGATGAGTGTTTGTCTAAAACTAAAAATCAAAAAGATTTTATTTCACCTTTATTTTTCCTTTCTTAGTTTTGAGTGTGCTTATTATTAGTAGAATGTGAAAAATAAAAATTTTAAGAAAAATTTATAAAAAGTATAAAACGAAAAGTGCAATTTCATTAGTACGTTGCGCGCCGTGCTTTGTTATTGCACTAAAAATATTTCATGAACTTTGTGGGTGTTGTTCCCTGGAAACCCTCACGAGACTTAACTCGTCCACTCGGTACACCGAGGGGTTTAAAGGCTTGTTGCATACGCTAAATGCAATCGTGGTGCCTACGAAAGTGTGCTTTAGAATTTTACGTATTTGTGTAGTTTTGTCTATTTTGCAAATTTAATAAATAGGTGAAGTTTGGATTGGATTGGTGTGGTGTTGATAGTTTATCACTTGGAGATGTGCTCAATCGCTCCTAAAATTAAATGTGTGGGAAAACGAATTGAAAAATATGACTCATTGTAAATAAAAACTTTTTCTAAAAAATGATAAAAAAAAGTAAAAAAACTTATTTGCCACATAGGTTAATCTATTAAAATAAAACTTAAAAAAAGAAAAAAAATGATTGGTTGATTTTTGCTAATATTTGGTTTGCGGTTGGCTATGAGTATTGTTCCATTCCAACGAAGATAAAGAGAGCTCGCTTTATGTTTCGTATTTTTTGTGGTGCACGCTTATATCAAGTGAAAGAATTATTAGTTGTGAAGGGTGTGATATAAAAAAATATATAAAATAAAAATAAAATAAAGGGATTTGTGGCAATCCGTGTTTTTCATCCCACTTTTTAACTAAGTGTGGAGGAGGATTTGTATATAAATAAAAACCTCCTTGTATATATTGTGTATGTGTGTTTGTTTTCTATATTTTGTAGGGAAAGCATTTTGGAGATCTACGCCAGATTCACCTTTTGAGGTCTACCAATTTTCTACTAAGACATGGGTAGTACTCGTTTCCTTTTAACTTAATTTTCCTTATTTTTTTTATTTATCAGTTCTCACATCGAGGACGATGTTCAACTTAAGTGTGGAGGAGGGACAAATAGGAAAAATAAAAATAATAGATCAATTTTCTCCACATGAAAAATCTTTCAAAAATAAAAATAAAAATAATAGATCAATTTCTCCACATGAAAATTCTTTCAAAAAAATAATAAAAATAAAGATGTTTTGTAAATAAATAAATTGTTTTTAGCAAAGCAAAAATCTCATTGATTGACATTATAACTAAGCACAAAACCTATCCACTAAAACGTGAGGAAACCAAGTTTTATATTTCTCTATTTTTGTGTGAGAGCCGATAATTTAGTGTGCTTCGGAACTTGTGCTTGATTATCATTTACTAAACCGCAGTGAGGTTAATTTATAGATATTTTTTAGATGAGGCAAAATAAATACTTTGTATATCATTTTAGTCGAGCTACACTGGCTTACTAAAATATTTGGCACTTGTACTTATGTGCTATATTATCCATTGTGCCGTTATCCTTGTGTTTATGCCTTTCGTTGTCAAGTCGTGTATCTTATGTTATATAAAAAAAGGAAAACTATAGAAAAAAAATGAAAAAAAGAGTATGAAAAAAGTGAAAAAAAGAAAGGAAGAAAAGAAAAAACAAAGGAAATAAAGTATTGTAGTGTTATTGATTAAACGACTTTGACAAGGCATATTGTGTTACTAAACCCTCATCATTATCACGTTTTGCCTCTTTGAAAACTTATCTGGTGCTCACGCCGCAACGGTTATGTCTATGTGTCTTGTACAAGCCTATGGTAGCTATCTATTTTATGTCCGTGCTATTTGAGTGTTATCTTATATTAACCCTTGTGAGTGACATTGTGTGAGTTCAAATCTAAACACTATTCCCATGTGAGGTGCTGAAATTATTGTGTCATTGCTTTTGCTACTTAAAAACTTAATCATTTTCCTATCATGCTTCATATCGATGCTTATGATTTTAAAATTTAATCTTGTTTTCTCGCTTTGATTGCTTGTGGGCAAGCAATAGCTAAGTGTGGAAGAATTTGATAACACCCAATTTATACATGTTTAGATGTGCATTATCTGTATATATTTAGGTTAATTATGTGAACTTTTGATACTTAATAGATTGTATTTGATGTTGTAGGTTCCAAGAACGTGTCGTGGAAGGAAATGGAAGAAAACACGAAGGAACGAAGCTTAAACAAAGAAATAAAGTCAAGCTTCTGATCTCCCGACACCTGTCACTGTTTTGGCCATATCTTGAGCATACGAACTCCGTTTTAGTTGATTCAAGCGGTTACGGAAAGAGGAAAGAAAGATCTACAACTTTGCCTTTTGGTCCAAAGATGGAATGACCAAAAGTGCGGCGCACAATCCAAAAAGTGCGACGCACATTTGAAAAAGTGCGGCGCACTTTTGCCCGCAGTGAAAACTATAAATAGAAAGAAATCTCTCTCATTTCACACACACCTCTACAACACTTCTCCACTTCTCCCATCTATTCCTTAGTAGTTTAGGACGAATTTTGGGCTGAGTAACATCACCCAAAGGTTTCAGAAGATTTGTAATCATTAGTTTGATTAATCAAGAATAGTTTTCATTTGGGAAAACTTGTAATCATCATTTTGATCATATAACTTTGGTATAATCTTTTATCTCTTTTATTATGATCAATTCTAGAATTATGATGAATGGTATGTTTGTTATTCCTTTGATTATGGAGTAATTGTTTTGTGTGTTTGGTTAAGCATATATAGAACTATGAATTGATTGTATTAGCTTCGCAGGGTCGAAGTGCGGCGCACAATTAGGTTTGTGCGGCGCACTTTTTCCCTGATTCGTGATTATAAGTATGATCTAGATGCTCTTGTATTATATGTTATTATGTAAGATCATTGTTATATGTTGGATTCATCCATGATCATTGACTAGTACTCATGTGAATGGATGAGTTTCATGTCATCTAGTAAATGAATCTTGTTAATCACTTTTGTAATGATTAGTGGATTAAAACATATACCAACTCTTGCATAATCTCATCTACTACCTTAGTTATCAAAATCAAGCATAAACCATTCTTAATGCTTTTGGTATGACATGATCTTTAGTCGGATTTCTGTTATATTGATTAGATGTTTCATGTGCGACTAGTCATCCACATGTTGTCTTACCTTGTTTATGTGCTTAGAACCATCTTAGCTATATATCATTTCTATGTTATAGCCTTAACCAAACACACCTTTAAATCATTGTTAGAAGCTTAAACCTTTAGAACTTGTGACACTCTAGAGATCATTGTTTTTACTTGTTAACAACAATCCCGTGGATCGACCTGGACTTTACCTTAAGACTATACTATACACGAAAGGGTATACTTTCCCATGTTGTGTTTTTAGTTCCTTGTTTGGTAATAATCTAGTAATATAAATTTAAAACTCGCTTTCGCAACATTAAGTTTTTGACCCCTTTGTTTAGGACTTGCGAACATACATCACCCATCATAGACATTTCAAATTTGCTATGCATTACTTTTTCAAACCATTTTGAAAGTTTTTGGTTTGTAGACCCGAAAATAATGTCATCAATATAAATCTGCACAAGCAAAATCTCATCCCCATGTTTATAAGTGAATAAAGTTAGATCAATGGAACCTTTTGAGAAACCTTTGGATACCAGAAATTTTGAGACCTCGTCGTACCACGCCCTTGGAGCTTGCTTGAGTCCATAAAGTGCTTTGTGGAGACGATACACCTTGTCAGGATAATGAGGATTGACGAATCCTTCCGGATGAGTGACATAGACTTATTCCTTCAAAGGACCGTAAATAAATGTCGTCTTTACGTCCATTTGATAGACAATGAATCCCTTATGTGCAACATAAGCAAGGAAAATCCTGACCGCTTCCATTCGAGCTACTGGTGCAAATGATTCTTCAAAATCAATACCTTCTTTCTGACCATACCCTTTAGCCACTAGCCTAGCTTTGTTCTTGATGATTGTGTTTTCTTCATCCATCTTGTTTTTCCAGACCCATCGAAGATTTAATGGAATTACATCGTATGGTCTGTCAACAAGTTCCCAGACTTTAAGTCTTTCAGATTGAAGAAGTTCATCTTGCATCAATTCAATCCAAGCATGATCAGCCAAGGCTTCTTTGATATTTGTTGGTTCAGCTGTACTCACTGCAAGTGCGAACATACAAACATCACCATCGGTTTCAAGTTGTCGTATTGTACGAACGGGCAATGACGTGTTTCCAATAACTTGAACCAAAGGATGATCTCGGGTACAATGATGTGTTGAAGGATGTCGTTGATAAAAGGTATGCATATTTGACGGATCAACATGGCAAGTAGAAGACTCTCCAGTTTCGTGTATCGGTGTACCGAATGGGTTGATAAATTCGTCTTCGTCATTTAATGCATTGTCTGCTTGATTTGTGTTCTCTGGAGCAATGACAGTAGTTGTGGATGTTGTAGGAGCGGTTGTGGATGTGATATTATGAGAAAGTAAATCTGCAGCAACCCGTGTTGAAGTAGATGAAGTTGTATCCATTTGTTGACGATGATCGGTATCATCATTCTTATCATGAGTGAAAGCGGAAGACTTCGATACAACATGTTTCTCCCCTGTGAAATATTCATCATACATTGGTCCATATAACATTTCCAACTCTTCAATTGTCGTGTTGACTGTCATATCTGCTCTTGGGACATTTCCTTGAACTTGCTTTGAACTTGACAGTTCATTGCTATGGTCTTGAGTTCCGAGTTCTGTGCGGTTGTGAACGGAAGTCGTTTGTCGTTGTGGATCAGGACTTAAACTGTTTTGTTCAAGTGCCATTTCTTGTAATTCATCAAATCTGATATGAATAGTCTCGACTATCAGTGTTGTTCTCTTGTTGTAAACTTTATATCCCTTAGACTGAGTTGCATATCCCACTAGAATACATGCATCACCTTTCTCTTTCATCTTATCCAAATTTTCACCATCTCGTATAATGTAACAAGTACATCCAAAAACGTGAAGGTGTTTGAGTGAAGGTTTTTGATCATGAATTATGTGATTTGGTGTCTTTTCGTGTCTTGGGATAATTAAGGATCGGTTTTGTGTGTAGCATGCGGTTGACACGGCTTCGGCTCAAAAGTATAGTGGATGTTTTGAAGCAGATAATAATGTTCGAGCAACCTCAACTAAAGTACGATTTTGTCTTTCAACAACGCTGTTTTGTTCGGGTGTTCGAGCAATATATGTTTCATGTTCAATTCCTTCGGCTTCAAAATAGTTCCTCAGAGTTGAATTCAAAAATTCCGTGCCTCTGTCAGTACGAACCACTTTGTTAATGCAAGTGATGCCTAAAAACATTTTTAGTGTTAACTAATCTTTCTTAGTTTTGATCACAACAAACTATACAACACATTTAGTGTAAAACACAAAACGAATTATTTAACTAACACTATCATCAAGGTAATAATCATATCACTAATCATTCTTAATCATACTTAGTGATCATCAAAGTGATTATCCTTAAAACTCACTTTTGTTAATATGACAAAAGATTTTTTTAATAAACTTTCTTTTTAAGAAAATGTTTTATTAAAATGGAAAATGTAAATTTGAAAATGGCATATTCCATATGCCATAAGAATATCCTTTTTTAAAAAACCTCAGATATTCCTACCCCACTAAAAGACAAAAAAGGGAGCGGACTCTACTAGGCGGTACCTTAAAAAGCATAGGCGGTTCCTTATCGATAAGGTACCGCCGGCTAGATAAGGATCCGCGCCCAGCTAGCCATTGGACTTTGTCTTTTATAAATAGTGGCTCAAATCTCATTTTTCAATAAGCCTCTTGGACATTTTTCTCAGTCCCCTTTCTCTTTTCTATAGCATAATTATTAGTAAATGAGCACTTAAAGTGTTAAGGATGTTTACATATGATTATCTTCTTGATCCCCTCCTTTACCTTGTCCAATGAGAAGATCACTCACTCACTAGTGTTGTGATAAAGATGAAAACATGAATTAGTCATGTTCATCATGTTAGCCTTTTTATTCTTGTTAATCCATTTGTATTTATGAAATACTTAGACTAGTTGTGTTCATCCAAGCTATTTGTAAATACTTGGATTTGTTGTGTACATCCATTGCATATGTGTAATAACTAGGTTTTTGCCAAGTATGAAAATTTGTTCGTCTCGATTAAATTCGAATTGATTTCCGGTTAAAAGTACGACTCAGTCCTTCTTGGTGGAAAATAAAATAGTTTGGTTATCTATTCTACTTAAAAGGTAAATGCACAAAATAATAACAATAAGATAAAAGCAATTAACTAATAAAAACAAAATAATATAAATAATAAAACGTAGATTTAAAGCGAAACAATTAACAAAAATAAAACTAAAAGACGAAATTAACTATCGACTCGAAAATAAAGTTTACTTAATGAAAAAGGAGAAAATAAAACTAAAATGGTACTTTAAAGCTAAACGAGGCAAAACCTAAAGCGGGTACTAAATAAAAGATAAAACTTAAACTTTTGGAAAAAATATTAATAGTAAAAATCGATGAAAAATTCAACTAAAATACGTAACTTTCAAAATTAAAAACGGAACAACTTTCGGATAAAACTAAACAATTACGGAACAATACTAATTAATAAACAAGCTAGCAGGCTAGCTGCTGGAAGCAGGCAACCTGGTGAAAATGGCGGGAAATGGTGAAAGCTGGCAAGCAGGCTGGTCAACTTTTATTTCGTTCGGTAAAATATTCTTTGTTAGGAATATATTTTCGCAAAGTCATTGGTTCGGGATTTAATATTGGTTCGGTATTTTTTTTATTTTTTTTATTTTTTATTTTTTTTGGTTCGGTTAAAAATACATTCACTCGGGAAAAATAATTGGTTCGGGAAAAACTAACTCATTCGGGAAAATAAACTGGTTCGGTAAAAAGTCTATTCGTTCGGGAAATCTAACTCGTTCGGTAAAATTATGCTCATTCGGAATAAGAAAACTGGTTCGGTAAAAATGAACTGGTTCGGTAAAAACTGGACAAAAAGAAACAGTGAGAAAATATGGAAAAATAAGGCACGAATTTAACTAAAAACAACCATAATCGATCTAAAAATTAAACCAAACTATCCACTAATAATCAACTAACAATAATAAATCAAACCAAATCAACAAAACTGACACTAAATACCAAATCAATCAAAACCCACTTAATCAAATCTATAAAAACTCAAGAACACAACCATAAACATAAACTAAGATTAAACCATAGAAAACAAGAAAGGAAGAAGGAGATGAATTAAAGCTTGATTAAAAGAAAAGATTCAACAATAAAAACTTAAAGATTTAATGATCCTACAAATTAATCTAGAGAGAGAAAGTATAAACTAGAGAGAGAAACTTAAAATACTACTCCTAAAAACTGAAACTAACTAACTCCCTAAATTGGGTCTTCATTCTTCTATTTATAGGGGAGTTGGAAAGTTGGTAGGTGGTGACTTGTCTTCTCTCTTTTCTTCCGTCTCGTCTTTAAATTAAATTAAAGTCTCGACTTTGGCTCGGGATTTGTCGATAAAATCTTGAACTCGTCTTATAATTTCCTCGTTTATTAGACTTGGGTTCTTCGACTTGTAAATCTTCCGTCTTTGGTCCTTTTCTTCAATAAATCTTCAAAATAGGCCCATTGACTTCCAATCTTTTGCACTCTTGATCTTTTGACTTCGTCTTTTGTCTTTTTCTTCGATAAAAGCCCTTGAAAGCCCGTGTTTTCTTCCCTTTTCACATTATGATCCTAAAACACAAAAAAAACACAAACCACGCATAATTCCGACATTTACGACATAAAATATACGTTGAGGTCTCGTTTTTATTATAATTAATTGGTCAAAGGATGGGTGTTTTCACACCTATCAATGTGTTTGCTCAAATTAGAAGGTCAACTTGTACTAAAGTTTCTCTTTGGTCAAAACTAATTTTTCTTGGAAAATAGGTCTTTTAATTTGTAATATTGCATCCCTCTTAGATTAGTAGTCTTTATGCATTTTAGATCTACTCTTGGAATGTATCTACTAGTTTGCATCTTGCTTTGTGTAGGTACTCATGAAGATCAATCACTTAATTGGTTGTGGATTGAGTTACTTGCACTTGTAGAAGACTCATCTTCATTGATCTTCAACATCCTTGAATAATGATACCAAGATGATTGGGAATGATACTAGTCCTTGAATACTTAGTACTCATCATAGTCATTGTTGGGCATTGCATTGATTCCTTGATGGATTCCTCTTTGTGGCAAATGTACGCTTTCGTTCTTCGACACGCCCTTTGATCATTCTTTTGATCATTACTTGACTATGTGCTTGTTCTTGGCATCCTTGCCTTGACATTTATTTGTGGTTTGTGACTCTTTTCCTTTATCCTCTCAAACCTTCATTGGTTGGATACTTGACTCACTATGGTGATGTAGAGTGAGTTAGTAGTAGCTTAAAGTATCAAGCATGATTTCCATGGTTTGCACCCATACGGTTAGTAGGCCCTTTGTGGGAGAGAAAGTGAATTAATACTTTGCTCATAGTTTGGTTTAGACTAAGACTATTATTAAAAGTTATCTTAGTCTATACATGAATAATTGCTTCGTGTTTATTCATTACCAAAGACGTTTAACGTTTCGCCGGAAAGGCACGTCTTAAACCACTATATATGACACAAGCTCTTCGTCTCCATGATTTGAAGATTGTCATTAATCCCTTGATCATTGATCTTAGTCTTGATTCATTTCCCTTGACTTCTCTCCACTTTGCCTTTTCGCTAGGAGTAGTCGTTTGTCCGTTTCAGTTCTTTTCGATCTCGATTCAACTCGTAATCCTTCATTAAGGCATATTGCTTAGTGTGATGATGATCCAAATGATATTCTAAAAGGTTTAAGATATATTTTTAAGTGTTTTAGAAAATTTGGTTTTAAAAATTTTGGCGTGTTTCATTGATAAAAACCAGCCACTGCAGGTGGTTCTTTATCTCTTGCGGCTCAAACCTGCGGTTCCTTATCGATAAGGTACCACGGGCAGTAAAGTTTGTCAGAGTGCCAGTTTTATTAAAATAACCTATTTCAAACCAAACCCTCTCTCTCCCAAAAACACACAACCGTTTTTTTCATCCTTTCCACCATTGTTGAAGCTTCAAAAACCTTCAATCACTCAAATTATTTGATTCCAAGTTGTGGGTTTCACTCATCCTTCATCAAACATCAATTAATTGTAAGTACTTTCTTTCAATTTCATCTATTTTGTTCTAGGGTTCATCCTTTCATAATTGGGGATTTTTAAAATTAAAATTGAATTAGAACCTTAATAGGAATATTGGTTGACATGGTTATTTTACTATGATTCCTTAGGTTCATATTCATTAAGATTTCACTAAAACCCACTTGTAGAACAAATCCGAATTTTGGCTAAATGATTTTGGTTAAAAGATGGAATTGAGATGAACCCATGAAAAATAGGTAGTTGCATTGTTAATGCTTACCTAAAAACCTTGTTTTGAAAAACTAATGTTCTAGTCCATTGTTGATCCAACATAGATTATATGTTCTTGGTTAATAATGGAATAGACACATTGTGAACATAAGAATGTTATGGATTCAATCCTTTGTTTGTCAAGAAATTGATATAACACATTCTCATATTTTTTGAGTTTTGATTTTATTTTTCATATGAGTGATTGGAAAAATATTTTCTTGTGTTTATTAGGTACTAATCATGCCTTCACAATATCAAAAGGATCATCAACTCACCAAAAAGTATATGCCAAACCTTTCCGACTTTTGTCACTCAACTCACCTTGCCCATACCTTTTCCTCCCTTCAATCTTGTTGCTTTCATGAGGGTAGAGTTGTCCAAAAGGATATCAAGGATTATGTCTACATCAAGTCCATGTTTGAAAACATTGGATTTGATTGTTTGTTGAACATTAAGGAAGACATCTATCCTCGATTCCTATTGGAGTTCTTTAGCACATACTCCGTCATTGAAAACAATGATGGAATATTTGTTAGGTTCATCTTGAAAGATCAACTCATTCAATACTCTCTCGAAGTTTTTGGTCAAATTATTGATGTCCCATTTGTAGGCACTTGTCGCTTCACGGATAAATGGAAGCTTAGTGCTCTCCTTGAATCCTACAATTGTCCTCCAAATGATCATGAGGAAATTGATCTTGACTTCATTGTTGACATTGTCTCCAAAAAGCGTAATCGACCCGTTAAGAGAAGCCTTCATACTAAGGTACGTTCGGTGAAACGTCATGAGGTTCTCTTAAGCGACCTTAATGATAATATGGTCCAATGGACCAATATCCTTAGGGAAAATGTGTTTTGTCTTGGTGGTAACCGGGATCATGTTCCGGCGTGTTTAGTGCATATGTTGTATTGCATCTTTACCAACACCAATTACAATTTGGCATATTTTATCGCTCAACGGATCAATTATGCTATTCAAAAGCCTAAAACAAACCTCTCTTACGCAATGCTTCTCACTCGCCTTTTTAAAAGGGTTGGCCGTGATTTTCCAAATCTTGATCTTTCTTAGTTTCAACCGGTCAAACGGGTCATGCTACCTATTCAAGAGGTATATAAGAGAAAGACAAGATGTGATCGTAAATCCGACCAACAAGAATCTAATGATCAAATCTCATTTTCCAATAAGCCTCTTGGATGTTTTTCTCAGCCCCCTTTCTCTTTTCTATAGCATAATCATTAGTAAATGATCACTTAAAGTGTTAAGGATGTTTACATATGATTATCCTCTTGATCCCCTCTTTTACCTTGTCCAATGAGAAGATCACTCACTCACTAGTGTTGTGATAAAGATGAAAACATGAATTAGTCATGTTCATCATGTTAGCCTTTTTATTTTTGTTAATCCATTTGTATTTATGAAATACTTGGACTAGTTGTGTTCATCCAAGCTATTTGTAAATACTTGGATTTGTTGTGTACATCCATTGCATATGTGTTTGCTTGGATTTGTGTTGTGTAGATCCAAGCTACATGTGTGTACTTGGATATGTCTAGTTGAGTTGTAATAGATTTATGTAGTAGTTCTAAACTATAAAGTGATATGGTTGTGTCTTGTGAGTTCTCACTAAACTTGAAAGTGATTAGAAGTTGTGTTGTGTGAAGTTCTCACTTAGCTTCAAAGTGAAGAGTCGTGAAGATTGGTTCTAGCTTTGGATTAGAACTCGACATCTAGCCTTGTGTCGTTAAATGGTGAAGTAGGGAACGTCGTGAAGATTGGTTCTACCTTGAGATTAGAACTCGACATCTAGCCGTGTGTCGTTAAATTGTGAAGTAGGCAACGTTGTGTAGATTGGTCCTAGCTAATGATTAGGTCTCGACATTTAGCTTAGTGTCGGAAAATAATGTAAGCGACGATGTAAGGCTTTCTCCGCCAAGAAGGGAGCTTGTGGATATAGTGGAAATCTCGAGTAGGTGTACTCGAGGAGTGGAGTAGAAACGAGGATAGAGCCTCGTTGTCGAACCACTATAAATCTTGGTGTCTTGTCACTAGGTTGTCTCTTTCCTTACTCCTTACTTATTTCATTATCATTATACTTACCTATTACCATTGCTAATGCATTTGAATTGAACCTAATCATTATGCAACTTAGCTTTAAGTAAAAGATATTTTTGATAAACACTTAATTCAAAGTAATTTAAATTAGGTTACTAATTGAAAAGAAACTATTCAACCCCCCCTCCTTCTAGTTTCTACACACTTTACTTGAGCTTGAAAACCATGTTGTATCAGTTTAAGGAAGTTGATGAGAACTTCGGGTGTTTCATCCTTGGACCTTAAGAAGTGAGGCCATGTGTACCTTGAGTAATCATCGATAGTTACCAGAATATATTTCTTCCCATTGATACTTTGAACACGCATAGGGCCACACAAATCCATATGAAGAATATCTAACTGTCCTTTAGAGCTTGGTGTAGTCTTTGTCTTGAAGCTACTTCATTTAGCTTTACAAAGCTCACAAGAAGAACAAAGATGATATTTGATGAATTTCAAGCTTGGAAGGCCTCTCACAATATCTTTCTTGGAAAGCAAGTTGATGGTATCAAAATTGAGGTGAGATAAACGTTGATGCCATAACCATGCCTGAGTCGTTGAAGCTTTAGCCATGAAGCAAATTGGAGTTGAGGAAGTTGTATCTTGAAGTGAAATTGTGTAAAGATCAGTACCCCGTAAACCGGTAAGTAAGTCATTCCCATCATAATCACGAACAAAACATGTCTTCTTTCTGAAAGCAACCTCCAAATCTTCATCACAGAACTGACCAACCGAGAAAATATTGTGATTGAGCCCTTCGACGTAGTATACCCTTTTTATCGTTATATTCCCCTAAGCCAAATCTCCATATCCTAGGATCGGTGCAAATTGATCATTTCTGAATCGGACCGTACCCAGGAACTTCTCCACGAAGTTAATTAGAAGCTTGAGATTCCCCGTCATGTGCTTCGTGCATCCAGAGTCCAGTATGAAGAGAATTATTTGTATCACCTGCAAAAGAATTAGAACACGATGGAGAATTTGCTAAATTGGATACCACGTTAGTTGTGATTTCAGAATCATTAGTGTCCTTAGCAACATTTAAAGGCATACTAACACTCGTTGTCACGTTTTCTGTCCTAACTTTAGGCATCCATTTATATCTTGGAGGACATGGATTAACAAACCACCATTTCCAAGACTTGCTAGCAGACTCATATAATTCCCTAATTCTACTTCTAGGGTTCTTAGTGGTGGAGTCTGATGCAATACTTTTCTTAGTGGGGGTTGCACCAGAATGGTTCACTTTGCGTTTGGGTTTACTAGCACTAATAGGCATCGTAACTTGCTTCTTAGTTCTAGTATCTACGCCTTTGACATTATGCATAGCACACATAGAATGATTAGAATTAGCACATTTTCCACATTTGACACAAACAAATTTAACATTCAAAGCATTCAAATCATTGAAAGTATTCAAATAGTCATTACACGCGATTACAGAATTTTTATTCTTAAAAACATTCAGATTCCTAGGGTGTTATTATACTTCCTTCATCTTCCCTTGACTCTTGTGTTTCCAGACCTTATCATTCACTTGAATGCGCTTAAGCTGAGGCTGGCTAACACTAGCAGTGGATACTACTCTTGTAGTAGAAGACATACGAGTATTAGTGTTTCTAGAAGTCTGAGGCGATTGACTAACTTTGTTTGTGGGTTTAGTGGTCATTCTATACATCCCTGGTTTAATCATATTATTGTGCTTAACGCTTGGTGCTACAGTATTCCTTATGGGTTGATTGTGTTGTAACCTTTCCTTTCCATCCATCTTGGGGGCAAACACAGGTTTTGCAAACGAGGAATTTGAGAAAGCGGGTGGTTTTCCCAAGATATAAGATCTATTCACTTTAAAGGCATTGGGTTGTCTAACAACAGGTTTCTTAATGCTAGGTTCCACAACTTTTGTAACACCCCCAAATATTCATACTTTATTTCAGCGGAAGAGTCGTTGGTGTTACGGGATAGCACATTACTCAAATCATAGACAACGCTTAAAATCGCGTCGTTTAATAATAAAGCATTTTCCATTCATGAATATCAAATTTACATAGGTCCCAAGTCATAGTATTTCATACAATTTTACAAAACATTTGAATGGAAATTGTTATTTAAGTGCGGGCCATGAATTCTTGTCGTCTTCCCGAGAATTACCTTCAAGTACCTGAGATAAAACATGTTAAAAGAAAAGGTCAGCGAAAACGTCGAGTGAATTCATAAAGTTTAATGAAAACCATTAATATATCATCGGTATATATTTATTACCGAAAATCAATTTGTACAAATCCTTGTAGTAGGCCATAAAATAAGCCAAAAACATTTTATACAAATCTTTGTTGTAAATCATACTATAGGCTTTTGCCTTCAAAACCATTATACGAACAAATGTCGTAAAAACATCATACAATACGTCTTATAACGTTGTATAGAGTTAAATAAAAAACGTTATATGAATATGGTTTTGTAAAACCAAAACACGAACATAAGATCAATAATAAGACCCCGTATTGCTAGTCAGGCAATATATTGTAATTCAATGCGTATAGCAGTATTTTCGTTATTGGATTATTATAAGCCGCATGACATTGCTACCTTACTATAACAAACAACGGGTAGCTAACCCGAAACTCATTTGCCCATCTAAAACAGCGTGTCGTCACAATAAGCACGCTTATAAATCTTCTCATACATAAATTCGCTTACCAATCAATGTGGCACAATGGGGATCAATCGTCAAGGCGCGAACTGGCGTGATCTTCCCCAAATAGTACTATTATATGCATAAGCGTCTACCAAATCCCGGTAGTTAACAATTCATGCTAATGGGACTTTCAGTGAAATAACCTAACTAATAATAATCCATTTCATTTCATTCGTCGGGTCATATAATCATTCATCAGGTCATATAATCATCCGGGTCCAAATCATTAAGCAAACAATCGGGACAACTGGTGTCCTATGTTATTAAAACTAACATGTTATCTCCCTTGCGGGTTTATAAAACATTTCATAAAAAAATTTAAAAGAGTGCGAGGCTATGAACTCACGTTGATGTGGGAAGGCGGGTTATCCGCAATTCGGATGTTCGGTATGTGCTTCAATAATAGAAACCTAGACAAATAATACTCGTTTTAGACTCTTGTCCAATGACTTTAAAAAAACAATGGCTATGTATATATATGATGATATTATAATTATGATGATGATAAAGTGGGATTTTATCTCTTCATACACATTATATATAGTGTTATGTGTTAGTCAAATTTTTGACTAGTTACACTAGTTTCAATCTAATTCCATATTGGCCCAATAAGCCCATTAAAAGCCCATTAAGAGTTCAACTCTTTATATTAGTCCATTTATACTTTTTAATATCAGACCTTTACTCATATGTTGGGCCCAAGTGGGTTAAGCCCAATGAGTAAGTCCATTAGTGTTTAGCCAAACTAGTTGGGTCAATAATCCAATAAGGCTACTTTGGTCCGTTAATGTCCATAAGTTCTAGAGCTCGGGTTTTATCGGTTTTTACTTGTCAAATATACTTATACATCAGTATATGAGTTATAAAAAGTTTACATTATACGGGTCCGACCATCTATGTTTTAATTGACGAAAACGTTAATCTTTCGGTTTTAGCCGAAAAGACGTAAAACTTACTTATATAGTTTTATAACTTATAAAACTTATCAAATTGCCATTTTTATAAAATGTCCCATTTATTTACCAAAGTAAATAATTATTTATATGTAATATATAAGTTAGTGGGTTTTAGGTATACATTTTATATTAGTTTTACTTGAGTGCTAATTTTATAATATATACTTTTATTTCACAAATCTGATTATGAATTTCACTTTCACCATTTTTATCATATCTTGAGTTCTACAAAGAGATAGAAGCTCATTTTTGGACACCACAAACTACATGATATATGCTACATTTAACTCAGTTTTAGCTACTTCTCAATCAACATCTAAATATCTCTAACAGTTCGTCCAAAACAGACTATACAAATTTGAACTTCAATATTGTTTTGATCATATCTTGCTCATTTTATGGATTTCATTGAGTTGCCAACTCTCATATGTACAAGTCACTTATATTACTGTATATTAAATTATCCAAGCTACTTTAACAAGTTATCATATAGTTCTTTACTGTTTTATACAGCCTACATTTTTAGCCATGATTTTAAAATCCTTTCAAGTAGATTTTAATCTTTTCAATCAAATCTATCAACACCAAATGCCCACATAATATTTTTGATCATCATTCATCATCATCTACATATACATAAATAAAGAAATACAAGATTACATATTCAAAATAACAAGAGGATAGGAAGAAACAATCTCTATACCACCAATGTGATAAAATGATGAGTTTTTGGATGAACAAGACTTGGTTTTGGGTAACCAATCTTATGAGATATCAACACCACTTCTAGGATCACCAAGTATTTGTAGACTCCTTGAGAAATCAGCCCTTGATCTTCATGAAATCTCCTTTCTAGTTGTTAGGATCACCTCCAATTAATATATCTTCAATGGGTTTTCATCTTGTGTAAGTTAAACACATGATTCATGGTTGAGTTTTTGATCAAATGGGGTGTTTTTGGGTGATATGGGACGGACACAATAGGAAGAGAAAGAGAGATTTGTGGTTGTTTGCATGGAGCAAATGAAGTAGCTTGTTTTTGGTTAGTAGTTTTGAGGTTGGGTGGTTTTGTGTGTAACTAAGGACAAGTGTCCTTAGTTATAATGCATTATGACACCTCAAAGTGTGTTGGTGAAGCTTGCTATTTTATTTAGTGGGGATGGGACAAGAGTTATCTTGTCTCATCCCCATTTATTTATGGGTATTCCTTGATTTGCGTACGCTCGTGTCGTTTTACGAAAAATGTTTTTATAAATTATGAATCAACGACACAAAACAAATCTAATAAACATTGTCTCACCAAAAACGGAGTTAAAACGGAGTTAAGAAACGTAAATACGTAAACCTAGGGTTTCCGGTTTAATCGTAAAAGACGTTAAATCATTCACGTAAGTCCTAATCTCTTATCGTAAATTTGTGAGTTTATGAACCAACACAAATTTAAAATTCAAAAATAATATTCACAGATAAATTTATTTCCTAAAGTGTCGGACTGTCACCAAAACGGTGTATGTAAACGTAAGCATGTAACGTAGAATTCTCCGGTTTAGACGTAGTCGATGCTACTTCAAGACGTAAACCCAAATTTCTTCCCAAAAATGAGTGAGTTCATATCATAACATTAAAATAATGTTTTTAAATAATACTTGTGAATAAAATATCGATCATAAATTGACGGATTGTCACAACATTTACCCCTAAACAGGATCTTTGTCCTCAAAGATCAATTTATCTTACTATTCGCTTCTTATAGAGTTAGAGCCATGTGGGTATTTGGTCCACATTCGGTCTTTCCTCGCAAGTGTAATTCATTACAATACGCGAGTTTCATCAAACATAACTACGGGAATATGATCAGGCTTAATGTTGGATTACTTTCTCTATCCATGATGTTCACGGGTTTTTGATGAATGCAACTTTTCGCCGATCTAAACTTTTTCAAGAAGTACTCAAATTTTCACTTGATAGACATTTTATCAAGTTCGATATACGAACATAATTCACGCAACCCTTGAAGTCCTAGGGTAGATCCAACTTATATGCCTTTCAAACCAACGGTTTTACATTTTCTCAATGGTCCCATACAACGGGGACTTATATCACATGATCTTTCAGATCATCAATTCATTTTTCCAAGGTGAAAATTTTTGGCATAACTTCGCTACCCATCCTGCACTTCAAGATCTACATCTCATATTCACATAACCTCCTGCCCACTACTGGCAGTCAATAATCAGATCCTAATTTCAACAATCATTTCAGGTCTCGCGGGTCGGGTATTTGGTAAGGTTAGGTTTGTCATAATAGGCAACCTTAAACTTAAAAGACATGTCCAACTCAACATGGGTGTATGTCGGGTGTCTTCATCCCAACTCCTGCTTACAGATGCTCTCATATTTAGATCCTAACAAGATTCGATCTCGATCCTAATACGATATTTATCAATGATAATCTCTCCAAAGGAAAGCGATTATACGGTTTATTACCCAAGGTCAATCATTCAAGCATAAAACAACACATCTAGTGTTTTGTATCGTTACTTTAACTCGTCCCTTCGATTGGGGTGGTAAACAATACTCTCATCAAGGTTCGTTCCCAATGACTTCTGAGCAAATCTCTAGAAATTCGATGTGAAGCGAGGATCTTGAAAGAGATGATCGATACAGGCACACCATGCTTACACAACTTCTTTAAATACAAAAGAGTCAACTTCTCCATCGAGAATCTATCATTAATGGGAATGATATTAATAGATTTGGTCAGTCTGTCGAGGATGACCCAAATCGAATCAAATTCAGATGATGATCTTTGCAATATTTAGACGTTTACTAATGTATGAGGCGATGTCTGCCTTGATAATTTGGCCATCAGTACAACTTCTTCAAATAAAGATACATTTAGTCAGAAATGACATGAATAGAATACTTAAACTTATGAGATTCTAATATGACTAAATCTCAAAATCCTCCATATTTAGGCAACCACAAGTGGCCTTTAAAATATTTAACGCCATCGGCTTCTCAGTTCTAATGGTTCACATTAGCCGCAAACCCCTTCTATTATCTATATTATCCTTTTTACAAGCATCGGCTATATTTTAAATTGCTCGGAAATTTATTTTGCACAATCATTATTAAGGAACACTTCCTAATTGATTCTTTATCTTTCTACATAATGTGTCAGTATCTACCTCCACCTTTCCTGGTGAAATAATTATCATAACCAAAATCACTCAGAAATTCTTTCTTCATATTTTCTAAGTTTTAGTTTCGTCTCAATTATCATTTTTATCAGTTTTGCTCAATCCAACGTCTAAAGCGTCGATAATTGTTACAAGTAATTAAATAATAAATATTAAATTTTTATGAAACGTATACGTAAAAAGTTTTAAATTTTCTCAGTTCGTTCAATTATAGAAAAATTTTCAAATATAAATTTGAATTTAGTTAACACGATTTTTGTTTATTTATTGAAAATAATTAATAAGATTCGTAAATGTTCGAAAAAATCTTTGGTTATACTTTGGTCAAAATTTTCTTAGTTGAAAAGCAAAAATTGTTGTTTCAAATTCCAAGTCATGGTTTAAATGGTTTCCTCAATCCCTCTTAGGTTCTCTTGAGGTATGCACAAACATTTACCCCTAAAGGAGTTTAGTTAAATGTTCTGGGTATAAGGGAATGATTCCTTAAGAATCTTTTGATAAATTATTTGTCAAAACATATTTCCACTTTCTTTTTGGTAAAACCCAAAGCCTTAATGGATCTAATCTTTGAAGAGTCAATATATATCTTACCATCATTAATTACACGATCATTTAATGTAAAGGATCAAACCTTAAATCACATGTTAAATATTCAAGGTATAGATTTTCACTACTCGGCCAATTCAGGGCAGTCTATAAATGATTATTAACTCCTTCCTATTCTTAGAAACAAACAAATAGTTCTTAATGTTCACAAGCATGAATTTATCAAATTACATCCTACACACGTGATTCACCATATTTATAGATGCTACATGTGCATTAGTCAATCCAAACAACATAACATGAAACTCATAATGTTCATTACGAGTTCCGGATGTAGTGATTGGAATAGATAATCTTTTTCGCGGATGCGAATTTGATGATAACCATGTCGTGGATCAAATCTTTAGAACATACGCTAGAACCTTGTAATGATCGAACAAATCTATCATCTTGGGTAGTAGATATAGATTTTGATCCTCAATTTACCTAGTTCACGGTAATTCAACAAATATAAGGAATAATAACACCATAGCTCTTCATAATGACGAGCTTGGTAGAATAAAAGATTTCTCTGAAAACTCTCTCAGTTGTAGGGTAATTATTTTAATTCAGATGGTGCTGACGTACAGTGCACATGCCACAGGTGCAGCACCGAGAATATAATCGATACCAAATTCAACTCGCCTTAATGGCGAAAGTCTAGGTAATTCACCAACAAATACCTCCTAAAGTTTCAGATAACAGAAACATCTTTTAAATAATTTACTTTAAGTTCTTTCTATATTACAAGGTCAATAACTAGTTCACAACCGTTCATGGTATGATTTCAAGCCTAAATGCAGGATATGGTCATCCATCAAGAATGATTTAGATCACTTTTGATAATCAACATCTTATCTTTTAGGGGAATTCAACTCGAGTTCCCATCAATTAAGACAATGTCGTCATGTCATAATCAATCAATCCATTCTACTGGCACTATCAACTTTCCAGTTTCGTCACCATTGATAAGATGTGAACTTCTCAAAAGACTAATAATAACTCATAATCCTTCACAGATTCAAGGATATCTGGAGACATAACTACCATTAAAAGAGTAAGTTCAACGCATAATTTACGCGAGAGAATTTCAAATCAGATAAAGACGAAAACATTTAACGAATATGAATACATCCCATGTTTCCTTAATTTGAGTACGCATTCGAAAGCTCCTCGGATCGTTACCCATGTCATTCAAATGAAATCTAATCAAAAGAAATGATAGGAACGTCGATACATCTAGTCGGGTATCAACACTCGGTAATCAGATACTTTTCCAATGAATCTCACCACGGGAGAATTGGACAATAAAGAGTTGTCAATTGTCAAATAAGACAATTTCCATAGATGATTAAATTTGTTTCAGAAGAATAAATAGTACGGGTACATTTGTAGGTGTCCCTAACAATATGTCCCTATTTTTCACTTCTTGCAGATCTCATAAAATTTAATCTTTCACAATCTTCAAAGAAAATTTAGTGTTTATTAATAATTTCGTGGTGACCTAATCAGGCTTGCATGGTCCCTTCCAAATTTTATGTAGGCGCGCAACTATATACAATTTTAGGATTAACGATGCAATACTCAGTTCGTCAAAACTTTGTCATTATGTTTAATATATATATATATATATTCATGCTTAATCATGAAATAAAAATCAAATGATTTTACCGAAATGTTCATCACTATGAAAGCACTTCATTTACAAGATGTTTAATAAAACTCTTATTTCGATAGTAATTTCTTATAAAAACAATGAGTGATCTGTAAAAGGAGTAATGAAAATTTGTTCACAAAGAACTAACTACAATATGATTGGAAATGAGCTTAGCCAATTAATCATGAGGTTCATGACCTCGATGGTACTCAGGAATACAAAGAGAAGAATTTACAACGCAACTTAAACCGAGATGAGTGCTTGTTCAATGGTTGCATCACTAATGCGAACATTAGGATGAAGCAATAAAAGATAGATAACATCGATACATGTAGGATTTAACAATCAAAGGTAGTCTTTTCATTAAGTACAAACAAGTCAAAATTGTACCGTAACACATTACGTGTCACTATGTCATACAATTCTAAGAACTCATCCTACCAACTGATGTCTCAGTTAAGTTAGGGATTTTTAAAAGATACCACAATGAATACTAATCTAAAAGAGTCATTAGCTGTTCCACATGTCCCGTAAGATCCATCGGTCCCAATTCAGAAGAAGATTTCTTCAATTTATTTCTTAGACACTGGGCATCTTCGTCATTGGACAATGGCCTAGGAACAACCCTTAACACTAACCAACAATCATTTAAAACCTTATAATTCAATCACAGGACTTAACGACTTCCATTTAACAATCTTATATTCCAGACGGGTTAAATTTTACTTTATTCAAGTTTTCAATCAACTTATACTCAATTTCGATATCCTAACTCATTCTCCAATACTTTCATCCTTATTCTTAGACCTTGAAAGGGAAATAAAAGCTCAATATGAACAACACTTAATTTCCAATCCTATAGCTCTTACAACAATAGTTATCAAATGAGTCACTAGTATGAAATGACTCACACATTCTATTAGACTCTTCGGAAAGGTACTAGTGGCATGAGGCTTTTGGGTAATGGTTCCAATGACAGCCTCAAGTGAAACATTCACCCTTTCGATTTAAATTTTAAGAATTGGGTGACACCGAATCAGAGGACACCTTTCCAGGTGGTAAGGTTTTGTAAAACTCTACTCTATAAGGAAAGATCGCCATGACATCGATATCAGATTTAATCTTGCCAATTCTTCTTTAATATCATAATCAACTAATACCAACATTTCTACGAATATCAACCATTTTGTTGGGATCATAAATATCCACAACTTGGTATAGATCTGAAATAGCTAGAATTCCTACGGGAATAGCTTCGATTGATTTGCTAGGGGAGTTAGGGTTTCTTGTGACAATCTACGTCGTATAAATACCTCGTATAAGTATTAAAATAATCATCAAACAATTATGTAATCAAATTACAACATATATATATATATATATATATATATATATATATATATATATATATATATATATATATATATATATATATATATATATATATATATATATATATATATATAATCCAAGTTATATATATATATATATATATATATATATTAAAATAACACTTCTCAGTCTGGCCTTGTCGGTAACTCGGGAATTCTTCGGCACCGTTATAGTCAAAAGATTTTTAGACATTTTGAGAAAAATGTTTATAGTTAAAAGATTTTGTAATGTTTTATTCAAAACCTTGGTTTTAAAAATCTTTCGTTCTCTATAACGAGAGCTCTGGTACCAAACTGTAACACCCCCAAATATTCATACTTTAGTTCAGCGGAAGAGTCGTTGGTGTTACGTGATAACACATTACTCAAATCATAGACAACGCTTAAAATCGCGTCGTTTAATAATAAAGCATTTTCCATTCATGAATATCAAATTTACATAGGTCCCAAGTCATAGTATTTCATACAATTTTACAAAACATTTGAATGGAAATTGTTACTTAAGTGCGGGCCATAAATTCTTGTCGTCTTCCCGAGAATTACCTTCAAGTACCTGAGATAAAACATGTTAAAAGAAGAGGTCAGCGAAAACTCCGAGTGAATTCATAAAGTTTAATGAAAACCATTAATATATCATCGGTATATATTTGTTACCGAAAATCATTTTGTACAAATCCTTGTATTAGGCCATAAAATAAGCCAAAAACATTTTATACAAATCTTTGTTGTAAATCATACTATAGGCTTTTGCCTTCAAAACCATTATACGAACAAATGTCGTAAAAACATCATACAATACGTCTTATAACGTTGTATAGAGTTAAATAAAAACCGTTATATGAATATGGTTATCTAAAACCAAAACACGAACATAATATCAATAATAAGACCCCGTATTGCTAGTCAGGCAATATATTGTAATTCAATGCGTATAACAGTATTTTCGTTATTGGATTATTATAAGCCGCATGACGTTGCTACCTTACTATAACAAACAACGGGTAGCTAACCCGAAACTCATTTTCCCATCTAAAACAGCGTGTCGTCACAATAATCACGCTTATATAAATCTTCTCATACATAATTTTGCTTACCAATCAATGTGGCACGACGGGGATCAACCGTCAAGGCGCGAACTGGGGTGATCTTCCCCACATAGTACTATTATATGCATAAGCGTCTACCAAATCCCGGTAGTTAACAATTCATGCTAATGGGACTTTTAGTGACATAACCTAACTAATAATAATCCATTTCATTTCATTTGTCGGGTCATATAATCATTCATCAGGTCATATAATCATTCGGGTCCAAATCAATAAGCAAACAATCGGGACAACTGGTGTCCTATGTTATTAAAACTAACATGTTATCTCCCTCGCGGGTTTATAAAACATTTCATAAAAGCATTTAAAAGAGTGCGAGGCTATGAACTTACGTTGATGTGGGAAGGCGGGTTATCGGTAATTCGGATGTACGGTACGTGCTTCAATCACGGAAACCTAGACAAATAATACTCGTCTTAGACTCTTGTCCAATGACTTTATAAAAACAATGGCTATGTATATATATGATGATGTTATAAGTATGATGATGATCAAGTGGGATTTTATCTCTTCATATACATTATATATAGTGGTATGTGTTAGTCAAATTTTTGACTAGTTACACTAGTTTCAATCCAATTCCATATTAAGGCCCAATAAGCCCATTAAAAGCCCATTAAGAGTTCAACTATTTATATTAGTCCATTTATACTTTTTAATATCAGGCCTTTACTCATATGTTAGGCCCAAGTAGGTTAATCCCAATGAGTAAGTCCATTAGTGTTTAGCCAAACTAGTTGGGTCAATAATCCAATAAGGCTACTTTGGCCCGTTAATGTCCATAAGTTATAAAGCTCGGGTTTTATCGGTTTTTACTTGTCAAATATAAATATACATCAGTATATGAGTTATAAAAAGTTTACATTAGATGGGTCCGACCGTCTAAGTTTTAATTGACGAAAATATTAATCTTTCGGTTTTAGCCGAAAAGAAGTAAAACTTACGTATATAGTTTTATAACTTATAAAACTTATCAAATTGCTATTTTTATAAAATTTCCCATTTATTTACCAAAGTAAATACTTATTTATATGTAATATATAAGTTAGTGGGTTTTAGGTATATATTTTATATTAGTTTTACTTGAGTGCTAATTTTATAATATATATTTTTATTTCACAAATCTGATTATGAATTTTACTTTCACCATTTTTATCATATCTTGAGTTCTACAACAAGATAGAAGCTCATATTTGGACACCACAAACTACATGATATGTGCTACATTTAACTCACTTTTAGCTACTGCTCAATCAACTTCTAAATATCTCTAACAGTTCGTCCAAAACAGACTATATAAATTTGAACTTCAATATTGTTTTGATCATATCTTACTCATTTAATGGATTCCATTGAGTGGCCAACTCTCACATATGTACAAGTCACTTATCTTACTGTATATTAAATTATCCAAGCTAATTTAACAAGTTATCATATAGTTCTTTACTGTTTTATACAGCCTAAATATTTAGCCATGATTTTAACACCCTTTCAAGTAGATTTTAATCTTTTCAATCAAATCTATCAACATCAAATCCCCACATAATATTTTTTTATCATCATTAATCATCATATACATATACATAAATAAAGAAAATAAAAGATTATATATTCAAAATAACAAGAGGATAGGAAGAAACAATCTCTATACCACCAAAATGATGAAATGATGAGTTTTTGGATGAACAAAACTTGGTTTTAGGTAACCAATCTTATGATATATCAACACCACTTCTAGGATCACCAAGTATTTGTAGACTCCTTGAGAAATAAGCCCTTGATATTCATGAAATATCTTTTCTAGTTGTTAGGCTCACCTCCAATCAATATATCTTCAATGGGTTTTCATCTTGTGTAAGTTAAACACATGATTCATGGTTGAATTTTTGATCAAATGGGGTGTTTTTGGGTGATATGGGACGGACACAATAGGGAGAGTAAGAGAGATTTGTGGTTGTAAAACCCTCATGCTTTTACCATGAATAGTACCCTTAAGATCGTACGTACTAGATTAAAACATTCCTATTATAGCATGATTACGTTTATGTGTTAGGATTTTACGTATTACGTACGTGTTAGAACAAGATAAGTATTTATTACGCACGAACACGCAATAATTATTTAACAATAATTAATCACGAACATGCGATCATGAGATCATAAACGTAATTAAATCAAGAACTAATATTAATTACGTATATATATTTATTACGAGCACGAATAAATATATTAGGTCACGGTTAATATTTAACGAGAACACATAAAACACGAACACAAATAAACACGAACGAACACTTAATTAACGAGACATGGAAAACGGTACGGGTACCCCATGTGGGGCCCCCTTACCCGCAGCTACATCAAGGAGATGGGCCAAGCCCATCTCAAAATTTACTAAGAAGGGGTTAAGGTAACTTTTACTACTCATTTTCACTTTACAGGAAACCAAAACAAAAACCTAAAAGATTTTTCTCCTTCTCCTTCTTGTCCTCTTGTGGCCGCCGCACACAACACACCAAAGGGGGTGTTTAGTTGATTTTGATCGTGAATCTTGTACGTGTGTTCGTGTGTGTTCATCCTCGTTAGATCCACGAATTCGGTATACCTTTTAAATCCTTTTTCTTTTGATTTGATCTAATAAAATTAAATAAGAACATGATGTTTTTAAAAACCAAATTAAAAACATAAATCAAACATGTAATTGGTTATGGGGTAAATCAAAAAGGATGTTTTTAGGGGTGTTTGTTTGGCCGACGCCTAAACAGAACCCCAAGGGGGTCTCGGTTTGGCTAATAGACCACCACCAAGACCATATGGTCCCGGTTTGGTGGTGTGGGTCCCACGGCAGCAGCAAACAAAAGGGAACCCCGAAGTGGTTCGGGGTATGGTGTCGATTTCAGGTCCGGTTCATGGTTTTTAGTCACTGTCCGGTTCATGGTTTATGTTAAGATTATTTTTTTAATAATCATATGTTATAAATTAAATTAATAAAATATGACATGAATAATTTAATAAACATGAATTAGGTTATAATTTAATTATTAGATCATGGAATTATTAACCTAAGTATTTATATTTTTCTAGACATATAATTAATTGATTATTTAAAAACCATGGTTATAATTAATTAATTAACATGACTTAGGTTATGCTATTAATAAATAATAATACATGTTTTAACCTAAGAATTTAATTTTATTTAATTAAAAACATGATATATTTCATTAAATACTTTTAACCTATAGTTTATTTAAATTGCATGTAATAATTAATAAACTATACATTATATCATTATGACTTAGAATAATAATTAGAAAACACTTAAGCATATATACTTAGCTTATTTAACCAACTAATCTATTTATGGAAACTTTCTATTTTTAGAAACTTATCTATTTTAAGCAGTAATTCTATTTTTGGAAACTTTCTATTTTTGGAAACTTTCTATTTTTGGAAACTTTCTATTTTTGGTAACTTCCTATTTCTGGAAACTTTCTATTTTAGGAAACCCGCTATTTTTAGAAAGTTACTTATTATTACACAGTAAGTATAATAATACATGAAATACCAGAAATACTTAATCAGAATAGACATAATATAAGATAAACACAGTTTAAGGCTTAAAACAGTAAAACATGATATGAACATATAAAATAAGCTAAGACATGACATAAAACCAGTTACGTATTTAGTAATCAGATACTTATTCACATATGTATTTATGTATCATTAGTGATACCGAAGTAGGATTCTTCTCAGTTCGTCTTCTTCGTTCACTGGACATAAGGTACGGATTCCCGTCCTTTTAGTATGGACATTCTTTCTTATTAGGATTCCCCGTATGCAGCCAAATGTTTTCCCGTAGTATAAGTTTATATGTTTGACTTGCTTATGTTTAATTTAGAATACCTATAGCCATATACATGCATGACCAGTTTCACCTAGTTATGGAGGTACCATAACCATAACATTAGAGGCACTGATGTTATGACTTCACCACGGCGGAGTGATTGCTCGTGGCGTCCCTTCAGCTTTTGGCCATATTATTATAATTATCATGTGGGCGTATGTGTGCATCCTAGTTACATGTTTTTTAGCAGATTACTCAGTGTGAATGTGGTGTGTGCCTTGCATCCTTCACAAGGAGCTGATCCCTCCTACCCAAAACCAGTATATTAAATTTGAGGTAGCCCCTCAAATTTGCATGATGAGGTCACCCCTCCAAGTATTCATGCACGATGGATTTTCATGACCTATATTGGCTAATGGTAGAATATGACAAACAGTTTTTATAAGATAAACATAAGGCTTTTCAAACTATAAAACCAGTTTTACCAAGACTTAACCAGGTTATTCGGGACTTAGTTTCTTCTGCTGTTATATGTTATATGCTTATCCTATTCATGCTTTATTGTACATCCGTGCACTGAGCGTATTTCTCAGCCGTTTTCCTTTTCTATGTTCCCAAAACGGCAGGTACTCAGGGACGCTCGTAGACTTTAAGCGTACGTGCATATGGACTGGAAGCTTTCTAGCCTTTCTTTACTTTATGCATTATCTTTACTTTGATACTCTTGCTATGGACATAGTTTAGTCCTTTCCTTTACAGTACTTATGTTTGTGTGTGATGAGCTTTACTTTTGGACTACCGATGTTTGATTATGGTATTTTCCTTTTATGGTCATGGAATGTTTAGACATTTTTCCTTGTATGCTTTGATGACACGCCATAATTACGCGTGACATTCCATTATCAAAATGGGGTGTTATAGTGGTTGTTTGCATAGAGAAAATGAATAGCTTGTTTTTGGTTAGTAGTTTTGAGGTTGGGTGGTTTTGTGTGTAACTAAGGACAAGTGTCCTTAGTTATCATGCATTATGACACCTCAAAGTGTGTTGGCGAAGCTTGCTATTTTATTTAGTGTGGATGGGACAAGAGTTATCTTGTCTCATCCCCATTTATTTACGGGTATTCCTCGATTCTAGTTTCCTCGATTTGCGTGCCCTCGGGTCGTTTTACGAAAAGTGTTTTTATACATTATGAATCAACGACACAAAATAATCTAACAAAAATTGTCTCATAAAAAACGGAGTTAAAAAACGTAAATACGTAAACCTAGGGTTTCCGGTTTAATCGTAAAAGACGTTAAATTATTCACGTAAGTCCTAATCTCTTCTCGTAAATTTGTGAGTTTATGAACCAACACAAATTTAAAATTCAAAAATAATATTCACAGATAAATTTATTTCCTGAAGTGTCGGACTGTCACCAAAACGGTGTATGTAAACGTAAGCATGTAACGTAGAATTCTCCGGTTTAGACGTAGTCGATGCTACTTCAAGACGTAAACCCAAATTTCTTCCCAAAAATGAGTGAGTTCATATCATAACATTAAAATAATGTTTTAAATAATACTTGTGAATAAAATATCGATCATAAATTGACGGATTGTCACAACTTTCCCACCCATCTTAGCAACGAGTTTCTTCAACTCTGCTATTGCTATGTCTTTTTCTTGTAACTGAGCTTTCAAATCCGAAATATCAAGACTTTTTTCGTTTAGTAATCGACATGACTCAGATAATTTTACTTCCAAAGGTGTATCATTTGAAAAACTGCCAACTTTCTTTTGCAAAGCAAGTTCAAGTGAATGACAATGTTTTTGAAGATAATCATATCTATGTTGAAGTAACGAAAACTCTTTTTGGTCAACTTTATTCGAAAGCCCAGTTTCAAGACGTTCACACTCTTTGACTTGATCAAGATATTTTCATGCAACATCAGAATATTCATCAATATCAGCACAAGATGTAACATAAACACACATAATATCTTTTGAGAGGCATTCTTGCAAGAGTAGATCATATGCTATCGAAAAATCGTCTCTTTCAGGTTGATGATCGTCAATTTCTTTTTCAAGAGATTCCACATATTTCAAATCGTCAAACATTTCTTGCTCTATTAACTTTTCAAATTCCAAAGCATGTTTCTTTGTTCTTTCCGCTAGAGGAATAAATATAGTTTTCACAAGAACAGTTATATCGTGAGGAATTTCTTTATCACCTTTCAAAAGTTCACGTTTTTTCCAGTCATCATCAACAACCTTTTTGAAATTTTCATTGTTGCTCTTGAGAAAACTAAGTGCTTGCTTACTCTTGCTTAAAGAAGCTTGATGCGGCAAGTACCCGATATATTTTGAAACATTAGTTTTCTTAGTGGCAAAAACTTGTCTCCATTTAATTCTTATTTACTCACATTCGTAAAGTATTTGCTCACGAGTCTTCTGTTTTTGTGGTTTGAAAATTTCATAAAGACTATTTTCATAAGCATAATTATATGGTTTCACAAAGTCTTTATTCACTGGTGATCTACTCTCCTCTTCAAAACATAGTGACTCATCACTATCAGGCCTAACAAGAAGACAATCAAGGTCGGTCCATTGGGACTCCTCAAAATAGAGTCGCGGGTTCTCAGATTGAGCTTGCTCGAGGTACTTAGGACTAGCAAAACCAGCGTTACCCTTGAAAAATGAACGAGGTGCCAACATTCGCATGGTTTGAACAGATTGATTTGTTTTATATACAATTTTCTTATAAAAATCAATTTGAACTTCAAGTTCCACGACTTTGTCAATGTCTTTAGCTTGTTTAATTTTGAAATCCTTTTTCAAGTTAGCAACCTCTTCCGTTTTCGCAGTGACTAGTTTAGTCTTATCCGCCTGAAGAAAATCAATCTTTTGAGCTAACTCATTCACTTTGGTGGTAGCAAGATACGTTTTGTGTCATTCCGTACTTAAATCGGTGTTATAATGACGTTTCTCTTGTTCTAAAAGCTTAAGAGTTTCATTGTATTTAGATTCAAAAACATCCTTTACAGTAGTAACAACAACCCCTTTGTACCTTGCAAGCTCTTTGTCTTTTTGAATAAGCTCAGCTCTACAACATGCAAGAAGCTCACTAGATTTTATTACTGCAGCTTTGCTTTATTCAAAATTTTGAGTGAGCGTAGCGTTTGCCTTCTTTAATTGCTTTTAACTTTTTATAGTTTCTTTGACATCTTTTTGTAAAGAAGCAATTAAGTTAGCAAGCGCAATACGCTCCTCATCATCATCATACTCATTTGCATGTTGATCATCCTCAGACTCATTATTGCACATGTCTGATGAATCGGGTTGGTATTGCTATCAACCGTTTCCATCATACATGTATCATTAATGGCTTTGGGTAGCTCACAATGCTCATGAATATTTCCAAACACATTATATTCCTCTTCAGTGTGTACCTTATCGATTGGCTCAGTATCAAAGATAGGACCATTGTCATCTTCAGTGACGTTGAGAACTTCTTCAACCTTTTCCATGTACGAGTAATGTGCTTCAAGTTCTTGGTCGAAGGCTTCATCATTAGTATCATCAAGCATTGCTCCTTCCTGAGCCGACAGTTTAACCCCAACTTCCATCTTCTTGCAAAGCAGAATCTTTTCCTTATGATAACCAGAATCCCTAACTCGTTTCGGCTTTCTACATTCCTTTGCCATATTCCCATAACCTTGACAATTAAAGCACTGAATCCCACTTTGTTGAACCACTTAGGTACCAGCAGTTTCCCTATTCCCAACAACAGTAGCAATCCTCTGAGTATCATACTTAGCAGTTTGTCGATCATTAATAACTGATTTTTGGTTAGTTAATAAAAAGGTTTGTTGCAAGATCTTTCTTTGCGTTGCTCGTACCCAATTGTATATGTTGTTGTTTCATTCTCGGTATCTTCTCGAATCGATCACGGTTCAAAGTGGAATTGTTGTAATTGGTTACTAAAAAGGGGGAGCTTTTGATCTATAACTACTAAAACGATAAGTGTGAGAAGTAATAAAATTAAACTAAAAGCAATTACTAAAAATAAAACGAGAATGAAAATCAAACAGTAAAGTACCTAAACTTGGAAAAATAGTTGATGCGGAATGTTTGCTTGATCCGGAATATTTGGAAAATTTGGCTCATGCAGAATAAATCAACTCATGTGGAATAACCTAAAAAACTGCTTCATTCGGAATGATCTTGATTCAGAATATATGTGTTGATGCGGAATGTTTGCTTCATGCGGAATATGGCCTTCATGCGGAATAACTTTTGATCCGGAATAATGTCCTTACTCGGAATAACTTAAACAATGACCTTCATTCGGAATATAAATACTCATCCGGAATATTAATTATTCCGGATGAACACTTGATTCGGATTGACTGAAAGAGATGAGCTGATCCGGAATAAAAATAATAAGAAACTTGATTCGGAATAATTAGTTTACTCGGAATAAAACTTGATCCGGAATATAAGAGTTGATCCGGAATAAAATGACTGATCCGGAATAAAAAAGAAAAGACTGATTCGGAATGTTATTCAGAATGAAATCCCTTGATCCGGAATAATGGATATTCCGAATAAACAAGGTTGATCCGTAATGTTAGATATTCCGAACCAAAGAGCTTGATCCAGAATATTTTCACAAAATCCTTGATCCAGAATATAATGTTGATTCGGAATCTGGGCAAATGAGAAAACGCGAAGAACAGGGGAATGTTTAACACACGAATTTAACCCAAAATCCACCAAGTTTTTAATCAAAACTTAAACCAATTTCACCACTAATCATTTATCTATGATAAATATCAATCCAAAACAACAAAAACATAAAACCCACTTACTTTTTAAGATCAAACCAATAAAATAAAAACTTAGAACTTTAAATCAACAAGAGATGAAAGAAAGATTAAATGTAAACTTGTATTAATGATTAAGATTCAAACAATCAAAATGAAAGATTAAACTTACAAGATTGTGGAAGAATCAAAGAAAATGAAAAACCACCAATCTCCTTAAGGGAGATGGTTCCTACGAAACAGGAAATGAAATAACAGAAATTAACTAGTCTAAAATTTGTGAAGGGAGGGGTATTTATAGGGCTTGGCTTGGTTTGGTGAGTGGGCTTTCTCCCTTTCTTTTTGTCTTCTCGTCTTTTCAGAAAAGTTGACGTTTTCGATTTCGATTCGGGATTTGTCGACGAATAAATTCAACTCGTCTTTTAATTTATTCATTTAATAGACTTGAGTTTCTTTGACATATGTAAATCTTTCATCTTTGGTCCTTTTCTTTGATAAATCTTCAAATAGGCCCATTGACTTCAAATCTTTTGCATCTCTTGGACTATAGACTTCGTCTTTTCGTCTTTTTCTTCGATAAAACCCGTGCAATCCCATGTTTTCTTCAATATTTATCCGGTTGGCTCTGAAAACACAACAAACACACAAACCACGCATAATTCCAAACAAATGACATTAAATACGCATTTTGGTCTCGTTTTAGCAAGAAATAAGTGGTAAAAGGATGGGTGTTTTCACACCTATCAAATCCCCTACACTTAACCATTGCCATGCCCTCATGCAATGCTACAATTTTAAAGAACGGTTTACATTTCTCATCATAAATAACCACCTTGGCCTTTATTAAATTCTAAACACTAAGGAAACCAAAGAAACAAAACAGGTAAAGTATTTAAAGACTTACATTGGGGTTTTAGATTGTCATGAATGTTCCTCATTCTCAAGTTTCACGTTCCCCATACCAAGCTTAAAAACGAGATCATTGTTATTATAAGTTAGCAAACTAACACGAACTCATGTGGCCCAATTATTCACTTAGACTCCCTTATTCCTAGGTGTATCTCTTATATTTTATTTTTGTCTTGAATGCTTGATTGTGGTAAATTACACCTCTTGTTTAGGAAAACAAAAGAGCGTAAATGAGCGGTAAGTATTGAGTGATGATTTAGGGAAATCAACACTAATGACCCTTAATGAAATGAAAGTTCGTTTCCCAAGGAGGTATATGTGTGTGAGAAATTTGTTAAATGTTTGTGATTAATGATTGGTTTAGAAGGGGATGAGAAAAGAAGAATGACGAAGACGTAAAAAATAAAAATTAACAAAAAATTACTACTAGAAAGTTAAAACGTAGAACCTTAAAAATCACAAAAATAAAAATAAATTCTAAAAATTACCAAAAATTCGCCAAAAATCAAAAATAATAAACTAAGAGTTTACCAATGATCAAAACTTTTTTAAACCTTTTAAATAATTAAATATTCAATTTTTAAATGCTAATTAAAGCCCTAAAAATCAAATAAATTATAAAAAAGCCCAAATAAAGATTTTTCAATTGGTAAACCTCTAAAATGACCTAAAAAGATTAAAAACTATTTTTAGAAATTTTAAAACTAATAAAAACTATTTAAAATGATTTAAAAACTATTAAAACTTAAAATAATTATAAAAATTAATCTAAAAGAGATTAAATTATACTAAAAGTTTCTAAATTCCTATTTTAATGTGATTAACCTAAGAAAAATGTAAAAAGTTGGAAAATGTGAAATTTGAAAAATAATATTAAAATAATATTAAAATAATATTAAAAATCCAAAAATTATAAAAAATTCTAAAAACTTGCAAACTAGTTTATTTTAACCTAAATAATCAGAAAAACAAAGTGAAATTACCAAAATACCCCTAATGGGCCCTCAAATGGGCCAAAATAAAAAACAGTCAACCAAATTGGGCTTTTGGGCCCAAAAAGTCAAACTTGGACCAATTGATTTGGAAAAGCCCTATCTGACTTAAAATTCAATTCTAAGAACAAAACTCTAAAGGCCCAAAAGCTGAAAATGAGCGTATCACAGCTTATTGAACACTCAGCTTATTCTTATTGGGCTTTTCAGCCCATTAAGCCATAAGCTAATGCCATAAGCTCTAATTTGACACACAACCTTCTTTTGGGATGCTTATGAGATATGTAAAAAGAATTTTTGAAAAAGCTTACTCAATAAGCCAGAAATAAGCAAAGAAAAATTTCATTAAAAGACAAAATAGTCGTTTTAGAGATTTAGGGCACCTCAGGACTTGATTCAACTTCCAAAAGCTTTAAAATGGACTCAATAAGCAAAATCAATCAACAAAAATCCAATAAAGCACAACCAATAAGCCAGAATAAGCACAAATGAACTTATGTAAAAGTCAAAGGAGTTGGCTTTCTAGTCAAACCCTAAAGTCAAACACCCAAATGCTCCAGTATGAACAAATGGGTCAAAATATGAGCACCTATTACAAAAAAAAGTTGTTGCAGGTTGGAATAAGCTATTATAGCTTATTGATAAGCTGACACCAGTTTTACACTATCAGTGGTAACTAGCAGGGGAAAGGAGTTCCCACTGCTTTGGCTATTTGACCAAGCTTATATGAGAGTTCTGGTTTGATTCAATTGGAAACAAAGGCACCCTTGTGATTAGTGAATCACAAGGAGACAACAGCAACAATAAAATCACAAATAGGTTCACACAATAAGCCACAATAAGCCAAACAGTCACCAGATATGCACCAGATATGGAAATAAGCAGTTAAGCACTTAATAAGCAGATTTAGCCACAATAAGCCAACCAATCTTAACAAGATGCATACACAAGCTATATAAACTAAGAACAAACACAAAGCAACAAGAATCAAACACTGAATCAAAGTAAATAACAAGATCAAAGCATAAAAAGTTACTGATGAACAATGAACAATATGCAGACAAGTTTGCTGATATACTTGACACTTGATCCAATTTCAAGCCTCAAATCCTTCTTCCCTGGTGTGATTAACTATGATTTAGAACTTGTTAGCCCTAGCCTATGCTTAGATCTAGGTGTCCTCAAAATCCTAGCCAATTTTACCAAGTTTTGAAGATTTTATAGCCAAATAATGAATCTATGTGATCAAACCCACAAAACCTGCAAACAGATGAACATATGCACCTAACAAACAGATACCAACACTTGCAACCACAATACCAACACTTAGCAAACCACAATCCCAATTCAAGCAGTAGACTCAAACACTCCTTAATCTACCACTTAACAAAGAAACTTGTGATTTTAACTAATAACCTACTGATTTTAATGATCAAAAACACTTAAACAATAGCAACTAACACAATCAAACTCAAAAATCACCAGCACAAACACCAATACTCAAAATCAAAGCACCAAATTCAAAACAGCCATAAACATGAAATGTTTAGGGGAATCTTAACCAAGAGATTATACCTGCCTTCCACAACATCCTAGGAAGGCCAGCTATGCTCCTTGGACCTTGTTCAACAACTAGAACAAGACCAAGGTACTTCAACAAAGATGATCAAAGCCTGCTGATGTTCAAAGCAGAACAAGGCTTTGATTATGATATGTCTTCAACACAAGCAACAAACAAACTCAACCAAAGGCTTAGAATCCTTCTCAGGCTTGGTGTCAACAAGCTTGAAAGAACTCAAGGCTTAAGGCTAAGGGTTAGTACACAAATATAAGCCAAATTCAGAAACAAGGACTTCAAGGCTTTTGAACCTTGAAAACCTTTCAAACCTAGACGTGCCTTAACCACAAGATTAAGGAAGGTCTAATCAAACAAATGGAACTCAGAATTAGGCTACTCAAACACCAGACTTTTAATTAAATCAAAAAGAGATTTCAAAATTTCAGAAATTCAAATTTTATTTAAACTTAAAAAGGAATTACAAAGATAATAGCCTAAAACTGGAACAAAGGGACTCTCACATGTTGAGGTCTCCTTTTATAGGCAAATGCCTGGCTAAACACTATTTACAAACCCTAGCAACTGAAATTCCTATTCTATCCTTGCAGAACCTTCTAGGTGTGTTGCCAACTATTTTGGGAGAATCCTGGACGTTTGTTGAGTGCTTAGGGACCAAGTAATGATTTGCAGCCCTTGATTTTGCCAAGTAAGGATCAAGTGCCAAGTGTCGTATTGTGAGTGGGGATGGGGGAATCATTCTGGTAGTGGGATTTGAGGTTTAAGGTGTGGGATGTGATTGAGGTGATGTGAATCACACGTGGGTTGAGTCAATTTTGATTTCCCCTTTGTTTTGCTCATTTTTGATCCTGGGTAAAAAGTTGTTCATCCTTGGTAAAAATCCAAACAGTAAGTGTTTGGCGCATTTTTAGGAATTTGAAGTTTGGGATATGACAGCTTTGGTCCTTGTGTTTTGGGAAAAGTTGTATAACAAGTTATTTTGCAAACAAAACGTGTTTACCTTTGTTTTAACTTTCACCATTTGTCACTTTTGGCACCAAACTTTCCAAAAAGGTTATCAAGGGTTATTTTTGACACTTTTGCATATTTCAAGGGCTGATTTTGGACAATGTTGATCTTCAAAGGTCTTCAATGTATCTTTGGCTTGATGAGGGACCATAATTGACAATTTGAAATTGTTGAGGGACTAATCTTGCCATTTCTTCAAAGTTGAAGGACCTTTTGTGTAATTTTGACAAACTTAAGGGACCAAACTTGTAATTATCAATATACAAGGGTTTTAAGTGTCATTTCTTCAATAAATGAGGATCAAACTTGCACATCTTTAAGTCTTCAAGGATAAATGTTGAATATTCCATGATTAGGGCCCGGTTCTTTGTACGGCTTCGTTTCTTGTGTCCGTTTTTCCTTATAACTTGTGATCTTTTGTCTTTTTCACGATATCCATACCTAAAATACACAAGTAAACAAACACAAGCATATATATGGTATATTATGACATTTTTATGCATTTAAAGCCCGAAAAGAACGATGAGATCATGTATAAATGCAATCTCATCACTCCCCCATACTAAGCCATTGCCGTGCCCTCACGCAATGCTAGAATAAAGTATCAAAGCATTAACAAAGTTCAATTTTATTAACCTTATATTGAAAAGTAAAAGACTTGCAACATACTAAGTTAATGTGTAAAGACATAACATATGATTTTCATCACAAAAAGTGACTTTTAGGGTCAAAGAATAGAAACAAGTAAATGTCCCTTAGAGTAAACTTCGTCATCCTTGATTGTCATACATTCCATGCTAAGTGCAAAAACGAGATCATTGTTGGTACAAGTCACAATGCTAACACTACTCATACGTCCAAATTGTGTAATACTTTTTCTCCCCGCAATCCTAGTTATTATAAAAGGAAATGGGTTACTAGCATTTTTTATCTATTTGTCATGGATCACAAGTGATTCATATTGACTTATTTGAGTAGTTATTAGTCCGAAAGCAAAGTAGCACGATTTGATCAATAGTTAGCCGAAGGACAAAATCTTTTAAAACGGCTTCTCGTGTATCTCCTTAAGTTCATATCTTGGCATAACTCGTTTCACGATTTGAGACCTTTCTCGGACCGATATTTGGCATGTACTTCATACTTCAAATCTTGGGAAGACGTTCTTGAAATTATGGTCTTCTCTTCATATATTTGGAATTTCTTCACTTGACGTTTTTGAGAGATTCTTCATATTGGACCACGACTTCATCATATTTCTTCAATCTTTACTTTGGATTTTGATATACAACGATCCGCCTCCTTTTCGGACTTGGATATATTTATCCTCATACCTTGTTAGGGTCTTTTTGGATAGACTTCCTCCATGATCTTTAGGGGAGTAATTGCTTTTCTTCGTGTGTCTTGATCCTGCATATTGATTTAGGAATAATGATACTTCACATCATCTTTGGATCTTTAGCAAAATAGAGCTCCTCATGCCTTGTTAGGGCCTTTTTGGATGATCGCCAATCTTCGCGTCCCGCTTCAATAAGTTATGCCTTGGCTATGAACTCTATTCAACCCCGAGCAACTTTTAAATGATCTTGCGCTAGAGGCTAAGTAACCTTTCAAATCGTACGACCTTACTTATTGCAATTATGATTTATTCCTAATGCATTGATCTTATGGGAAGAAAAAGCCACAATTAAAAACATATGAGTTTTTGAAAGAACACTTTCATGTTCTACGTTTAGCATGATCACTTGTCTAACTCTATCATTTCTCGTTCTTCACTATATAAAGACCTCTAATTAAAGAGACTCGTGAATACTTAGCCATGCAAGTCAAAATTAAGCCAAATTTGGATTAGCTTTCATTAAGACTATATCAAATCAAAGTTTTGGGTTTTCAAGCCACCTATAGGATCTTGCACTTTCTTGGACTTTTTCAAGTTTAGAGAATGCGTTTTATAGTTCCCTTGATAAGTGACTTTCTAGAATCAATTATAGGAACTGATAGGTGTGTAAACACCCATCCTTTTACCACTTAATTCGGGCTAAAACGAGACCAAAACACGTATTTAATATCATTTGTTTGGAATTGTGCGTGGTTTTTGTGTTTATTGTGTTTTCAGAGCCAACCGGATGAATATTGAAGAAAACATGGGATTGCACGGGTTTTACTGAAGAAAAAGACTCAAGATAAAGTCTATTGTCCAAGAGATGCAAAAGATTCGAAGTCACTGGGCCTATTCGAAGATTTATCGAGGAAAAGGACCAAAGATGGAAGATTTATATAAGTCGAAGAAACTCAAGTCTATTAAACGAAGAAATTAAAAGACGAGTTGAATTTAATCGACGACAAATCCCGAATCAGAATCGAAAACGGAAACTTTTCTGAAAAGACGAAAAGACAAGAAGAACGGGAGAAAGCCCACTCACCAACCAAAGGACAAGGCTATAAATAGCCTTCCCCTCACACATTTTAGACAAGTAGTTTCATTCTTTCTTCCTTCCCACTTTTCTTCCTGGTTCGTAGAACACCATCACCACTAGGGTGATTGGTGATTTTTTTATCTTTGTCTTTCCAATCTTGTAATTTTAATCCTTGGTTTATCTTGTCAAAACATTAATCATTCAATACAAAGCTTTTGTTTAATCTTTCCATTTGATCTTGTTCATCTTCATTTTTATCTTCAAGTTCTTAAGTTTTTATTTTTCTTGATTTGATCTTCAAAAGTTGATGGGATTTGTGTTTTTATTAGTGGGATTTGTTGCTTATAGTGTCTAAATGATTTGTGTTTAATTTGGTAAATCCTTTTTAAGTATTTGATTTGATTTTGATTAAAACCTGTGTTCCGTGTTCTTCGTTATTCTGCTACTGTAACTGGGTTTCCAGACTTCCGAATCAAGACGAAAAGTTCCGAATGAAGGCTTCATTCGGAAACTTCCGAACCAAGCACTAAGTTCCGGATCAGTGACTTCCGGACCAGTCAGTTCCGAATCAAGCTGAGAGTTCCGAATCAATTATTTCCGAACCAGCAACTTCCGAATCAACCTTCATCCGGAAGATTCCGAATCAGTCATAAAGTTCCGAACCAGTCCTTCATTCGGAAGTTTCAAAACTTCCGAATCAGCAACCTTCATTCGGAAGGTTCCGAATGAGCATGTTCCGAATGAATGAATAGTTATTTCCGAATCAGTAAGTTCCGCATGAGCAAGTTCCGAATCAAGGTTTAAAAGTTCCGAATCAAGTTTTTCCTTTAGATTACTGTTGTCTACTTTACTGTTTCCTTATGTTTGTTTGCTTAAATTTCAATTTTAGTTTTAATCTTAATTTTAACCTTAAGCTTAATACAAATCTTTGTTAATTATAATTAAAGTAATTGTTTTTTTTGATTTAAACTTTCATTTCCACTTTTTATTAGACTAGAAAACCAAACCCTTTTGTTTAGTAACCAAGAACAATCATTCCGCTTAAGACTTAGATCAATTCGAGAGGATATCGAGAGTAAAATTGAACCTAGCAAAATCTGTGTATCAAATGGCGCCGCTGCCGGCTCTTCTCGTTAAGATCAAAAGTTTTTTGTGAGAAATTGGATTTTGGGATCCGTTCCCCGTGAACGTTACTTTTTCAAGAAAATCTTCAAAAACAACTAAAAAATATATAAAATTTTCAAAAATCCTAAAAACTAAAAAACAATAAAAACCAAAAATATTTTTGCTTTGTTTTTCTTTGTTCGTTCTTTTGCAGGTGTATGCGCACTCGATCCACGTCTTATCAAGAGCCCGAGCCTCTCGATAACTTAGACATGGCTGGTGTACAAAACAACAATAACATACCACCTCCGAACAACAATAATAACAACAACAATCCGCCTTTCAACAACATGAATAATAACAACAACAATGAGCACCTCCCGGATAATCGCCCCATGATTGAATTGCTGCAAGCTCATGTCGATGGCAACATGGATCCAATCGTTATTCCACCAATTGCCGCCAACAATTTCGAGCTAAAGTCAGGCTTTATCCAGATGGTCTCAGCTCAACCATTCTTTGGACGAACCATTGATGACCCACACGATCACATCAAGAGATTTCTACAACTCACGAACACGGTCAAGTTCAATGGCGTTCCACAAGAAGTGATAAGGTTACAACTTTTTCCCTTTTCTTTAGAGGGACAAGCCCGGCATTGGCTTGCTAAGGAACCGCCACAGAGTATTCTCTCGTGGACGGATTTGGAAACAAATTTTATCAACTACTTTTTTCCACCCTCTCGTACTACCGCTTTGCGGAATGAGATTATAACCTTTGAACAAAAGTACGACGAGTCATTCAGTGAATCTTGGGATCGCTTTAAAGATCTTTTAAGAAAATGCCCACAACATGGTTTTACCAAAGTTCATCAAATAAATACTTTTTACAATGGTTTAAGCATGAATGACCAAGATTCACTGAATAGTGCCTCGGGGGGTAATCTATTGGCTAAGACTTCCAATGCTGCTTGGGACATCATTGAGAACAAGTCTCGTGTGCAAACCAAGAGCATTAGGACCAATGTTGCTAGTGCTAGCACTAATGACAGCGACAAGCGATTAGACAAAATCACCACGCTTCTTGAATCGCTTGTCACCCACACCGTCAGCAACAACAACAGCAACAACGCCAAAAATGCACAAGTGAACGCTGTCAGCCAACCTTGTGAGATATGCGGTGGTCCCCACTCTTACACAACTTGTACCGCCACCCAAGATTACCCTGCTGAGAATGTGAATGCGGCATATGGCACCTACCAACAACCTGCTTATCAAGCAAAACCTCAAGGTGACCGTAACTTGCTCAGCTACCGCAGCAACAACTATCTTTCACCACCTGGTTTCCCTCCTACCAACACAAACCAACAACAAAACCTTAACCGCCCTTCTCAACAACAACAACAACCTCGACAACCATACATCCCACCTCACAAGCAGCAACAACCGCCTCCACGAAACAATCAAGTCTACCAACAACCTACTTACCAACCACCTGCATACAATGCTCCTCCTAACCAAGCCACCACCGCATTACACCAAGAGGTTGCAACCTACATGCGAACCAATGATGTGATAGTGGGAAATCTCCAAGAGGAAGTGCGCAATTTGAAGGCAGATTTGGTCAAGCAAGGAAATGATTTGAGAGCTGACATGAGAAACACGTTGGATAGCCAGACTACAGATCTGAGGAACATGATGGCTAGTTTCTTCCAAGGTAATCAACCCTCTTCTTCGGGTACTCTTCCGAGTAACACCGTTGCGAACCCAAGAGGGGAGATGAAAGCAATCACCACTCGAAGTGGCAAAGGTACTACGGAACCCGAGCTTCCTATACCTCCACCGGTGGTTGTGACTAAGGAGAACGAGTCGCCTGCTCCTATTCCTCCTCCTTCTCCTTCCCCAATTTCTCCACCTCTTCTTTCTACCCCTCCTCCACCCGTGGTTGTGAGTGATCCTATTCCCTTAAAGCCTTCCTCTTCTTCCAATATACCTTATCCTTCAAGGTTGAGGAAAGAGAAGCAAAAGAGCAAGGATGATATTCAAGTTTCGAACTTCCTAAAAATGTTCAAGAAACTGAATTTCAATATCTCCTTCGCTGAGGCTCTCGCTCACATGCCCAAGTATGCCAAAATGTTTAAAGATCTTCTGAGCGACAAGGAAAAGCTCCTCGATCTCGCCAACACCCAACTTAATGAGAACTGCTCTGCAGTGCTCTTAAGGAAATTGCCAATCAAGCTTGGTGATCCGGGTCGTTTTCTTATCCCTTGCAATTTCCCAGGAGTAGAGAATTGCATGGCCCTAGCCGATCTAGGTTCCAGTATTAATCTCATGCCTCTAAGTGTTTGGAAGCAATTATCTCTCCCAGAGCTAGTCCCCACCAAAATGACTTTGGAATTGGCCAACCGTACGGTTGCTTATCCAGTGGGGATAGCCGAAGACGTCATTGTAGGAGTCGACAAATTCACCTTCCCTGCCGATTTTGTTGTCGTCGACTACGAGATGGACCCCCGTGTGCCACTCATTGTTGGTCGTCCTTTCTTGAGGACCGGTCGCACTCTCATTGATGTTGAAGCCGGTGAGCTTATCATGAGAGTGGGTGACGATAAAGTAGTCTTCAACATGGGAAAGTTATCTAAACAGCCTTCTTCTTACGAGAATGTTAATTGTATTGACGTTCTTGATGAGGCTTGTGAAGAACACTTCAAGGATGCTTGTAAAAACATTCCTACCTCTCTTCCCAATGTTGAGACCGTTTCCTCTATCGACTCATCACTATCTCTATTTGGAGAAAGTGATTTCCTTTGGAAAGATTTGGAAGCCACCTTGGAAGATGTGAAGCAAAACAATGACGATTCTACTGCCACTTGGGATGAAGACCTCAGTTTCATTGCAAACCTCCTCAAAGACGACAATCCTTCCCCTCCATCTCCCACTATTATTGCTATCGAGACTCCGACTTCGAATACGCCTCCCGTCGAAAATCCTCCGGATTTAGAACTTAAGGAGTTGCCGCCCCATCTTGAGTATGTATTCCTCGAAGAAGAGAAGAAGTCGCCGGTCATCATTGCTAAGGATTTGAAGGATGAAGAGAAAGCCCGACTTGTCGCTGTGTTGAAAGATCATAAGAAGGCTATTGCTTGGAAAATCTCGGATATTCGTGGAATTGATCCTCACTTCTGCACGCACAAAATTCTCATGGAGGACGACTATAAGCCCACTATTCAAAGCCAACGAAGGGTGAATCCAAAAATCCATGAAGTCATCAAAACAGAGGTTATCAAACTTCTTGATGCGGGTATGATTTACCCTATTTCGGATTCACCGTGGGTTAGTCCAATCCATTGTGTGCCCAAGAAGGGCGGAATAACCGTTGTTCCCAATGAACACAACGAGTTGATTCCCACTCGTCTCGTTACTGGGTGGAGAGTTTGTATAGACTACCGCAAACTCAATGATGCCACAAGAAAGGATCATTTCCCTCTACCTTTCATGGACCAAATGCTTGAACGATTAGCCGGTAATGAATATTACTGCTTTCTCGATGGTTTCTCGGGTTATTTTCAAATACCCATCGATCCCCAAGATCAAGAGAAGACTACATTCACTTGTCCCTATGGCACTTTCGCTTACAAAAGAATGCCTTTTGGCTTATGTAATGCGCCCGGGACTTTCCAAAGATGCATGTTAGCTATCTTCCATGACATGGTTGAACAAACCATGGAAGTCTTCATGGATGATTTCTCGGTCTTCGGGGATTCCTTCTCTGCTTGCCTTGCCAATTTAGAACGTATGCTAAAGCGGTGCGAAGACACTCGCCTAGTTCTAAATTGGGAAAAATGCCATTTTATGGTAAAAGAAGGCGTCGTGCTTGGACATAAGATCTCGAAAGCCGGTCTCGAAGTTGACCGTGCTAAAGTCGATGTCATCGCTAAGTTGCCTCCACCTTCAACTGTGAAGGGTGTGAGAAGTTTCCTGGGTCATGCGGGCTTCTACCGTCGATTCATCAAAGATTTTTCTCAAATCGCTCGCCCGATGACCCACCTCTTGGAAAAAGATACACCTTTTATCTTCTCCAAAGAGTGCCTTGAAGCCTTCAACTCGCTTAAGGATAAGCTTACTAAGGCACCCGTCTTGGTTACCCCTAATTGGGAGCTTCCCTTTGAGTTGATGTGCGATGCTAGTGATTTTGGTATTGGAGCGGTTCTTGGACAAAGAGTGAATAAACACTTCCAACCGATCCATTACGCTAGCAAGACAATGACGGGGGCACAATTGCATTACACGACAACCGAAAAAGAGCTTTTAGCTGTTGTCTATGCTTTTGAAAAATTCCGCCCCTATCTTGTCCTTTCCACCACCATTGTGTACACCGATCATTCCGCGTTGAAGTACTTGTTGACAAAGCAAGATTCCAAACCAAGACTTCTTCGCTGGGTTTTGCTGCTCCAGGAATTTAAAATCGACATCCGCGATAAAAAAGGAGCAGAAAACCTAGCCGCGGACCATCTTAGTAGACTTGAGGATCCTTACCAAGGGGATCATCCGACCAAAGAAATCAATGATTCTTTTCCCTTGGAGACCTTAATGTCTATAAACTCGAAGCCGAATGAAACCCCGTGGTTTGCGGACTTTGCAAACTACTTGGCGGGTGGAATTCTCAAGGAAGGGCTAACGTCCCAGCAAAAGAAGAAGTTCTTTACCGACATCAAGACTTACTTTTGGGACGACCCTTACCTATTCAAACAATGTGCTGATCTGATAATTCGCCGATGTGTTGATGGACCGGCAGCGTCGGACATCCTTGATGCTTGCCACAAAGGACCCACCGGTGGTCACTTTGGTCCCAACTACACTGCTAAGAAAGTGTTTGATTCGGGATTTTATTGGCCCTCCATATACCGTGACGCTCACGATATGGTCAAACGATGTGATGTTTGTCAAAAGCAAGGCAAAATCACACATAAAGACGAGATGCCTCAGAATTTCATTCAAGAGTGTGAAATTTTTGATGTTTGGGGTATCGACTTTATGGGGCCATTCCCTTCGTCTAAAGGAAACAAAAACATCCTTGTAGCCGTTGACTACGTTTCGAAGTGGGTTGAAGCCAAAGCTTTGCCTACTAATGACGCAAGGGTGGTTTGTAACTTTTTGAAAGCTCTATTCGCTAGATTCGGTGTGCCTCGTGCCATTATTAGTGATCGTGGGACTCATTTCTGCAATGACCAATTTGCTCGAGTCATGGCTAAGTACGGTGTAAATCATCGTCTTTCCACAGCCTACCACCCACAAACTAATGGCCAGGCCGAAATATCCAACCGAGGTCTTAAGCGAATTCTTGAAAGGACCGTGGGAGAGCATCGTGCCTCATGGGCTGATAAACTGGATGATGCTTTGTGGGCTTTCCGTACTGCTTACAAGACCCCGATAGGCTGTACGCCTTATCGTCTTGTGTACGGGAAAGCGTGCCACCTCCCCATTGAGTTGGAGCACAAGGCTTATTGGGCCTTGAAGTGGGCTAATTTTGATATTAACAAAGCCGGTGACCTACGCAAGATCCAACTCAATGAGCTGAATGAACTCCGTAATGAGGCTTATGAAAATTCTTTGATCTATAAGGAAAGAACTAAGCTCATTCACGACTCCAAAATCAAAAACCGAGAGTTCCATGTTGGAGACAAAGTCTTACTTTTTAACTCTCGGTTGAAAATCTTCTCGGGAAAGCTCAAATCTCGTTGGTCCGGCCCATTCACCATTGCCCAAATTTTTCCATATGGTACTCTCGAGCTCGCTCAACCTGATGGACCAAATTTTAAGGTGAATGGCCAACGAGTGAAGTTGTACTTTGGTGAGGACACCTCTAAGGAGGTGATTCCATCCCTCACCACGTTCCCCATGAACTAATTTTGGGTCGAGTCAGGCTCGTGACTCGGTTATCAAAAACAAGCGCTCCTCGGGAGGCAGCCCGAGTATCTATCCTTTTATATTTTAATCCCCTAAGTGTAGGGGGGGACTTGTATATGCGTTTGTCTTTGTGGTGATGTGATTACAGGGATAAGTGCACTCTTGGAATCTTTGAAGAACCGTGCTCCCGTGTTTATCCGAAATCCGGTTCTATCTCTCAACTATCGTGATTCAATTTTCTTCATACTCACATTTGAAATTGATCACGTTAGTCGTCTCTTCCTTAACTTGAGTTAACCAACGTGCACAATGTCATAAGTGTAGGGGAGACTTTTCCCACATGCTTAAACATTGAGGACAATGTTTATCTTAAGTGTAGGGGGGACTTCTATCGAAGTTTTAAGTGGACTTTTCCATGAAAATGCCTTCAAATAACCGGAAAATCCTATTTTTCAACATTTTTCAAATTTTTTATTAACTTTGGCCATTTAGTTGTAATTTTTAAATTTTTATCGTTGCTTTCATATGTATATATCCCACAATAAAGTCAAAAATATTAATAAAGTGGTGTAGCTAGTTTAGAAGTCTTTGACATATTAGGCCCGTTGCGTTTATTTTGACTCAACCCGAATAGACTTATCCAAGTTTATTCTAGCTAGTATCCTTAACCATGTAGACCTTAATTGGTTTATTAGGCTAAGTGTCCACGAGTCTCATTACTTGAGATTTTAAATTGTGGAGGACGAGAAATGATAGAGTCAATTATAAGTCGGTATTCTTGCGCAAGCTCACTTGGTGTAATTATTTGCCTATTCTCCCATCACTTGCTAATAATTTATCTGCAATAAGTAAGGTCTTAGGATTTGAAAAGTTACTTAGCTTCTAGCCCAAGATCGTTTAAAAGTTGCTCGGTAATGATAAGAGTTCATAGCCAAGGCATAACTTATGAAGCGGGGCGCGAAGATTGGCGAGTCCGAAAAGGCCCTAACAAGGCATGAGGATTCAATTTTATTGCTGAAGATCCAAAGTGATGTGAAAAGCATTATTCCTAAGTCAATATGAAGGATCAAGACTCACGACGAAAAGCAATCAACTCCCACAAAGATCATGGAGAAGTCTATCCGAAAAGACCCTAACAAGGTATGAGGATAAATAGATCCAAGTCCGAAAAGGAGGCGGATCGTTGTATCTCAAAATCCCAATTAGAGATTGAAGAAATAATCATGAAGTCGTGGTCAACAAAGTTGGAGTACCCCTCAAAAGTCTCCAAGTGAAGAAACTCTATTATGATGAGAAGACCATTATCTCAAGAACGTCTCTCGAAGATATGAAGTATGAAGTACATGCCAAATATCGGCCCGAGAAAGGTCTCAAATCGTGAACCAAGTTATGCCAAGATATGAACTTTTTGATATCCCGAGAAGCAGTTTTAAGAGATTTTGTCCTTTAGCTAACAATTGATCAAATCGTCCTACTTTGCTTTCAGCCCTAATGAACTATCGAAATAAGTCCAAAAATGCATCTTCATGATCATTCTAAGACAAAAATAAAATATAAGAGATACACCTAGGAATAAGGGAGTTTAAGCATTTAACTAAGCCATGTGTGTAAGTGTTTGAATTGCTAACTTATAATAACAATGATCTCATTTTTTAAGCTTAGTTTGGGGAACGTGAAACTTGAGGGTGATAAATCTTCGCAGCACCAAAGCCCTAATGTAAGTCATCGATTTCTTTGCAAGTTATTTCCATGTAGCTATTTTCAAGAGAAAATGGTTTTCTATCCCTTTGTTATCTTTGAAAGTTTTATTTCTTTAATTTTTTTTTAGTAGATTTTAAATAAGGCCAAGGTTGATTAATTATGAGAAAAGTGTAAGCTTGCTTTATCACTAAGCATTGCATGAGGGCATGGCAATGGTTAAGTGTAGGGGATTTGATAGGTGTGTAAACACCCATCCTTTTACCACTTAATTCGGGCTAAAACGAGACCAAAACACGTATTTAATATCATTTGTTTGGAATTGTGCGTGGTTTTTGTGTTTATTGTGTTTTCAGAGCCAACCGGATGAATATTGAAGAAAACATGGGATTGCACGGGTTTTACTGAAGAAAAAGACTCAAGATAAAGTCTATTGTCCAAGAGGTGCAAAAGATTCGAAGTCACTGGGCCTATTCGAAGATTTATCGAGGAAAAGGACCAAAGATGGAAGATTTATATAAGTCGAAGAAACTCAAGTCTATTAAACGAAGAAATTAAGAGACGAGTTGAATTTAATCGACGACAAATCCCGAATCAGAATCGAAAACGGAAACTTTTCTGAAAAGACGAAAAGACAAGAAGAACGGGAGAAAGCCCACTCACCAACCAAAGGACAAGGCTATAAATAGCCTTCCCCTCACACATTTTAGACAAGTAGTTTCATTCTTTCTTCCTTCCCACTTTTCTTCCTGGTTCGTAGAACACCATCACCACTAGGGTGATTGGTGATTTTTTTATCTTTGTCTTTCCAATCTTGTAATTTTAATCCTTGGTTTATCTTGTCAAAACATTAATCATTCAATACAAAGCTTTTGTTTAATCTTTCCATTTGATCTTGTTCATCTTCATTTTTATCTTCAAGTTCTTAAGTTTTTATTTTTCTTGATTTGATCTTTAAAAGTTGATGGGATTTGTGTTTTTATTAGTGGGATTTGTTGCTTATAGTGTCTAAATGATTTGTGTTTAATTTGGTAAATCCTTTTTAAGTATTTGATTTGATTTTGATTAAAACCTGTGTTCCGTGTTCTTCGTTATTCTGCTACTGTAACTGGGTTTCCAGACTTCCGAATCAAGACGAAAAGTTCCGAATGAAGGCTTCATTCGGAAACTTCCGAACCAAGCACTAAGTTCCGGATCAGTGACTTCCGGACCAGTCAGTTCCGAATCAAGCTGAGAGTTCCGAATCAATTATTTCTGAACCAGCAACTTCCGAATCAACCTTCATCCGGAAGATTCCGAATCAGTCATAAAGTTCCGAACCAGTCCTTCATTCGGAAGTTTCAAAACTTCCGAATCAGCAACCTTCATTCGGAAGGTTCCGAATGAGCATGTTCCGAATGAATGAATAGTTATTTCCGAATCAGTAAGTTCCGCATGAGCAAGTTCCGAATCAAGGTTTAAAAGTTCCGAATCAAGTTTTTCCTTTAGATTACTGTTGTCTACTTTACTGTTTCCTTATGTTTGTTTGCTTAAATTTCAATTTTAGTTTTAATCTTAATTTTAATCTTAAGCTTAATACAAATCTTTGTTAATTATAATTAAAGTAATTGTTTTTTTTTGATTTAAACTTTCATTTCCACTTTTTATTAGACTAGAAAACCAAACCCTTTTGTTTAGTAACCAAGAACAATCATTCCGCTTAAGACTTAGATCAATTCGAGAGGATATCGAGAGTAAAATTGAACCTAGCAAAATCTGTGTATCAGGAACTTGCGAAAAGTTCTTGTTCTTAACCCGTATGAATTAAGACTTTCGCGTTTTAAAGCTCCCTATATAAAAGTCTAGCAAAACTTGAATTGAGCGGGTTAAGGAATGTAAATGGCTCCAAATGCCCATCAAGTCAAAAATTAACTCTTATTCTACCCAACGGAAAATATACATTCGTGTCTTAAAAATACTTATGAAAAACTAAGAAAAACTTAAAATTTGGCCATTTTTAGCCTTATTAGCAAAACAAAACATTGAAAATTGGAAAGTGAGAGGGCGTAGCAAAGCAAGTACCTATTCACCCCCATACTAAAAGTAAACATTGTCCTCAATGTTTTGAGTCTAAAGGTGGAGCACCCCCATACTAGAGACGAAGAGTCGAATGCTTAGGATCTAGTATGGAAAGGGTGATTAACAATATATTTAAAGCCGTTTATTAAGTATGCTAAAAGATAATTGTTAGAACAATAAAGGATATGTCATGGAATCGTGAAAAACTTCTTCAAATGAACGATGGAGGCTCACGTAAACGAACACGAGAGTCTTCAATCGTAGATGATGATGATGATCTAGATAACACAATCACAAACAACCACGAGACAACGAGTTGAAAGGATACAAGTCCCCTTATTAGTGAATAGTAAGCATAAAAGATAAGCATGGGATCTCCCCCACAAGGCACCTCGTTTTTGATTACCGAGTCATGAGCTCGACTCGATCCCCTCAATGCTAATTATCATTGGGGAAGGAGACTTGGTCGAGGGCAACCATTGAAGGAATTTCCCCACCAAAGTAGTGCTTAAGCCTATGTCCATTCACCTTGAAATTAGGACCATAATCTTGAGCTAGCTCAATGGTCCCATAAGGAAATACTTGTGTAATGGTGAACGGACCCGACCAACGAGATTTCAATTTCCCGGAAAATATCTTAAGACGAGAGTTAAAAAGCAACACTTGATCACCAACGTTAAAAACCCTGTTTTTAATCTTTGAATCATGAAACTTTTTAGTCTTTTCTTTAAAAATTAATGAATTTTCATAAGCATTATCTCTTAATTCATCCAATTCATTCAATTGTATTTTCCGGTGATCTCCCGCGGTCTTCAAGTCAAAGTTTGCATGCTTAAGGGCCCAATATGCCTTGTGCTCCAACTCAATGGGCAAATGACAATTCTTCCCATAGACTAACTTATAAGGAGTGCAACCAATAGGTGTCTTATAAGCGGTCTTAAAGGCCCATAAAGCGTCATCGAGCGGACCATGAAGCACGGTTTTCTCCAATTGACCTCTCTAAAATCCTCTTCAAAGCTCGGTTCGAAACCTCGAATTGCCCACTCGTTTGCGGGTGATAAGCCGTAGAAAGACGATGAGTAACTCCATATTTCTTTAGAACCTTTTCGAATTGGTCATTACAAAAATGGGTTCCACGATCGCTTATAATAGCACGAGGGGTTCCGAACCGAGAGAATAGTTGCTTCAAAAACTTCACTACCACACGAGCATCATTAGTAGGTAAAGCCTTAGCTTCCACCCACTTAGAAAGGTAGTCCACCGCGACGAGGATATATTTGTTGCCATGAGACGATGGGAACGGCCCCATAAAGTCTATTCCCCATATGTCGAAAATCTCACATACTTGAATTATGTTTTGTGGCATTTCATCACGTTGAGACGATTTTCCTTGACGTTGGCACGAATCACACGACTTCACAAGTGCGTGTGCATCACGATAGATAGAAGGCCAAAAGAAACCGGCATCGAACACTTTCTTAGCCGTGAGATTAGCACCGTGGTGACCACCCGTGGGTCCCTCGTGACAAGCTCTAAGGATATTAGAAGCTTCGGCACCAAACACACATCGTCGAACGAGTTGATCCGCACAAACCCGAAAGAGATAAGGGTCGTCCCAAAAATATAACTTGACATCACGAAAGAATTTTCGTTTTTTTTATGTCGTCATACCCTTGATTATGAAATTGCCCGCATGGTATTTTGCAATGTCAGCAAACCATGGGGTGGTGTCTTTAGAATTCACTACACCGAGAGTCTCAAGAGGAAATGTTTCGGTGATTTCCTTGTTCTCAAAAACATCTTTGTGAGGATCTTCTAGACGAGAGAGATGATAGGCCGCTAGATTCTCGGCTCCTTTTTTGTCAAGCACGGTGACATCAAATTCTTGGAGGAGGAGCATCCAACGAAGCAATCTCGGCTTAGCATCTTGCTTAGCTAAGAGATACTTGATAGCCGAATGGTCGGTATACACGATGCTTTTAGTTAAGACGAGATAAGGTCGGAATTTCTCAAAAGCATAGACCACGGCAAGGAATTCCTTTTCTGTTGTGGTGTACTTTAATTGAGCCTCGATCATTGTCTTACTAGCATAGTGGATAGGACGGAAATGCTTGTCATAGCGTTGCCCTAAGACGGCCCCTATAGCATAATCACTTGCATCGCACATGATTTCAAAGGGTAATTCCCAATTAGGAGCAACAAGAATGGGAGCTTCGGTAAGTTTCCTTTTGAGAGTTTCGAAAGCCTTAACACAATCCTCATTGAAGTTAAAAGGAGCATCCTTCTCGAGAAGGTGTGTCATAGGTCGAGAAATTTTCGAAAAGTCCTTGATGAAACGACGATAAAAGCCCTCGTGGCCTAGGAAACTCCTAACTCCCTTAACGGTTTTGGGATGAGGTAACTTGGCGATGACGTCTACCTTAGCTTTATCGACCTCAATCCCCGCCTTCGACACCTTATGTCCTAAGACGATTCCTTGTTTACACATAAAATGACATTTTTCCCAATTAAGCACAAGATTGGTTTCTTCACAACGTTTTAACATTTGCTCGAGATTAGATAAACGTGACGTGAACGAATTACCAAACACCGAGAAGTCATCCATAAACACTTCCATCGACTTCTCGATCATGTCGTGAAAAATCGCCATCATACACCGTTGAAACGTACCGGGTGCATTACAAAGTCCGAAAGGCATCCTACGATAAGCGAACGTTCCATAAGGACACGTAAAAGTAGTCTTTTCTTGATCACGAGGGTCGATAGGGATTTGAAAGTAACCGGAAAAACCATCTAAAAAGCAATAGAATTCATTTCCCGCAAGTCGCTCCAACATTTGATCCATGAAGGGCAAAGGAAAGTGGTCTTTACGAGTGGCGTCATTTAACTTTCGGTAGTCAATACACACCCTCAAACCGGTCACAACACGAGTGGGAATTAACTCGTTGTTTTCATTAGGCACAACGGTCATTCCTCCCTTTTTAGGGACACAATGGATTGGGCTCACCCATGGGCTATCGGATATAGGATAAATCATTCCCGCGTCAAGGAGTTTAAGGACCTCCTTTTTAATGACATCGTGAATTTTGGGATTCACCCTTCTTTGACTTTGAATTGCGGGTTTGTAGTCCTCCTCCATTAAAATCTTGTGAGTACAAAATTTTGGGTCAATACCCATAATGTCGGATATTTTCCACGCAATTGCCCCTTTATGAGCCTTAAGAACTTTCAAGAGCTCGGTTTTTTCATCATTAGCAAGACCTTTTGCAATAATAACCGGCAACTTGTCATCACCTTCCAAGAATGCGTATTCAAGGTGAGAAGGAAGATCTTTCAATTCAAGGATAGGTGGTTCCTCGATTGAAGATTTTGGTTCAACACTCATAACTTCCATCGGCGAAAGAAATGGTGGAATAGAAATTTCATCACTAATCAACACCTCATCTTCATTGTCGATTTCATTCGAAGTGAGATCGCCTCCTTGGAATGGAGTGAGATTTGGTGTGGAATTAGCAAGAATGGGATCCAAAATAGTGGGATTGCCACTTGACGAGCTATCGGAAAAACCTAACACTTCTTGTGAAAACTCATCGCAAACCACATCAACGATGTCAATGTTATTGATGGTAGCGATTGCATAAACATGAGAAGGTTTCGAGTTTTGAGTAGCGTTTATAACAAGTTCCTCTTCGTTGAATCTCAAAGTGATAGTTCTCGCATGAACATCGATAAGTGATCTCGAAGTATCTAAAAATGAACGACCTAAAATTAGAGGAACTTGAGGATCCACGGGGATGTCAACTACTATAAAATCAACGGGATAGTAGAACTTCCCCACTTTCACGAAAACATCTTCGGCTACTCCACATGCCATAATCGTAGAATGATCGGCCATCTCGATGGACATGTTCGAAGGAACGAGAGCCGGAAGCGAAAGCGATTTCCAAATGGAAAATGGCAGCAAATTAATGCTCGCACCAAGATCGGCCAAGGCGAGGCATTCTTTCATATCTTGTATGTCACAAGGAATGAGAAACTTTCCAGGATCACCAACTTTTTCCGGTATGCGGTTAAGATAAACCGAAGAACAATTAGCAAGCTTTGAAAGCTTTTCCTTATCGCTCATCATACTTTTAAAAGTGGAAGCGAAACGAGGCATATATAACAACGCGTCGGCTAAACTCACATCAAAATGCACTTGTTGAAACATTTTTATAAAAAGCTCGATTTGTTGTTTGTTACGTTCTTGCAATTTCTCTTTGTTTCGTCTCGAAGGGTAGGGTAAAGGTGGTGTGGGTTGGACATTAGGCAATGGCCTTGGAAACTCGGGTTCCACAATTGGTATTGGTTCAACCGTAGGTGTGGTATGAGCGGTACTTCGTGGGATTGTAATGTGCTCCTTTTCGGCCATCACCTCGGGTTCTTTCTCGATTTCCTTCTCCGTAGAAGTACGTGGACGAGAGATTGGTTCCTTGAAAGTTTTACCACTTCGTGTAGTAATAACCTTCATTTCTCCCTTCGGGTTTGCAATGGTATCACTAGGAAGACCACCCGAGGAAGAGGGTTTACACATGATTGCTTCAAACATCTTAGCCATTCGGTCCTCAAATTTTGATTGCCTAGCATCCGCTTTTAATAACTCTTGCTTAATCTCATGTTGTCCTAATTCCATCTTTTGTTGATTTTGTTGAAGACGTTGGACATTTCCTTCCATTTTGTTTGCATGAGTTTTAAGTTCATTAGCAAGTTCATTTTTTAGCTCGTTTTTCAACTCGGATCTTAAGCTAATCATCTCACGTTGCATGTTATCAAATTTAGCATCATTTGCTTTAGCATAATCCAAAAATTCTCCTTGCAAATTTTTAGTGTGAGCATTTTGAAAACCTTGTGTAGTGTTTTGAAAATCACGGTTTTGGTTTTGATTAGAAATTTGTCCATTCCCACTTTGATAATTCCCCTTGTTGTAATTGCGTGAATTTCCTTGGTAATTACCTTGGTTGTTGTTTCGATAATTGTTAACGTTTTGGTTTGGTGGAGCTTGATTTTGGCGGGAACCTTGACCGTTTTGGTTGTAAGTTCCTGTTGCTACATAAGCACTCGAAGTGTTACCATCCGCGGTAATGCACTCGGAAAGATCATGAGCTCCCCCACAAGATAAACAACTCTTAGCAACCGCTTTTACCGAAGCGGAATTGGAAGCTTCTTGAGCCTTTCAATGGGACGTAAGATTAGAAAATCTATCAAAAAACCGATTTTCCTCATTAGCTTCATCATGTAAGGCGTTAATGCTACGAGACGATTGTGACGATGATGACGAACCCAAATTGGCAACACTCGGTGTGTTACGAGGGCTATAAACCTTAGATCTATTTTCAATGATTTGTAAAGCCTCATTTGTCGTCTTGCACAAAAAATTACCACCCGCGGCGGCATTCAAATAATCTCGTTCATGATCATTAAGCCCATTATAAAAAAGTATCAATTTGATGCAATTCCGAAAAATCATGGTGTGGACATTCATGTAGCATTTCTTTAAATCGTTCCCATGCCATTGAAAAACTTTCATTATTTCTTTGCACAAATCATGAAATCTCATTTTTCAAATGTGTTGTTTTAGATGGTGGAAAAAACTTGTTCACAAACTTAGAAACGAGATCGGCCCATGTCAAAATCGAATTTGGCGGTTCTTTCTCGAGCCAAATTTTAGCGGGTCCATCTAACGAGTATGGAAACAACATCATCTTAATGGCGTCATGTGGAACATCCTTAAACTTGCTAGTGGCGGTGAGACGGTTAAAATTCCTTATGTGGTAATGCGGGTTGTCTTTCTCGTGACCTCTAAACTTATTTGCTTGCAACATCGACATTAAACCCGTCTTAATCTCGAAATTCTCCGCAAGGATGGCGGGAATCACAATAGCCTCTCCAAAACCCTCGGTGGGTGCTTGTAGCAACTCCATCATAGTACGATTAGCCATGACGACTTCTTGTTCTACAATAGGTTCAACAATTGGAGGTTCTTCAACAATCAACGTCTCTTGATTGGCTTGTTTTTGAAGTCGTTTACGAGCTCGTTTTGCTTGATTACGAGTGATCATAAACTTCACGAAGAATGGGAGGTGAGCAAAGAAGATTCTTTCTGGGTGTTTTGTGAATTTTCAATTTTTTTGTGTGTTTTTGATGATATTTAATTTTTTTGGATTTTGGTGTATCTTCGTAGACAACAATCTACAAAATCTCTCCTCGAATCAAACTCTTGATTAAAGAAGCCTCAAAGGAATGAAAACGATCACGTGGAGTGAACGCCTTCGAATGACTTTAGAACTTTGGTGAAAACCAAATTGTTCAAGAGGTTTCAATCACAAAGAAACCAAGCCAATATATTATACGTAATAATACTTTGGGCGGCAAAACCCTCGATTAGCCTTCAATCTCAAAATACTCACAAGCAAGCGGGGAAACCAGGCGGCGCGAAGCATTTAAGAGCCTTTTTCCTTAGGGTATATTTTATAATACCCGCCTTATACCCACCTTATAGTTTGTATTTTTCAAAATCGAGCTTCACGAAAGTATTTATCTATTTTTGCCTTTTTCTTTTTGTTTGAGATTCGAATACAATAATTGAGTGATGAAATCCCAATTAAGGTTGTGTTTTCACACTTTTGGAGATATTGTGAATTTATTGTGATACTTAATACAATATAGTAATAATATTTGTACAAGAAAAACCAAGAAAACTGATAATACGTATTAGTAGAGTTCTACTAATACAAATACTATTTGGTTAATATTAAAATCAACAATACAAATTAATCACGACACACCTCCCCGGCAGCGGCGCCAAAATGATTGTGGTAAATTACACCTCTTGTTTAGGAAAACAAAAGAGCGTAAATGAGCGGTAAGTATTGAGTGATGATTTAGGAAAATCAACACTAATGACCCTTAATGAAATGAAAGTTCGTTTCCCAAGGAGGTATATGTGTGTGAGAAATTTGTTAAATGTTTGTGATTAATGATTGGTTTAGAAGGGGATGAGAAAAGAAGAATGACGAAGACGTAAAAAATAAAAATTAACAAAAAATTACTACTAGAAAGTTAAAACGTAGAACCTTAAAAACCACAAAAATAAAAATAAATTCTAAAAATTACCAAAAATTCACCAAAAATCAAAAACAATAAACTAAGAGTTTACCAATGATCAAAACTTTTTCAAACCTTTTAAATAATTAAATATTCAATTTTTAAATGCTAATTAAAGCCCTAAAAATCAAATAAATTATCAAAAAGCCCAAATAAAGATTTTTCAATTGGTAAACCTCTAAAATGACGTAAAAAGATTAAAAACTATTTTTAGAAATTTTAAAACTAATAAAAACTATTTAAAATGATTTAAAAACTATTAAAACTTAAAATAATTATAAAAATTAATCCAAAAGAGATAAAATTATACTAAAAGTTGCTAAATTCCTATTTTAATGTAATTAACCTAAGAAAAATGTAAAAAGTTGGAAAATGTGAAATTTGAAAAATAATATTAAAATAATATTAAAAATCCAAAAATTATAAAAAATTCTAAAAACTTGCAAACTAGTTTATTTTAACCTAAATAATCAGAAAATCAAAGTGAAATTACCAAAATACCCCTAATGGGCCCTCAAATGGGCCAAAATAAAAAACAGTCAACCAAATTGGGCTTTTAGGCCCAAAAAGTCAAACTTGGCCCAATTGATTTGGAAAAGCCCTATCTGACTTAAAATTCAATTCTAAGAACAAAACTCTAAAGGCCCAAAAGCTGAAAATGAGCTTATCACAACTTATTAAACACTCAGCTTATTTTTATTGGGCTTTTCAGCCCATTAAGCCATAAGCTAATGCCATAAGCTCTAATTTGACACACAACCTTCTTTTGGGATGCTTATGAGATCTGTAAAAAGAATTTTTGAAAAAGCTTACTCAATAAGCCAGAAATAAGCAAAGAAAAATTTCACTAAAAGACAAAATAGTCGTTTTAGAGATTTAGGGCACCTCAGGACTTGATTCAACTTGCAAAAGCTTTCAAATGGACTCAATAAGCAAAATCAATCAACAAAAATCCAATAAGCACAACCAATAAGCCAGAATAAGCACAAATGAACTTATGTAAAAGTTAAAGGAGTTGGTTTTCTAGTCAAACCCTAAAGTCAAACACCCAAATGCTCCAGTATGAACAAATGGGTCAAAATATGAGCACCTATTACAAAAACAAAGTTGTTGCAGGTTGGAATAAGCTATTATAGCTTATTGATAAGCTGACACCAGTTTTACACTATCAGTGGTAACTAGCAGGGGAAAGGAGTTCCCACTGCTTTGACTATTTGACCAAGCTTATATGAGAGTTCTGGTTTGATTCAATTGGAAACAAAGGCACCCTTGTGATCAGTGAATCACAAGGAGACAACAGCAACAATAAAATCACAAATAGGTTCACACAATAAGCCACAATAAGCCAAACAGTCACCAGATATGCACCAAATATGGAAATAAGCAGTTAAGCACTTAATAAGCAGATTTAGCCACAATAAGCCAACCAATCTTAACAGGATGCATACACAAGCTATATAAACTAAGAACAAACACAAAGAAAGAAGAATCAAACATTGAATCAAAGTAAATAACAAGATCAAAGCATAAAAAGTTACTGATGAACAATGAACAATATGCAGACAAGTTTGCTGATATACTTGACACTTGATCCAATTTCAAGCCTCAAATCCTTCTTCCCTGGTGTGATTAACTATGATTTAGCACTTGTTAGCCCTAGCCTATGCTTAGATCTAGGTGTCCTCAAAATCCTAGCCAATTTTACCAAGTTTTGAAGATTTTATAGCCAAATAATGAATCTATGTGATCAAACCCACAAAACCTGCAAACAGATGAACATATGCACCTAACAAACAGATACCAACACTTGCAACCACAATACCAACACTTAGCAAACCACAATCCCAATTCAAGCAGTAGACCCAAACACTCCTTAATCTACCACTTAACAAAGAAACTTGTGATTTTAACTAATAACCTACTGATTTTAATGATCAAAAACACTTAAACAATAGCAACTAACACAATCAAACTCAAAAATCACAAGCACAAACACCAATACTCAAAATCAAAGCACCAAATTCAAAACAGCCATAAACATGAAATGTTTAGGGGAATCTTAACCAAGAGATTATACCTGCCTTCCACAACATCCTAGGAAGGCCAGCTATGCTCCTTGGACCTTGTTCAACAACTAGAACAAGACCAAGGTACTTCAACAAAGATGATCAAAGCCTGCTGATGTTCAAAGCAGAACAAGGCTTTGATTATGATATGTCTTCAACACAAGCAACAAACAAACTCAACCAAAGGCTTAGAATCCTTCTCAGGCTTGGTGTCAACAAGCTTGAAAGAACTCAAGGCTTAAGGCTAAGGGTTAGTACACAAATATAAGCCAAATTCAGAAACAAGGACTTCAAGGCTTTTGAACCTTGAAAACCTTTCAAACCTAGACGTGCCTTAACCACAAGGTTAAGGAAGGTCTAATCAAACAAATGGAACTCAGAATTAGGCTACTCAAACACCAAACTTTTAATTAAATCAAAAAGAGATTTCAAAATTTCAGAAATTCAAATTTTATTTAAACTTAAAAAGGAATTACAAAGATAATAGCCTAAAACTGGAAAAAAGGGACTCTCACATGTTGAGGTCTCCTTTTATAGGCAAATGCCTGGCTAAACACTATTCACAAACCCTAGCAACTGAAATTCCTATTCTATCCTTGCAGAACCTTCTAGGTGTGTTGCCAGCTGTTTTGGGAGAATCCTGGACGTTTGTTGAGTGCTTAGGGACCAAGTAATGATTTGCAGCCCTTGATTTTGCCAAGTAAGGATCAAGTGCCAAGTGTCGTATTGTGAGTGGGGATGGGGGAATCATTCTGGTAGTGGGATTTGAGGTTTAAGGTGTGGGATGTGATTGAGGTGATGTGAATCACACGTGGGTTGAGTCAATTTTGATTTCCCCTTTGTTTTGCTCATTTTTGATCCTGGGTAAAAAGTTGTTCATCCCTGGTAAAAATCCAAACAGTAAGTGTTTGGCGCATTTTTAGGAATTTGAAGTTTTGGATATGACAGCTTTGGTCCTTGTGTTTTGGGAAAAGTTGTATAACAAGTTATTTTGCAAACAAAACGTGTTTCCGTTTGTTTTAACTTTCACCATTTGTCACTTTTGGCACCAAACTTTCCAAAAAGGTTATCAAGGGTTATTTTTGACACTTTTGCATATTTCAAGGGCTGATTTTGGACAATGTTGATCTTCAAAGGTCTTCAATGTATCTTTGGCTTGATGAGGGACCATAATTGATAATTTGAAATTGTTGAGGGACTAATCTTGCCATTTCTTCAAAGTTGAAGGACCTTTTGTGTAATTTTGACAAACTTAAGGGACCAAACTTGTAATTATCAATATACAAGGGTTTTAAGTGTCATTTCTTCAATAAATGAGGATCAAACTTGCACATCTTTAAGTCTTCAAGGATAAATGTCGAATATTCCATGATTAGGGCCCGGTTCTTTATACGGCTTCGTTTCTCATGTCCGTTTTTCCTTGTAACTTGTGATCTTTTGTCTTTTTCACGATATCCATACCTAAAATACACAAGTAAATAAACACAAGCATATATATGGTATATTATGACATTTTTATGCATTTAAAGCCCGAAAAGAACAATGAGATCATGTATAAATGCCATCTCATCAATGCTCACGAGGATGCATTGTTGACTTATTTCGATAGTTATTTAGGCTGAAAATAAAGTGGGACGATTTAATCAATAGTTAGCTAAAGGACAAAATCTTTTAAAACTGCTTCTCGGGACCTCATAAAGTTCATATCTTGGCATAACTTGCTTCACGATTTGAGACCTTTCTCGGACCGATATTTGGCAGCGACTTCATACTTCGAATCTTTGAGAGACGTTCTTGAAATTATGGTCTTCTCTTCATAATAGGAATTTCTTCACTTGAAGTTTTGAGAGATTCTTCATCTTTGGACCACGAAAATTCTTTCATTTTTCTCCAATCTTTATTTTGGACTTTGATATACAACGATCCGCCTCCTTTTAGGACTTGGATCTATTTATCCTCATACCTTGCTAGGGTCTTTTCGGATAGACTTCTCCATGATCTTTTGGGGAGTATTTGCTTTTCGTCGTGTGTCTCGATCCTTCATATTGATTTTCGATAAATAATTCTTCGCATCACTTTTTGATCTTTAGCAACAAAATGTAGCCCTCATGCCTTGTTAGGGCCTTTTCGGACTCGCCAATCTTCGCATCCCGCTTCAATAAGTTATGCCTTGGCTATGAGCTTTAATTAATACCGAGCAACTTTTAAACGATCTTGTGCTAGAAGCTAAGTAACTTTTCAAATCTTACAATCTTATTTATTGCAATTAAATTTATTGCAAGCGATGGGAGAATAGGCTTATAATCAACTCACATAAATTCACGAAAGAATACCAAACTTATAATTGACTCTATCATCTCTCGTTCTCCACAATTTAAAATCTCAAGGAATGAGACTCGTGGATGCTTAGCATATTAAATCAAAGCTTTGGGTTTTCGAGTCGCCTATAGGATCTTGCAAATTCTTAGACTCTTTCAAGTTTAGAAATCGCATTTTAAAGTTCCATTGATAAACGACTCTCTAGGATCAATTATAGGAACTTGCGAAAAGTTCTTGTTCTTAACCCGTAAGAGTTAAGACTTTCGCGTTTTAAAGCTCCCAATATAAAAGCCTAGCAAAACTTGACTTAAACACGTTAAGGATACTAGCTAGAGTAAACTTAGATAAGTAAACTCGGGTTGAGTCAAAATATTCACGATTTTGAAAAATTTAAAACCACTTTATTGAAATTTTATTCTAGCAAGGAGAGAAAATAAACATAACAAAGGGAAATGCAACTATACAACTAGGCCAAAATAGATTAAAAATTTTGAAAAATGTCGAAAAATCGAATTTTCCGGTTAAATGAAGGCACTTTAATGGAAAAGTCCACTTAATACTTCGATAGAAGTCTCCCCTACACTTAATATAAACATTGTCCTTAATGTTTAAGCATGTGGGAAAAGTCTCCCCTAACTTATGACATTGTGCACGTTGGTTAAATCAAGTTAAGGAGGAGACAACTAAAGTGATCAATTTCAAATGTGAGTATGAAGAAGATTGAATCACGATAGTTGAGAGATAGAACCGGTATTGCGGATAACATGGGAGCACGGTTCTTCAAAGATTCCAAGAGTGCACTTATCCCTGTAATCACATCACCATACAAACACAAGCAACCTATATAGCTCCCCCTACACTTAGGATGAAAAACGGGAAAGGGGGATAGATACTCGGGTTGCCTCCCGAGGAGCTCTTGTTTTTGTTAACCGAGTCACGAGCCTGACTCGGTCGCGAACTAATTCAACGGAAACGTGGTGAGGGATGGAATCATCTCATGAGAGATGTCCTCACCAAAGTACAACTTTAGAAGCTGGCCATTCACCTTAAAACTGGGCCCATTTGGCTGGGAAAGCTCAATGGTGCCATAGGGAAAGACATTGGCAATGGTGAATGGACCAGACCAGCGGATCTTCAACTTGCCCGAGAAGATCTTCAACCGAGAGTTAAAAAGTAAGACTTGATCACCAACGTGGAACTCTTGGTTCTTATTTTTAGCATCGTGGATAATCTTGGTCTTCTCCTTGTAGATCAATGAGTTCTCGTAAGCTTCATTCCTCAATTCATGTAGCTCGTTGAGTTGAATCTTGCAAAGATCACCGACTTTGTTGATGTCGAAGTTAGCCCACTTCAAGGCCCAATATGCCTTATGTTCCAGCTCGATAGGGAGGTGGCATGCTTTCCCGTACACAAGACGATAAGGTGTACAACCAATCGGTGTCTTATAGGCGGTACGGAAAGCCCACAGAGCATCATCAAGTTTATCGGCCCACGAGGCACGATGCTCTCCCACAATACGTTCCAAAATTCTCTTTAATCCACGGTTGGATATTTCGGCTTGACCGTTGGTTTGAGGATGGTAAGCGGTGGAAAGACGGTGATTGACACCATACTTAGCCATGACTCTTGCAAATTGATCATTGCAAAAATGAGTCCCGCAGTCACTGATTATAGCACGAGGAACACCGAATCGAGCAAACAGTTTTTTCAAGAAATTACAAACCACCCTCGCGTCGTTAGTGGGTAAAGCTTTGGCTTCAACCCATTTAGAAACGTAGTCAACAGCGACAAGGATGTATTTGTTTCCTTTAGAAGAAGGGAATGGCCCCATAAAGTCGATGCCCCATACATCAAAGATTTCACATTCTTGTATGAAATTTTGAGGCATCTCATCTTTATGTGTGATCTTTCCTTGTTTTTGGCAAGCATTACAATGTTTAACCATCTCGTGAGCATCACGATAAATGGTGGGCCAATAAAATCCCGAGTCAAACGCTTTTTTGGCGGTGTAGTTGGGACCAAAGTGACCACCGGTGGGTCCTTTGTGGCAAGCCTTGAGAATGTCCAAAGCGGCCGGTCCGTCAATACATCGGCGAATAATCAAGTCAGCGCATTGTTTGAATAGAAAAGGGTCATCCCAAAAGTAAGTCTTAACATCATTCAAGAACTTCTTCTTTTGTTGGGATGTTAAACCTTTGATGAGAACACCACCCGCTAAGTAGTTTGCAATGTCGGCAAACCACGGGGTGTCATCCAGATTGAGATTTATAGACATTAAGGTCTCAAGGGGAAAAGAGTCATTGATCTCTTTGTTCGGATGATCCCCTTGATATGGATCCTCAAGTCTACTTAGATGATCCGCGGCTAGGTTTTCGGCTCCCTTCTTGTCACGAATTTCAATGTTGAATTCTTGAAGGAGTAAAACCCAGCGAAGAAGTCTTGGCTTAGAGTCGTGCTTAGTCATCAAGTACTTCAACGCGGTATGGTCCGTGTATACGATTGTGGTGGATAAAACAAGATAGGGGCGAAATTTTTCAAAAGCATAGACAACAGCTAAAAGCTCTTTTTCGGTTGTCGTATAATGCAATTGAGCCCCCGTCATTGTCTTGCTAGAATAATGGATTGGTTGGAAGTGTTTATTCACTCTTTGGCCCAAAACCGCTCCAATAGCAAAGTCGCTAGCATCGCACATCAACTCAAAGGGTAGCTCCCAATTAGGGGTAACCAAGACCGGTGCCTTAGTTAGCTTATCCTTAAGAAGATTTAAGGCTTCGATACACTCTTTAGAAAAGATAAAAGGAGTATCTTTTTCCAAGAGGTGGGTCAACGGGCGAGCGATTTTAGAGAAATCCTGAATGAATCGACGATAAAAGCCCGCATGACCCATAAAACTTCTCACACCCTTCATGGTTGAAGGTGGAGGTAATTTGGCTATGACATCCACTTTAGCACGGTCGACTTCAAGACCGGCTTTAGAAATTTTGTGTCCTAGCACAATGCCTTCTTTTACCATAAAATGGCATTTTTCCCAATTGATAACAAGGCGAGTGTCTTCGCACCGCTTAAGCATACGTTCTAAATTGGAAAGGCAAGAAGAGAAGGAATCCCCAAAGACCGAGAAATCATCCATGAAGACTTCCATGGTTTGCTCAACCATGTCATGAAAGATAGCCAACATGCACCTTTGGAAAGTCCCGGGGGCATTGCATAAGCCAAAAGGCATCCTTTTGTAGGCAAATGTGCCATAGGGACAAGTGAATGTTGTCTTCTCTTGATCTTGGGGATCGATGGGTATTTGGAAATAACCCGAGAAACCATCTAGAAAGCAGTAATATTCATTACCCGCTAAACGTTCAAGCATATGGTCCATAAAAGGAAGAGGGAAATGATCCTTTCTCGTGGCATCATTGAGTTTGCGGTAGTCTATACAAACTCTCCACCCTGTAACGAGACGAGTAGGAATCAACTCGTTGTTTGCATTGGGCACAACGGTGATTCCGCCTTTCTTAGGCACACAATGGACTGGACTAACCCATGGTGAATCCGAGATGGGATAACTCATGCCCGCATCAAGAAGTTTGATAACCTATTTTTTGATAACGTCATGGATTTTAGGATTCACCCTTCGTTGGCTTTGAATTGTGGGCTTAAAGTCGTCCTCCATGAGAATTTTATGTGTGCAAAAGTGAGGATCAATTCCGCGAATATCGGAGATTTTCCAAGCGATAGCTCTTTTATGTTTCTTGAGAACTTCAATGAGACGAGTTTTCTCATCGGCTTTTAAGTCCTTAGCAATGATAACGGGAAGTTGATCAATGCCTTCTAAGAAAACATACTCGAGATGAGGAGGTAGGTCCTTAAGCTCAAGAGTAGGAGGATCCTCAATAGATGGTGTAACTAACGATGGATCATCGTTAGTCACCTCTTTAGGAGAAGGAGGATAAAACGGGTGTTCATTGAGAAGTTTCTCAATAGTACGAATGTCTTCATCCCAATCGGTGGGAGAATCATCATACTTAAGATCGAGAGGACCCAAGCTAGCTTCAAAATCATCGAAGTCACTTTCTCCAAAAGGAGTCAATGACGGAGCAATTGAGGCAACGGTCTCAACATTGGGTAGAGAAGAGAGAGTACTTTTGCAAGCATCATGAAAGTGTTCTTCACAAGCCTCATCGAGAACATCGATAGCATTAACACTCTCATATGAATAAGGTTGCTTAGAAATCTTACCCATGTTGAAGACAATTTTATCTTCACCAACTCTCATGATTATTTCGCCCGCGGGTACATCAATGAGAGTGCGACCGGTCCTCAAGAAGGGACGTCCAACGATTAATGGAACACGAGGATCCATCTCGTAGTCAACGACAACAAAATCCGTCAGGAAGGTGAATTTGTCAACGCCAATGAAGACGTCTTCGGCTATCCCCACTGGATAAGCAACCGTTCGGTTGGCTAATTCCAAAGTCATTTTGGTGGGGACTAGCTCGGGGAGAGATAATTGCTTCCAAACACTTAAAGGCATTAAGTTTATACTGGCACCTAGATCGGCTAGGGCAATGCAATTCTCTACTCCCGGGAAGTTGAAAGGAATTAAGAATCGACCTGGATCACCAAGTTTGGTGGGCAATTTCCTTAAGAGAACGACAGAGCAATTCTCATTAAGTTGGGTCTGAGCAATGTCAAGAAGCTTCTCCTTGTCACTAAGAAGATCTTTAAACATCTTCGCGTATTTAGGCATGTGAGCGAGAGCCTCGGCAAAGGAGATGTTAAAATTCAATTGTTTAAACATTTTGAGAAAGTTTGAAACTTGAATATCATCCTTGCTATTTTGCTTCTCTTTCCTCAACCTTGAAGGATAAGGTATATCAGATGAAGAGGAAGGCTTTAAGGGAGTAGGATCACTCACAACCACGGGTGGTGGGGGAATGGGGATAGAAGGCAAAGGAGGTGAGGAAAGTTGCTCTTTTTCCTTGTTCACAATCACGGGTGGAGGTGTAGGAAGCTCGGGTTCCGTATAACCTTTTCCACTACGAGTGGTGATTGCTTTCATCTCCCCTCTTGGATTCGCAATGGTGTTACTCGGAAGAGTACCCGAAGAAGAGGGTTGATTACCTTGGAAGAGCGAACCGATCATATCACGTATGTTAAGCGCTTGAGTGCTGAAAGAGTCTCTCATGTCTGCACGAATATCATTGCTTTTTTTCGCCATGTCATTCCTTAGCTCGGCTCGAATATCGTTCCCTTGTTTCGCCATTTCTCCCTTCAAGTTGACGAATTGACTATGAATATTCGTCACTATCTCTCTATTAGTCCTCATGAACGTCTCGACGTCTGGATTCAATGCCATCGGTTGATTAAGAGGTGGAGCTTGGTAAGCTTGAGAATTTCCTGAAGGTGGGTATGGGTTTCTTTGGGATTGATATTGATTGTTAGCACGAGGTTGGGATTGGTTGTTTTGGTTATAGCTTTGTTGTTGATTTTGGTTTGGAGTAGGAAAACCGGGTGGAGCAAGATAGTTGTTTGAACGATAACTTTGCAAGCTACGGTCTCCTTGAGGACGAGCTTGATAGCCTCCCGTGGGATAAGTACCGTATGCCGCGTTAACGTTTTCAAAAAAATTGCCTTTAGTAGAAGGACAATCATTGTAAGAATGAGGACCACCACATGTGTCACAAGAAATAGCAACGGCTTTAGCTTGTTGAGTTTGGTTAGAAGCCAAAATTTGGATACTTTTGTTAATATCAAGAATAGCACGTTCCATGACGGACATGTCGGTGGTGGAAGAAGTAGATGAAACATTGACTCTCTGATTAGATCTTGAGGATACGGATGAATCCCAATTCTTGTGGTGAGTAGTCATGTTTTCAATCAACTCTCTACACTCCTCCGGTCTCCTTTTCATAAAAGTACCACCGGCGGCGGCGTTGATCGTGTCCCGATCACGAAAAGTGAGACCATTGTAGAAAGTATCAATGAGAGTGACGGGGAGCATGTTGTGATTTGGACAACGGTCGATCAAATCATTGTATCGTTCCCAAGCATCAAAGAGCGATTCATCATTGTCTTGCATGAATCTACTAATTTGGTTACGAAGGCTCGTGACCATGGATGGTGGGAAGTAGCGCGACAAAAAGCGTTGAGTCATGTCATCCCAAGTATGAATAGAATTCTTTGGGAGAAGGTCAAACCATTTTTCGGCATGGTGAGAAAGCGAGTGGGGAAATAGTTGGAGGCGAAGTTCATCCATAGAAACACCGGGGGACTTCATGCTTTGGGTGATGGTAATGAATTTGTCGAGGTGTTTATTGGCATCATCATCGAATTCCGCGAAATGGGTTAGTTTGCACTTGTTGGATCATGTGATGCTTCAACCAAAACTCCTGAGCCGTGATATGCATCTGCGCAATCGGGCCTCCACGTCCGTTCATCGTTGGTTGGCATAGCTCCTCCATAGTTCGTAGGTCGGGTAAGGGTGGATTATTATTGTTGGGGAGGGGTGGATTATTATTGTTGTTGTTGTGTACACCGGCCATATCTAAATCTTCGAGAGTCTCGGGCTCTGAATAAGACGTTGATCGAGTACGCATACACTAAAAAGAAAATGCAAGAGAAAATATTTTTGGTTTTTATAGGTTTTTTAATATTTTTGTATTTTTGAAAATTTTATATTTTTATGGGTTTTTGAAGATTTTTTGTGCTTGAAAATAACGTTCCCGAAAGAACGGATTCCAAAATCCAATTTTTCTCACAAGAAAGTGTTTATCCTTACGAAAAGAGCCGGTAGTGGCGCCATTTTAATAACTGATTTTTGGTTAGTTAATAAAAAGGTTTGTTGCAAGATCTTTCTTTGCGTTGCTCGTACCCAATTGTATATGTCGTTGTTTCGTTCTCGGTATCTTCTCGAATCGATCACGTTTCAAAGTGGAATTGTTGTAATTGGTTACTAAAAAGGGGGAGCTTTTGATCTATAACTACTAAAATGATAAGTGCGAGAAGTAATAAAATTAAACCAAAAGCAATTACTGAAAATAAAACGAGAATGAAAATCAAACAGTAAAGTAACTAAACTTGGAAAAACAGTTGATGCGGAATGTTTGCTTGATCCGGAATATTTGGAAAATTTGGCTCATGCGGAATAAATCAACTAATGCGGAATAACCTAAAAAACTGCTTCATTCGGAATGATCTTGATTCGGAATATATGTGTTGATGCGGAATGTTTGCTTCATGCGGAATATGGCCTTCATGCGGAATAACTTTTGATCCGGAATAATGTGCTTACTCGGAATAACTTAAACAATGACCTTCATTCGGAATATAAATACTCATCCGGAATATAATTATTCCGGATGAACACTTGATTCAGAATGACTGAAAGAGATGAGCTTATCCGGAATAAAAATAATAAGAAGCTTGATTCGGAATAATTAGTTTACTCGGAATAAAACTTGATCCGGAATATAAGAGTTGATCCGGAATAAAATGACTGATCCGGAATAAAAAAGAAAAGACTGATTCGGAATGTTATTCCGAATGAAATCCCTTGATCCGGAATAATGGATATTCCGAATAAACAAGGTTGATCCGGAATGTTAGATATTCCAAACCAAAGAGCTTGATCCGGAATATTTTCACAAAATCCTTGATCCGGAATATAATGTTGATTCGGAATCTGGGCTAATGAGAAAACGCGAAGAACAGGGGAATGTTTAACATACGAATTTAACCCAAAATCCACCAAATTTTTAATCAAAACTTAAACCAATTTCACCACTAATCATTTACCTATGATAAATATCAATCGAAAACAACAAAAACATAAAACCCACTTACTTTTTAAGATCAAACCAATAAAATAAAAACTTAGAACTTTGAATCAACAAGAGATGAAAGAAAGAATAAATGTAAACTTGTATTAATGATTAAGATTCAAACAATCAAAATGAAAGATTAAACTTACAAGATTGTGGAAGAATCAAAGAAAATGAAAAACCACCAATCTCCTTAAGGGAGATGGTTCCTACGAAACAGGAAATGAAATAACAAAAATTAACTAGTCTAAAATTTGTGAAGGGAAGGGTATTTATAGGGCTTGGCTTGGTTTGGTGAGTGGGCTTTCTCCCTTTCTTTTTGTCTTCTCGTCTTTTCAGAAAAGTTGACGTTTTCGATTTCGATTCGGGATTTGTCGACGAATAAATTCAACTCGTCTTTTAATTTCTTCATTTAATAGACTTGAGTTTCTTCGACATATGTAAATCTTTCATCTTTGGTCCTTTTCTTTGATAAATCTTCAAATAGGCCCATTGACTTCAAATCTTTTGCATCTCTTGGACTATAGACTTCGTCTTTTCGTCTTTTTCTTCGATAAAACCCGTGCAATCCCATGTTTTCTTCAATATATATCCGGTTGGCTCTGAAAACACAACAAACACACAAACCACGCATAATTCCAAACAAATGACATTAAATACGCGTTTTTGTCTCGTTTTAGCAAGAAATAAGTGGTAAAAGGATGGGTGTTTACACACCTATTAATAACAAAATTTTTACTCGTTGAAAGTTTCGTTCTCGGTATCTCTTCGAATTGATTTTCGGTTAATTGTGTGAGATTAGTTGTTCTTGGTGAAACACATATTTTTGGTTTTGGAAAATAAATGAGCAAGACTAAATAATAAATGACGAGAAATTAAAACAAGTTAAAATGTAAATGGTGCGATATTTTAAAACTCAAAAGTAAATGGCGAAAAATGAAAGGACGTAAAATTAAAACTTGACAAAAGGTAAATAATGCAAATAAAAACTTAAACTAAAAGAAACGTGAATAGAAATTTAAATAAATAAAAAGGCGGGAAAAATCAAACTTGAAATTAAAAGAAGTAAATTTAAAATTAAAAACAGAAAGTACCTTGATTCGGAAGTTTAAAACTTCCGAATGAATACAATTGATTCGGAAACTTCCGAATGAATACAATTGATTCGGAAACTTCCGAATGAAGGATTTTGGTTCGGAAGTTCAAAACTTCCGAATGAAGGAGTTTGGTTCGGAAGTTCAAAACTTCCGAATGAAGGAGTTTGGTTCGGAAGTTCAAAACTTCCGAATGAAGGAGTTTGGTTCGGAAGTTCAAAACTTCCGAATGAACAAATTCCTTGGTTCGGAACTTCAAACTTCCGAATGAACAAATTCCCTTGGTTCGGAACTTCAAACTTCCGAATGAACAAATTCCCTTGGTTCGGAACTTCAAACTTCCGAATGAACAACTGGTGTTGAAGGAATACAGTAACATTCAAACGAAGAACATGGGAAACACAGTAACAATAATCGATCCACAAATTAATCAAAACTAAACGAAAGATTAAACCAAAACAACCAAAAAGCATCAACTAACAATAATCAATCAAAACAAATCATAAAAACTAACAAACATAACCAAATTAATCAAAATCCACTTGATCAAAATCATAAAAACTCAAGAACATGAGTGATGAAGAATAAGAACAAATCACACAAGAAAGGAAGAAGATGATGAATTAAAAGCTTAATTAAAAAGTATGGATTCAATAACAAAAGCTTAAAACACAAATTAATCTAGAGAGAGAAAGTAGAAGTTTTTAGAGAGAGAAACTACCTACTCCTAATCTAATCCTAAAAACTAACCCACCCTCTCACATGTTGTGAGGGTGGTATTTATAGGAGAGGGGAAGGGTCGGTGGCTTCCTCTTTCTTTCTATCTTGGTCCTCAGTCTTTCAGTCTTCTCAAATTCTTCGACTTCTAAAACTTTGTCTCGGGATTTCTTTGAACTCGTCTTGTAATTTCTTCATAATTTTAAACGTGAGTTCTTCGGCTTTTTAGTAAACTTCTGTCTTTTGACTAAATCTTCAGAATTGGTCTTGGACTTCCGTTCTTTTTCCACTCTTGATCTTTCGACTTTGTCTTTTGTCTTTTACTTCAATAAAATTCGTGAAAGCCGTGTTTTCTCCACTTTTCACCTTCTCGACCCTGAAACACAATAAAAAACACAAACCACGCATAATTCCGCCATTTACGACATAAAATATACGTTTAGGTCCTGTTTTAATGTAATTAAGTGGCAGAAAAGATGGGTGTTTTCACACCTATCAAATCCCCTACACTTAACCATTGCAATGCCCTCATGCAATGCTTAGTGATAAAGCAAGGTTTACATTGTCCATCATAATCAACCTACCTTGGCCTTTATTAAACAACTAAGGAAAATCAAAAAGATAGAAAATACAAGATGCAACAAGGAAAAGACATGTAAAGAAATCTAAGACTTACATTAGGGCTCGTGTATCATGAATGTTTATCACCCTCAAGTTTTACGTTCCCCATGCCAAGCTTAAAAAACAAGATCATTGTTAGTACAAGTTAGCATAACAAACATTTACTCATGCGGTTCAATTAATCGCTTAAACTCCCTTATTCCTATGGGTATCTCTTATATTTTATTGATGTCTTGAATGGTCACGAGGATGCATTGTTGACTTATTTCGATAATTTATTAAGGCTGAAAGCAAAGTAGGACGATTTGATCAATAGTTAGCTAAAGGACAAAATCTCTTAAAACTGCTTCTCGGGATATCAAAAAGTTCATATCTTGGCATAACTCGGTTCACGATTTGAGACCTTTCTCGGGCCGATATTTGGCATGTACTTCATACTTCATATCTTGAGAGACGTGCTTGAGATAATGGTCTTCTCATCGTTCATAGAATTTCTTCACTTGGAGACTTTTGAGAGGTTCTCCAACTTTGTTGACCACGACTTCATGATTATTCTTCAATCTCTAATTGGGATTTTGAGATACAACGATCCGCCTCCTTTTCGGACTTGGATCTATTTATCCTCATACCTTGTTAGGGTCTTTTCGGATAGACTTCTCCATGATCTTTATGGGAGTTGATTGCTTTTCGTCGTGAGTCTTGATCCTTCATATTGATTTTAGGAATAATGCTTTTCACATCACTTTGGATCTTCAGCAATAAAATTAAATCCTCATGCCTTGTTAGGGCCTTTTCGGACTCGCCAATCTTCGCGCCCCGCTTCATAAGTTATGCCTTGGCTATGAACTCTTATCATTACCGAGCAACTTTTAAACGATCTTGGGCTATAAGCTAAGTAACTTTTCAAATCGTACGACCTTACTTATTGCAGATAAATTATTAGCAAGTGATGGGAGAAAAAGATCATAATTAACTCACATAAGTTAATGAGAGAATACCAAACTTGTAACCAACTCTATCATTTCTCGTTCTCCACAATTTAAAATCTCAAGGAATGAGACTCGTGGATGCTTAGCCTAATAAACCAATTAAGGTCTACATGGTTAAGGATACTAGCTAGAGTGAACTTGGATAAGTAAACTCGGGTTGAGTCAAAATATTCACAACGGGCCTAATATATCTAAGATAACTAAACTTGTTAAAACCATTTTATTAAAATAGGAGAAAAATAGCAAAAATAAAGGAGACTACAACTAGGCCAAAATAGATTAAAAATTTTGAAAAATGTCGAAAAATTGATTTTCCGGTTAAAATGAGGGCAAATACAAGGAAAAGACCACTTAACTTCGATAGAAGTCCCCCCTACACTTAATATAAACATTGTCCTCAATGTTTAAGCATGTGGGAGTAAACTCCCCTACACTTAGGACATTGTGCACTTTGTTTAAATCTCGTTAAGGGAAAGACAACTAAAGAGATTCCTATTTTAATATTGAGAAATATAAAATAGTGAATCGAAAAGAGTTTAGGATAGAACCGGGAAGAAGGGAACACGGAATCACGGTTCGTCGAAAGTCATCAAGAGTGTGTCTTTGAAGCTCTAATCCCTGCATATGATAAGAAAGAAAACAAGAAACACCAACGGGGGCTCCCCCCTACACTTATGGTGAAATAAGATAGATAATTGGGTTGCCTCCCAAAAAGCGCTTGTTTTTGTTGACCGAGTCACGAGCCTGACTCGTCCCCGAATTAATTGGTCCATGGGGAAACCTCGAATGTGATACCGGGATCAAAGACCTTGTCCTCGTTCCCGGTTGACATCAACAAAGGAGAGGCAGGGGGATAAGTCTTGATAGGGAGAAAGGTCCTTTCAACATACGTATAGTATGTGAAGTCAAGATCCATGGGAGGTGGGTTGGGTATAGTAAGCACATTGGCATCCCCCAAAGACAATGGATGCTGAGCAAACGGCAAAGCCATATTGTTATCAATCATAGCATAATCAATGTCACCTTCCGGATCAAAACACTCATCCTCATTTCCCGGTATGAAACGAGTAGAGTAAAAGTGATACATCACCCACTTGGGTGTACACGTGGGAGGATGAGGTGGCAATATAATATGAGAAGTATGAGAACAATTACCTTCCACCTGTGTCCCTTTTTCAGTAGATTCACATCTTTCCACCTCTGGGATAGAAGGTGTAGTGTCATCGTGTAGTAAATCCTCTAGAAAAAGTATATCTCCATCCACATCAGCATACCCGGATGTGTATTCCACGGGTGTATCAATAGCAAGAAACTCATCGATCTCAGGAATGTGAAAACTATCATCACTAATGAGTGAAGTATTTTGCTTTAGAAATTCCTCCTCGTCGAAAATGACCTCAATGTCGTCATCATTCTCTTCATTATTTATAGGGCCAATAATATGCTCAGGGATATGGGTACTCGTCTGATCTTGCTGCTGTAAAAATGACTCCATACAAGTTCGCAGCGTGTGTAAAGGCTCTTTTGATTTTGCTTGAAAAGCTGTAGCAAGATCGACAATTGGTTCTTGGTAACTCATCCCGTGACGAGGCTGATGATCGAGTGAGTGTGGTGGGGGCTCAAGATTGTGAAAACCGGAATTATAACACGGTTGTGGCTCATAGTTGTTCATCGGTTGGGAATAATTAGAAACCGGGTTTGGTTCATAATAATCCATAGGTGAAGAAAACTGAGGATCCGGATGTTGCTCATAATAATTCATTGGTTGACAATAATAGGTATCGTGAGGACCCCCACAGTTGTTGCAAACCGGGTATGGAGAAAAATCAGGTGTGTCATGTGGATAGCTATTTTCATTGTCATAATTGTACCCTGGTTCTTGCCCGTGACCATACGGGTATCGAACCGGGCACGAAACATGCCAATGAGAATCGCTTCCACAATAGATGCACGGGGGAACAGGAGGTAGGTTCAAAAAGTACGAATTAGTCGAGTTGCACAAAGGACAAAATCCGGATTGTGTGTAGTCGATATCGTTTCCGCACCGCTCACATGTACACCATTGACAAGAGTTGTTCCCAGATAATTGTTTCCCACACCGGACGCAATGGACATAAAAATCCATAAAGAAAGATAGATAAGCAAGAAGAATATTTTTGGTGCAAAACTTTGAAAAAGAAATGCTTTTTATGATTTTTCAAATGTTTTTGGATTTTTGAAAATTTTGACAAGAAAAATAACGTTCACAAGTGAACGGATCCCAAAATCCAACGCGTCACTCACAAAAAACCTTCAATCTTCACGAAAAGAGCCGGCAGCGGCGCCATTTTAATAACAAAATTTTTACTCGTTGAAAGTTTCGTTCTCGGTATCTCTTCGAATTGATTTTCGGTTAATTGTGTGAGATTAGTTGTTCTTGGTGAAACACATATTTTTGGTTTTGGAAAATAAATGAGCAAGACTAAATAATAAATGACGAGAAATTAAAACAAGTTAAAATGTAAATGGTGCGATATTTTAAAACTCAAAAGTAAATGGCGAAAAATGAAAGGACGTAAAATTAAAACTTGACAAAAGGTAAATAATGCAAATAAAAACTTAAACTAAAAGAAACGTGAAAAGAAATTTAAATAAATAAAAAGGCGGGAAAAATCAAACTTGAAATTAAAAGAAGTAAATTTAAAATTAAAAACAGAAAGTACCTTGATTCGGAAGTTTAAAACTTCCGAATGAATACAATTGATTCGGAAACTTCCGAATGAATACAATTGATTCGGAAACTTCCGAATGAAGGATTTTGGTTCGGAAGTTCAAAACTTCCGAATGAAGGAGTTTGGTTCGGAAGTTCAAAACTTCCGAATGAAGGAGTTTGGTTCGGAAGTTCAAAACTTCCGAATGAAGGAGTTTGGTTCGGAAGTTCAAAACTTCCGAATGAACAAATTCCTTGGTTCGGAACTTCAAACTTCCGAATGAACAAATTCCCTTGGTTCGGAACTTCAAACTTCCGAATGAACAAATTCCCTTGGTTCGGAACTTCAAACTTCCGAATGAACAACTGGTGTTGAAGGAATACAGTAACATTCAAACGAAGAACATGGGAAACACAGTAACAATAATCGATCCACAAATTAATCAAAACTAAACGAAAGATTAAACCAAAACAACCAAAAAGCATCAACTAACAATAATCAATCAAAACAAATCATAAAAACTAACAAACATAACCAAATTAATCAAAACCCACTTGATCAAAATCATAAAAACTCAAGAACATGAGTGATGAAGAATAAGAACAAATCACACAAGAAAGGAAGAAGATGATGAATTAAAAGCTTAATTAAAAAGTATGGATTCAATAACAAAAGCTTAAAACACAAATTAATCTAGAGAGAGAAAGTAGAAGTTTTTAGAGAGAGAAACTACCTACTCCTAATCTAATCCTAAAAACTAACCCACCCTCTCACATGTTGTGAGGGTGGTATTTATAGGAGAGGGGAAGGGTTGGTGGCTTCCTCTTTCTTTCTATCTTGGTCCTCAGTCTTTCAGTCTTCTCAAATTCTTCGACTTCTAAAACTTTGTCTCGGGATTTCTTTGAACTCGTCTTGTAATTTCTTCATAATTTTAAACGTGAGTTCTTCGGCTTTTTAGTAAACTTCTGTCTTTTGACTAAATCTTCAGAATTGGTCTTGGACTTCCGTTCTTTTTCCACTCTTGATCTTTCGACTTTGTCTTTTGTCTTTTACTTTAATAAAATTCGTGAAAGCCGTGTTTTCTCCACTTTTCACCTTCTCGACCCTGAAACACAATAAAAAACACAAACCACGCATAATTCCGCCATTTACGACATAAAATATACGTTTAGGTCCTGTTTTAATGTAATTAAGTGGCAGAAAAGATGGGTGTTTTCACACCTATCACCTATCAATCATACCGTGCAGAACCCTCAACATGTGTTGGATTACATCGATCATACCTAGGAGGACTTTCATCACGTTGATGTGTGTCATACCTTCGAGGACTCTCAACATATTGATTCCTTGTATTAGATGATGTTCGGAGATTGTTGTTGGTGGGTTTGAGGATTTTCTTGTAGGTCTTCATAATGAAATCAATTTGTTGTTTCATCTCCCTATCCTTCTGAGCTAGTTCTTCATAATTATCCTCTTCAAATGATGGCTCAGGTGATGGTGATGGTGCTCTTGGTTCTTTGTCTCGTGATCTTGTGGGAGTTGAATACTTAGATGAAGTGAAGTATCTTGGTGAAGAGGATGTAGTGGAGTATCTTGGTGAGGAGGATGTAGTGGAGTATGACTATGGAGCACGAGAGCGCTGATCTTTGACTTGTTGAGTGGTAGACACCAAAGCAAGTGGAATAGCAGTCTTTGCTATCCTTTCAGCTCGAAGTTCATTCGCTTCATTCTGAAATTGTTTCAAAATGTCAAAGAGCGTGTGATAGTTGACCTCGTCTAACTTACACTTTTGTTTCACCAAAGTTACGAACCGTGTCCACTCTGGTTGAAGTTGCTGTAGAAATTGCACATTGACTTGCATGGTGGAGACTTGCAAATTGTTTCTTTTCATGTCATTCATCATCTTGTAGAACCTTGAGTAATATGAATCAATTGATTCCCCATCCAATGAATTAAACTTGCCAAAGTTCCAGAACAAGTTAGTTTTGACATCTTGCTTGTTAAGTGATTCACCTTGTTGCAAGCGTTCAATGGAAAACCACATTTCTTTTGCAGTAGAGCACACATCAACCGTTGAGTAAATATCATCCCCAATCCCACTGAGAATCAAATAGATTGCTTCTTTTTCCGCATCAATCCAAGCACGTTTCTCTTTCGAAGTGTTCTCATATGTTTCCTCAATTGTTTGTTCATCGGAACCGGTCGTCGAGTCGGTTGCTGGAATTGCAGGAATGGTTATTGTAGTGAGAGTATAGGGTCCTTCTTTGATGCAACGTCGAAGAACACCACCATTGGGTTTAGTGTCAAGATATCGAAGAAATCCTGATTGCCATTGTGCATATCGACCAGTCACAAGCATTGGTGGTCTCTCTTTGTTACCCGTCACCATGATGTTGTTGTTTGTCACACGATACTCTTGAGTAGAATCCATTTCGAGATACTTGAAATAGTTGAAGTGAAAAAGGATCTTAAGTAGATGTGTTGTGATTGTTGTTGTAGATGAAAAATGTTAAAATCCCCTAACAATTGTCTTCACAAGAAACCAAAAATTCTAAGGCCAAAAACACATACCAACTTTCGTAACATCATCAACTTTCGTAAGAAACTTCAAATTTCGAAGGAAATGAGTTTGGGAAGAAGAAACCTTTCGGAACACTACTACTTTCGAAAGAAGGAACCTTTCAGAACACTACTACTTTCGGAACATTTGTAATCTTTCGTAAGAATTTTAAACTTTCGGAACAATTGAAGTTTCAGAATATTTTGTACTTTCGGAAGCTGTGAGACTTTCGGAACTTTGTGACTTTCAGAACTTTGTGTGCTTTCGGAACTTGTGAACTTTCGGAACTTTGTGACTTTTGTAACTTGGGGGACTTTTGGAAGTGTTTGTGCTTTCGGAACAATTCTTTAACTTTCGGAAGATTTTGGGTTTCGGAAGAAATTTGGGTTTGGAACTAATAGGTTTCAGAACTATTTGGGTTTCGGAGGTTTTGGTGACTTTCGCAACTTCCAACTTCCAAGTTTCAGAGTGAATAACTTTCGTAACACTCTATAAGCTTTCGTACGTTTTGACACTTTCGGAACAATGTTATAAACCCTTTTACGAAAGTTGAACTTTCGTAAGAAACTAAAAACCCTTTACTGAAAGTAATTACTGCCTAACTTAAATCTAATAAAAACCACTTTTCGTCGAACCGTATTCCAAAATCAATCCAAAATCCCCAAAATCTTGTGATTTTAACCACAATCACTAACCTAAATCCCTACCAAAACTATCTAGGTGATTTAAATCAAGATTTAGAGCCCGAAAAACACTAAAAAAAATTAATTCGTGATGATTTTAGATTAAATCACACAAATCAAATCAATAAAAACAACCAATCACTAATCTACCCCGTGGAGATTGATACCAAATGTTGTACCCATATTTATTCACTTCACCATGATAGATTATAAGAAATAAAGAAGAAAGAAAGAAGATTTTTAGAGAGAGAAAGTAGAGAGATAAAGTAGAGAGAAAGATGATTAACTAAGAGAAATTAGATTAGAGAAAATGAGAACTTGCCACCCTCCTAACATGCTAGAAGGGTGCTTATATAGTCCACCCACATGTGGGCTTTCTATTGAACTATATTGTTTTGGGTCGGGCATGAATAAATGCTTAGTACCTTGGAAGAGGCCTTTTAAGCTAGCCATCAAGCCCGTAATGTCACGACTATTTTAACTAACTATTACAACGTTCTAATAAATATTACAATAAAGACCTATGATTGAACATTCTTGTTTGACTCAATATTTTGAGGCTAACAGGAAGAAATGAAGTCGATTACAAAAGTATAACATAATTTAAAACTAACTAATTTCTTAACTATGTGAAAACTACACCTATAATTATAAAAAATGAAGAAAATTACAAGGAATTTATAGAAGATTAAGAAAGATTTGATGTGTTGTCGGCGTGTCGCTTCCAATCACTGTCTTCCACGTGTCATTAAGGCTTCTTGAATCTTCTTCAGAAATTAGGGGTTTCTTCATTAGTAAGTCATGATCTAATTCGTTGGCATCAACTGATAGAGAATAACATGATGATCATCTTTGCTCTTTTATGCTTCTTTTGAAATCTACTTGATCTTCCTTGAATTGGCTTTGAAGGATATGAAGGAAAAGAATAAAACCATCGGTGCCTTATTTTTTCTCTCTCTTGGTATTGAAAATGATAATGACGAATGAACTAGATTTGGTTTATTTATTAAAACAAGTTTTTTTTTATTTTTTTCCATTTAAATCCCTTGTTTTCCATTTTTTTATCATTTGTAACTTTTAAACATTTTAAGCTTAAACAATATATATTTTTAATCCTTTTTCTTTGTAAATTTGACAAATATGGTCCTTGAGATAACTTTTGCCTTTTCTCGTCTTTTCTTTAGATAAAACCCTTAAAAGCTCGTATTTGTTTCCTTTGTACCCGTTTTCACTGCAAACACTTAAAAACACAAAACACGCGTAATTCTGACAATTTAAAGTATAATATGATATATTTTGTTTTGTTTTAAGTGATTTTGGGTTATTAAATGACGAGTGTTTTCACACTTAACAGAATCTCCTCCACTTGAGCATTGCCATGTATGACAACCCATAAATTTCACAAATGTGATATATGTTATGTTTGAATGGAAGTGGAAAATCCATTAGAAATTTTTGTTTTTAATGCATTACTTGGTAAGATGAACTACTTCTCACAACCTGAACTACCATACCAACGTATTCCTGTATGTTATAAATACAATTTATATAACAAGTATAAGTTTATAAGTGATTTAACAAGAACATTTAAACATTTCAAGAAGTATAATGATACCCTAAATTCTCTTAGAAACCTTAGAATCCCTATGGATGAATGATGAACTCAAGGATTGTAAAAGTATGAATACATAATACCTATGAACAAGATAATAAAGAATGAGAACAAGAATTATACTATCATATAGAAGTATAAAGTTATCCATGAATAAGTAAGTATAAACCATACAAAACTAAAGTACAAATAAGTATACATAATAGTCTAGATCATCACTTAGTATACTTTGATGAACAATATTTCAAGCAATATAATTATACAAAAACTATGTATCTATAACCAATACAATATATTAGTTCTAATCTACTATATAAAGAAGAGAAAAACAATCACAAAATACTAATACTCACTGATCCAAAGCTAATTACCAATTTAGACTTAATAGCCAAGATTAGCATATAAAAACCATTCAACATTGAATTAGAGTCTAATCTTTGGCAAACAATTATAAAACTCAACTACGTATCATATTAAGGTAATACATTTGTATCAAGCTAAATTACAAGTTCATAAAGCATAAATTACAAGTTATCAAAGCATATGATCTTAAGCTTCCATAATTATACCTAGATTATGATTACCCTATATAAACCCTTAAACTAAGAATGTAGAAACCATAGAAGTCATAAACATATCATATAAGCCCTAAAACAAGTGTTTATGATGATACAAACCCTAATTACCCAAAACAAGGTTTTGAAACCCGGTTCGACCCGGCCGGGTCAACCGGTTGAACCGGATCCGGCCTAAAAAACGGGTGAAGATAACCCGGTTTCGTAGTTACTTAGGACCCAGTGTGAACCGGCAGGTTTTTGAGAAACCGGTTCAACACGGGTTAAAAATCCCGGCCGGGTTTCTTTGTTTTTTCTTTATTCTTACTTAGGACCCACTAGTATATACTTGCCCTTTGTTTGAACGCCACTAGTACACTTACCCTACTTCTTTTTCTTCAGACGCCATGGTTGATGATGGTACCAACCTAATACCAAAATCAAGATCTGTTAATTCAAGATCTGTTATTAAAAATCAAACTCATGATTGTCAAAGACCTAAATCAACAAAAAAACCACAACATCCACCATGGTAACAAGATTCTTCTTCTCAAACGCAAGGTTATGCTTTCTTGAGGACGATTTATCTCTTTTGAAGTAGGTTTTATCTCCTTTGAGATATCACACTTGTGATTTGGTAGGATTTAGGGATGTTTGGATATTTGTAATATGGCAGTTTGTACGGTTCTTTTCTTTTTTCTTAACAAGATCTTTCAGTAATTCCTAACCTATTGATCCAGGGATAGATATCATGGTATAAAACCATCATATAAAACCTATTGATCAGGCAAGGTCGTTTGAATATATTTATCTATGAACTGTATAAAACCGGGTCGACCCGGCGGTCGAACCGGTTGACCCGTTGACCCGGATGCTCGACCGGGTCGATTATTGACCCAGTTTTCAAAACATTGACCCAAAATAGAAAGTCATTAGGATTAGTAACCTAGAAACTCTTATATTAAGAATCTACATAGAATCATTACCTAGTCTTCTAGAACAAGTCTACAAACACTCATAGCACTTCATTAAGGTTATAAGATTAATTTAAGACAATGTACAAGTATCCTAATGCACAAGGTACAAGATTTCAATGCATGACTTGTAAATTAGGTTAAACTAGGTATTTTCACTCTTTAGACATGTTTACTTAAACTAAGCTATCAAACCAAGTGTGAGAACTTACTGGACACTGAAAACACAATGTCTAGGACCTAAATTAAGTTTACATCAATAGTTAATTGAAGGATAAAGACTTTTACTAAGATTTAAACCTAGATCGTTAGAAAACCCTAATCTACATAAGTTTACTTCCCATTTTCACATCAAACCTTTGTTAAACTTCAAACCAAGGACCCAAATCTTCTAAATAGAATGTATAATCCCTAATTAAGCCTTAATCATTCACTAATCACTTTCTTAAGTCCCTAATCACCAAAATTACAAAGTATAAGTTTCAAGCCCTAGTTTTTAAACCCGATTTTACTTTATTCCTCCAAAACTTGTTTTAAACACTGTCCCTACCATTCAAAGTTTGAAAATCAGATATTTAGGATGTTATAGGATATTTTCCATGTGGTGACAAGTAGGTGCATCACCTAATTGAAGCTACACATCACCATTCTTATCATAACCTTACCGTGAGACATTTTGAGCCACAAGATAAGATTGGAATGAAGCTAGACCCTATAAACTTGTGTAGAGCTTCACTAGCATCCCTTGTTCATTCTCCTAGCTGAATTATACGTTTCATAGCAAGCCTTGGATCCTAAGTGTTGGAAAAACTTTAAATAGGGGCGAATGGACTTCATTTGAAACTCGAACCCTGTTTTCTTAGTATCTCCTACCCATTCTTCATATTCACTTCTGTATATGTCCTAGGACATCCCATAAGACCAAAAACCAGGTCTATAAGGAATCCATTGAAGCTCTTGAAGCTTTAGTAGCAAGTAGTGCTCATAAGAAGTCATTAGGAGCCATTATGGAGCTACCTAGGTAATCTTTATGTTAACTAAGATTTGATCTTGTTATAATGATATATGATACTTTCTATGTTTCCAAAATAATGTTAGAAAGATTATCTAAAAATAATTAAGTCATATGATCAAACTAAATGAAAGTTATAAGTTAAAGATGTCTTAAAACCCTAGTTTTGTATTTTACAAGAAATCATGAGCAAAAACCCATTTTGAAAGCTATAATTCTGGTAATTTTTTTTATTATGATTATAAATATGTTTTGAAACTTTTTTTCAAAATTCTAGATCATTTGGTCCATTTTTGAGGTTGTTATGTGATTTTTACAAGTATAGGGACTAAAACTGTCTTTTTTGAAACTATTTAACATTTTGGGCCAAAAGTGTCATTTTGTGAAAGCTAAAGCTATAAGAATAAATTTTGAAAAGTTTGATACACTAAGATTAAATATTGAGGGTTGAAATTGTAAATATTAAAACTATATACTTAAAGAGGCTAAAAGTGTAAATATGCTAAACTTATGAAATTTGTTTTAAAAAGATTATTATTCTAATATTATAAACTTAAAGGATTGTTTTGGTCATTTATGAAACTATATGGATGAAAACTATATGATGAAACATAGTTTCTAAATTATTATAAAGTATAAGGATTATTTTTGCCAATTATGAAACTAAAGGATAAAAGATATAAATATAAAAGAAACATATCAACTTTTGAAGAATTTCTAAAAATATATATATATTATACTATGTATCTTGTTAGTAGGGTACTTTGTACAAGGATGTTCCATCTCGATATCACGTTCTGACTGAGTGGTTGGGTTTACGATTTAAAGTGCCCTCGCTCCTCAAACGTTTATAGAATGGCTTCTGAGTATGATGGCCCGAACAATGATACAATATTATCACAATTAAAGAATACATAAGTAATATAACAATGTTGAACTTAAAATCAAAGACTTAATACTATACCAACTATGTTAAACCAGGTTGGTGTGAGACCAAGTTCTTGATTGTTAGCTCAAGTTATTTTGTGTGATATAAGTCTGGCAAGATTACTGGACTTAAGGTGAGTTCATAGCCTCACTAAAGTATACTACTTTTAAATGATTTGAAAACCCGTGAGGGGAATATACGGTAAAAATGGAATTCAAGTGTTTTTGGTATGCTTTTTAGATATGATTATTGACAATATGTTTACTGCTGCCTTGAAAGTCCCTTTTTATTTGTGAACCACTAATCATTTATTGAAAAAGAGCACTAATATTGTAAATGATACTATTCGGGGATTGACATCTTCTATCTGGGCAAGTCACACTTTCTAGCACCTCAGTGGTCAAACATGCATACTTTATTTTGCTAAACAGGATAGTTTGGCAGACTTCCTCATAAGGGCAATTGATAGTTTCTGATATGTCTAGCAGCGGTATCATAAGCTTAGTGCATTGATTCATTTATTATTTAACTTACGAGCGAATAATAACGTAGCTTAGAAAATGGATCTTGTATTCAATTTTTTTTAAACCTATAAATTCACTCAACCTTTGTGTTGACTTTAAGCATATATTCCATGTTTTGATAACTGATAGCATGGAGCAACAAAATTATGACGTGAAGAGATATAGACTTGGGAATCTTTATCATTCAAACCTATTTTCAAGATCTCGGGAACCTGTGATGTACAGAGTATGTACAAGTTGTATTATGGAAAATCTTTGATTTTGAATGATAATTTATAAAGAATAAATAAAGTTTATTTAAACACTCTTTTGAGTTGTTTTCTAGTACCGTGCTTTCATATCATGAAGTAATACCCCAAAAATATTATTTCGTTGTGTCAAGGTAAAAATAGGGGTGTTACAGAGTGGCATAAGAGCTATAGTTATAGAGAACAAAATATTATAATCTTAACTATAACTGATTTTTTAAAATAAATTCCAAGTGAAAATCTTCGCATCAAAACCGTGCTGCTACAAAATATGTAAGTGATAATTTCAAGTTATGATTTTAAATGATAATATTATGTGATAATATGATAGTATGTGTAAGTAATATACTAAATACTAATATAAGTAATTTATTTTATCGACGTATTCAGAAACATGTCTTCCTATTTTCATCCCAACGCCATATCGGATTCGGATTCAGAAAATATTTACCTTATGGATTTACCTAAACCTTTAGTAATAGCCATTTCTACTAATAATTACCCTAATCCTTTATCTCCAGAAAATAATCCCCAACTAAATAATATACCTATCCCGTAGTGTCAAACTTCTTCATCCCAAGCATCCAATAATATCCCAAATACCCAAAATATATTTGTAGAACAAACAGAGAGCATGTTAAACTATTTTAGTGAAGTTCCTCCCAAGCGTTGTGACACCCCGGGTTGGGTCAATTGTAGCGGAAATAACGTTTGGAATATCACAGGGGTGGATCGATAGCAATTAGCACATAGAGCACATGATAAGAGATTATCCATCATATATATTACATGAACAGTGTACAAATTAATAAAAATTGTTTAAACATGATAAAAGTAAATTGTTCATTTTTCCCCAGTAGAAACCCCTGATGAGTCCTACAATGTAGACTACTATGATGCTTGAGTCCATGCACACACCACGTATTAGCTTTATTTTCCTAAGAAAAACATGCTTAGAGGGTCAACATAAAGTTGGTGAATTTACATGTTTAATAAAATAAGTTTAAACATTAAATGATCATGATAGTAGCAATGCACATATCATCCATACTAAAAAGGTAATTACATTCCCCATTGCTCAAAATTGAAGCTTAACTTTCCATAGTTCTCAACAGATGAGAACCTGGTGCCTTACAAAAAGGCTCCCAAACCCAGTTCAAACATGGTATACATATTTTGTCCCTGCCAAGGCACAATGAGTGCTACTCACCCAGATGGGGATCGTCAATCCCAAATAGATCTATTTATAACATTCGGGCAATTACAATAATTTAACAGTTTCTACAATAGGCAATTGTAATCAAAGTTTATACAATACAGTTTATGTCCAATAAAATAAGTTGCATGTTTTCTCCCCCGTAGAGGAAAAGTTTATCAATGATTTATATGGGGTTGTAAACTCACCTTGGAGTTTGTAGTGGCTGTGCAATTAAAAAGGATATCCAAGTAATGCTCATGTCACAGTCTACTACATAATTAAATAGTACAGTCTTAATAAATAATATAAGAAAATGTATGTGCATGCTTGTATAGTTTTTCATTAGATTATGAATGCTACAATGTTTATTTAAATGATCGTAGTGCAAGTATTAATAACGTTTATTCAAATTTGTAAATAAATTACTTGTTTAAGTAAAAATGTTTTACTCACAATTCTGTATATGTGTAACTATATGTAACTTATATATATATATATATATATATATATATATATATATATATATATATATAGCTTTGATGTAGTGGTTTTACTACTCTTTAGGAAAAGAGAGCAAAAAGGGTAAGCACGACGATTTAGGAAAACCGTGTGTAAATGACCCTAAAATGAGTTTGTTCTCAAGGAGGCTAGTGTGTTAGGTGTGTAGTGATTTGGATTACTTTGTGATTATATTTGTGAGAAAGAAAAATAGAAATGAGATTAGAAGAGAAAGACGGCTACGAAGACGGATTAAACTAAGACGAAAAAGGTGTATACGTAAAACCGTAAAAAGCACTAAAATTAAAATTTTACCCTAAAAATTACCAAAAATCACTAAAAATCACTAAAAATCCACAAAAATATTCTAAGAGTTTAAAAAAAATCCAAACTTGCCAAAACCTTTTAATTAATTAAATAATGACTTTTTAATGCTAATTAAAGCCCTAAAAATCAATATTAACTATTAAAAAGTCCCAAACAAGATTTAAAAGTTTGTAAACCTCAAAAATACCCTAATTAAGCTAAACAATATTTTTAAAAATTTTAAAACCGCTAAGAACTATTTTTAAACAATTAAAAACTATTAAAATCAATTAAAACTTAAATTAATTCTAGAAAATAATTAAAAGACTCTAAAAATATTTGGAAAGTTGCAAAATTCATAATTAAGTGTCTACAATCTAGGAAAAATATAAAAACTTAGAAAATCAGACTTTTAATTTTTAACAATAATATAATATTAAAATATTATTAAAAATCCAAAAATCATAAAAAATTCTACGAACTTGCAAACTAGCTTAATTTAACCTAAATAACTCAGAAATGAAAGTGAAATTACCTAAATACCCTTAATGGGCCTAGAAAATGGGCTAAACCCAAAATAGATCACTATTGGGCCAAAGTTGGGCCCAATATAAAAAAGTGTCCAAAATAAGCCCAAAAAGCACTACTTGACTCAAAATTTGATTTTAAACAATATTTTCCAAAGGCCCAAAAGCTGAAAGTGTGAAATAAGCTAGCTTATACCAAACATCTTATTCTTAATGGGCTTTTTGGCCCATTAAGCTATAAGCCAATGCCATAAGCTGAAATTAGACACACAAGCTTCTTTTGTCCTAAATAAGACTTCTGTAAAAAGAAATTGGAAATAAGCCCAAGGAATAAGCCTGAAAATGCAATAAGCAATCTACAGAAAACGACAAAATAGTCGTTTTTGAGTTCTAGGCCACCCCAAGTGCTGATTCAAGTTCCTATAGCTTTCAAATGACTTAATTAAGCAAAATCAACAAAGAGTTTTCAAATAAGTTGACTCAGTAAGCTGTAAGAAGCAAATAAGCACTTATGTAAAAGTCAAATAAGTTGGTTTTCTAGTAAAAAGTCAAAGTCAAATTCCAATAAGCTTCAGTCTAATCAAATTGGTCAAATAATGAAGATCTATCACAAAAAATAAGCTGTTGCAAGTCTGGATAAGCTAAAATAGCTTTTTGATAAGCTGAGTTCAATTTTACACTAGCAGGGGCTAGTTTTGGGTGTTAAATAGTGGAAACTTTTTCCACTGCTTGACTTGTTTGACTTTTTGTCTTTAGTGACTTTTTTGGAGATTTAGATTACACAAAGGCACCCAAATGATCTTTGGATCAAAAGGAGTCAAGAACAATCAAAATATCACAACCACAAACACCCAATTGATACAGTTTAATCAATAAAGTACCAGATCTAGCACATACATGAACAAGTAAGCAGTTTAGGTTCAAAAAGCAATTTTAGCACAAATCAGCCAGCCAAATTCAACCAAATGCATACACAAGCTATATTAAACTCAAATAAGCAAGTCTAAACAGGTTTCATGCAATGATTTAAAGAATTAAGCAAGATTCAAGCTAATGAATGTTACTGATGAACACTAACACATGGAGTTTTTCACTTTGCTGATGTATTTGACACACAAGCCAGATTCAACACCTCAGATATATCAAGTATGTTATATTAATGATGTTTAAACGGCTTTTATCCCTAAACATGCATAAACTCTAGGTTTTCCCAAAATTTTAGGTCAAAAACAGTCAAACTCAATAAGTTATAGCATAATCTTTGATTCAAGGTTTCAAACCACAAAACTAGCAGCAAAACACTCTCAAACAAGTGTATATCAGATAGAGAGCACAAACACAAACTTCCTCAAACACAATAACAAGATTCAATCACAAACAGGTAATCCCAAACACCCCTTTATCTTTTCAAATCCAAATTTAAACTAGAAAAAGTGAGACTTTAGACCACCCAAGTGCTGATTAACACAATAACAGATGAGAACAACAGATTCAAGCAAGATTAAGCCACAAAATACACAAGAACATAGGCAACACTCAAATATCACAAATATACAAAATATTTTCAGATTTTGAGATTAAGGGTGTGTACCTCATGGATGTACATCCACACCCACGAATTTTGAGCTTATGTGATAGCAAGAACAAGCACAAGCTTCCACAACAAAGCCTGCTAAGAATCAACAAAGTTAGAAGCACAATTATAAAATCAGAAAGATGAAAAATCCTTGATTGATGCAACTCTTGTCCTCCACACTTGATTATCCCCAAGTTATAAGCTTCACCACACCTTGATAACACAATATCAGGGTGTTATGATCAACCCTATAGCCTAAGAATTCCAAGATAGACCAAGATCTTATCAAAATATCAAGAAATTGTGGAAAATGTGCAAACTTTTGCACACTCCTCTTTTGAAAACAGATTTTTGATTCAAGAATAATGAACAAAGAACAACAATAAACAAGTTATAACAATGGCCCTTGAGCTTTCTTCAACATTTCAAACTCATTTCATTATATTGAAAAGGATTTACAGAAAAGTGAACTTAGGAAAACTCAAGAGCAAATTCTAAATGACAGCCTAAATGCCTTTATATAGGCTACAAGTAACTACTACAAAGCATAAAAACGTAACCCTAAGTGCTTGATCTTCCAAATATGCCCTTGTATAATTTGAAAACCTTGGACTCATGTGATGTTTCCTTGGACGTTTGTGGAGTAGATAGCTGTTGGAATTTGATCTAAGGGCTTAAACAAAGCTTAAAATGTAAGCTTGTATATGGATGGTTGATTCTCTGGCTTGTTTTGGCATTTTCCTCAAGAGAGTTGCCAGGGGAATCTTGTGTGGCCCTTGGGGGTGATGTGTCAAGTGATTTAAAAGTTGGGTTATGATTAGAAGACCACTAATCATAATTCTGGAGGTGATGGATGCTTAATTATTGCTTAATCAATAATCCCCAATTCGTGTTCTTGAGTAAATAGTAACAAGTTTAATCTGATTTGGGTTTTAAAAGTCATGTTAAGCGCCAAATATTAAACTAATCAAAGATTAGTTATAACCGGTTTTAAGTGGAGGGTGACATGGAGGATTGGTGGGATTTCATTGGTCGAGAGAGTGAGTGGGGCACGTGTCACCCCTTCACTGGCCTAAGTAAATATCTTGTCTTGGCAGCTTTGGTTCTTCACCTTCCTTTCTTCTTTCATTTTGTGTTTAAGTATAGAAAACTGAATTTCCTTTGTAAATAAACTTTCAGTTTTCACACTTTGGCCACAAATACTTTTTCAAAGTATTTTCAGGGGTAATTCTTGCGATTTTGTGATTCTTGAGGGGCTGTTTTGGCATTTTGTTGATGGATAATGGTCTTGACTTGCATATTTGATATTTTGGAGGACTGAATTTGCAAAGTCATAATGATTGAGGGACCATTTTTGCCAAATGTTGAAAGTTAAGGGTCCTTTTTGTAAATTTGGGATTTTCAAAGGACCAAACTTGTAATTTCTTGTACTTTGAAGGACTTCATGATATATTTGACTTTGTGGAGGATAATGGTTGACAATTTATCTTTGTTGAGGGGCTAAACTTGCCAATTCTTCAAAGTGGAGGGTCCTTTTTGTAATTTTGACAAACTTTAGGGACCAAACTTGTAATTATGAGGATACAAGGGTATAAAGTGTCAATTCTTCCATATTGGAGGACCCTTCTTCATAATTCTTCAAATCTTCAAGGGTTTATCTTGGGAAAGTCTTCATTAGGGCTTGGTTCATTGTGCGGCTTCGTTTCCCGTGTTCGTTTTTGCATGATTCTTGTGATCTTTTGTCATTTTCTCAATATCCGTACCTAAAATACACAAGCAACAAACACAAGCATATATATGGGCATTTTGATGATATTTAATGCATTTTAAGCCCTATTTGGACGATGAGACTATGTATAAAAGTAGTCTCATCACTCTCCCATACTAAACCATTGCCGTGCCCTCACGAAATGCTAGAATAAAGTATCGTAGCATCTCCAAAATTCATTTTTATTCACTTTATTGAACGATAAACTAGCTACACTACTATTATTGCTACTACTACTTGTGTTTTAGACATAATGTATGATTTTCATCGCAAAATGGGACGTTTAGGTTCATAGAATAAGAACATGTGAATGCTTCGTTAGAAATAATTTCATCGTCCTCGATTTTCACCCCAATTCCATGCCAAGTGTGCAACGAGATCATTGTCATTATAAGTTAGTAATGCTAACACTACTCATATGCCCTAATCACGTACTTATCCTCCCATTATTCCTAAGTTGTATCTCTTATATTTTATATTGTCATGAATGTTTCACGAGGATCCATTGTTTGACTTATGCGATAATAGAGATTTAGGTCTAAAAATAGAGTCCTAACGGTGTAACCAAGACCATCAAATCAATAACCCCTCCCAATAGACAACGATGTCAAAAAAATAAGTCAACAAGAAGAATCGATAAACACGGTTTTATAACGGTTTTGAACATGAGACTTATTACCAAGACTTTTATACGCCCCTAACGGAAGGGCCTTATTATCTTTGGTTTACCTCCATCTTTTATTCAACTTCGCCATGAAGCTTTTATTATGACTTCGGTCTTGCCTTGCCTTTTATTATCCACCTCATCGGTAGTTTTATTAGCCAAAGACGTATATCCTCACGCTAAGGTGAATTTTGGATCTTTAAAGCTTCGAAGATTAAGGCTTGATTCACTTTCAATTTTGCATAGATTTTTCGGCCTCGTGGGGCTTCAAATTGTTTGCTTGATTTAGGTGAGCACTTGAAATCTTATTATTGGGTGAAGCTTTTGATTATTCGGGTGCCAATACTTCAAACCCGTGACGCTGGCGATACCTTAATGTCTTCCAAATTTAATTACACGGAAGCTACTAGAAAAGATTAGAAACCCAACAATCCCAACTAAACCGCTAAGTCAATATTTATTAAGAAAAAAAATATTTACATGCGAAGGGAGAATAAGCAAACAACGAGAACACATGAGTTTTTGAAAGAATACGAGTACTCTACGTTTAGCATAGTAACTTATAATTAACCCTATCATTTCTCGTCCTCATTTAAGAGACTTAGCCTAATGTGAAATTAAGGAACCAAAGCTAAGTGCTCAACACGCACGGTCGAGTCAAAAATTACTCTCATTCTCGCCATCAGAAAACCTACATTCGTGTCTTCAAACACTTATAAAACATGAGAAAATTTTTAAAATTTGGCCATTTTTAGCCTTATTTTGCAACAAAACGATAAATAAAAAGGTAAACGTTGGAAAGCGTGAAGGTTTGGCAAGGCAAGTATCTATTCACCCCCCATACTAAAGTTAAACATTGTCCTCAATGTTTTGAGTCTAGGGGTGCAAACACCCCCATACTAGATACGTAGTCGAATGCCTAATCTAGCATGGAAAGGGTGTAACCGTTAAATTTAAAGCCGTTTATGAAGTGTGCTATAAACCTAAGGTTAGAACATCAAAAGGATATATCATGGATATTGAGAAAGTCTTCATAGCAAACGATGAAGTGCTCCCATAAAACGAACACGAGAGGCTCCAATCGTGAAGATCATGATCATCTAAAGTCCACAATTCACAAACAACCACGGAACAAAAGTTGGAAGGGCACAAATCCCCACACGTTAACTACATTAGAAAGCGATAATATGTACATAGGATAAGCATGGGAATCCCCCACGAGGCACCTCGTTTTTGATTACCGAGTCATGAGCTCGACTCGATCCCCTCAATACTAATTATCATTGGGGAAGGTGACTTGGTCGAGGTAGTTCAAGGATGGAACTTCCCCGCCAAAGTAGTGCTTCAACCTATGTCCATTCACCTTGAAATTGGGGCCATCATTTTGAGCTAGCTCGATGGTCCCATATGGAAATACTTGGGTCACGGTGAATGGACCGGACCAACGGGATTTCAACTTACCGGAAAAGATTTTCAAGCGAGAATTAAAAAGCAAAACTTGATCCCCAATGTTAAAAACCCGGTTTTTAATTTTAAAATCATGCAACTTTTTAGTTTTTTCTTTATATATTAATGAATTTTCATAAGCAATGTCCCTCAATTCATCCAATTCATTTAATTGCATTTTCCGGTGTTTTCCCGCGGTCTCCATATCATCATTACAATGCTTTAGGGCCCAATAAGCCTTGTGTTCTAATTCGATAGGCAAATGACAATTCTTTCCATACACAAGCTTATAGGGAGTGCACCCAATGGGCGTCTTATGAGCGGTTCTAAAGGCCCATAAAGCATCGTCCAACTTATCCGACCATGATTGTCGGTTTTCCCCAACGGATCTCTCCAAGATCCTCTTCAACGCTCGGTTTGAAACCTCGACTTACCCACTCGTTTGTGGGTGATAAGCCGATGTGTAACCCCATATTTCCTTAGGACCCTTTCGAATTGGTCGTTACAAAAATGGGTTCCACGATCGCTTATGATCGCACGAGGGGTTCCAAACCGAGAAAACAAGCTTTTCAAAAACTTGACTACCACACGAGCATCATTGGTGGGCAAAGCTTTAGCTTCCACCCACTTAGATAGGTAGTCAACCGCAACGAGGATGTACTTATTACCACGAGATGATGGGAACGGCCCCATAAAGTCTATACCCCAAACGTCAAAGATCTCACACACTTGGATGATGTTTTGTGGCATTTCTTCTTTTTGTGAGGCTTTTCCTTGTCGTTGGCATGAATCACATGACTTCACAAGATCTTGTGCATCTCGGTAAATAGTAGGCCAAAAGAAGCCGGCATCAAACACCTTCTTAGCCATGAGATTAGCACCGTGGTGACCACCCGTGGGTCCCTCATGGCAAGCTCTAAGGATGTTAGAAGCTTCGGTGCCAAATACACAACGTCGGATAATTTGATCCGCACAAGTTCGAAACAAGTAAGGGTCGTTCCAAAAGTAGAACTTGACGTCACGAAAGAATTTCCATTTTTCTTGAGTCGTCATAATACCCTTGATGATGAAGTTACCCGCATGGTAATTTGCAAAGTCCGCAAACCATGGGGTGGAAGAATCAAGCTTAGACTTCACTACACCAAGTGTATCGAGCGGAAATGTTTCGGTGATTTCCTTGGGCTCGTAAACACTTTGGTGAGGATCTTCCAAACAAGAAAGATGATCGGTCGCTAGATTCTCGGCTCCTTTTTTGTCAACAATTTTGTGGTGAAATTCTTGAAGGAGGAGAATCCAACAAAGTAATCTCGGCTTTGCATCTTGTTTAGCCATGAGATACTTGATAGCCGAATGATCCGTATACACTATGCATTTCGTCATGACGAGATAAGGTCGAAATTTCTCAAATGCATACACCACGGCAAGGAACTCCTTCTCCGTTGTAGTGTATTTAAGTTGAGCCTCGGTCATCGTCTTGCTAGCATAGTGAATAGGCAAGAAGTGATTTTCATGACGTTGCCCCAATACGGCCCCAATAGCGTAATCACTAGCATCACACATGAGCTCAAAGGGGAGGTTCCAATTGGGAGCAACAAGAATGGGAGCTTCGGTAAGTTTCCTCTTAATGATTTCAAAGGCTTGTACACAATCTTCGTCAAAGACAAACGTGCCTCTTTTTCAAGAAGATATGTAATGGGTCGAGAGATCTTTGAAAAATCCTTGATGAATCGACGATAAAAGCCCGCGTGGCCTAGAAAACTCCTAACTCCCTTAACGGTTTTGGGATGAGGTAATTTGGCGATGACGTCTACCTTAGCTTGATCTACCTCAATCCCCGCTTTCGAGACCTTGTGCCCTAAGACGATTCCACTCTTAACCATAAAATGACACTTTTCCCAATTTAGCACAAGGTTGGTTTCCTCACAACGTTTCAACATTCTCTCAAGATTCGACAAACACAAAGTGAACGAATTACCAAACACGGAAAATTAATCCATGAAAACTTCCATCGTCTTCTCGATCATATCATGAAAAATAGCCATCATGAACCTTTGAAAGGTTCCCGGTGCATTGCAAAGTCCAAATGGCATTCTACGATAGGCAAACGTTCCATATGGACACGTAAACATAGTTTTTTCTTGATCACGAGGATCGATGGGAATTTGGAAGTAACCGGAAAAACCATCTAAAAAGCAATAGAAATCGTTTGCCGTAAGACGCTCCAACATTTGGTACATGAAGGGCAAGGAAAAATGGTCTTTTCGAGTGGCTTCATTCAACTTACGATAGTCAATGCACACTCTCCATCTGGTCACGAGTCTAGTGGGAATTAACTCGTTGGCATCGTTTGGCACAACGGTCATTCCTCCCTTCTTAGGGACACAATGAATAGGACTCACCCAAGGGCTATCGGAAATAGGGTAAATCATTCACGCGTCAAGGAGTTTAAGGACCTCCTTTTTGATGACGTCGTGAATTTTGGGGTTTACCCTCCTTTGACATTGGATTGCGGGCTTGTAATCCTCCTCCATCAAGATTTTGTGGGTACAAAACTTGGGATCGATTCCCTTAATGTCGGATAACTTCCACGCAATTGCCCCTTTGTGATCCTTTAGAACATCGACAAGTGCGGTTTTTTCATCATTTGAAAGTTCCTTCGCAATAATAACCGGCAACTTGTCGCCCTCCTCCAAATAGACATATTCGAGATGAGGAGGTAAATCTTTCAACTCGAGGATAGGTGGTTCCTCAAGTGAATTGGGCTCGATACTCATAACCTCCTCGGGTGGAGGAAATGGGAAATCGTTAAGAAAATCCTTGATAATCGAGAAGTCCTCATTGTTGTCGAGGTCTTCGTTACAAGTACGTGGAACATCGAATTCTTCCAACGTAAAACCACCACCTTCAAATGGAGTGAAGGTTGGTGTCGAATTATCAAGAATTGGATCTAACATAGTGGGATTGCCACTAGTTTCTTCATCACCAAAACCTAGAACTTCTTGTGAAAATTCCTCGCAAACCACGTCGATCATATCAACGAGGTTTATGGTTGCAATGGAATAAACATGAGAAATTTGAGAGTTTTGAGTTGCGTTTATAACAAGTTCCTCGTCGTTGAAACGTAAGGTGATCTTTCTAGCATGAACATCGATCAAAGCCATAGACGTATCTAAAAACGAAAGACCTAAAATGAGAGGAACTTGAGGATCCGTGGGTATATCAACAACGATAAAGTCTACGGGAGTAGAACTTCCCCACTTTCACAAAAACGTCTTCCGCCAATCCACATGCGGGAATCGTGGAATGGTCGGCCAACTCGATAGACATTAGTGAAGGAGTAAGATTAGGAAGATTGAGCGACTTAAAGATTGCAAGTGGCATCAAGTTAATGCTAGCACCAAGATCGGCCAAGGCGAAGCATTCCTCCATATCTTGGATTGCACATGGAATCAAGAATTTACCGGGATCACCGACTTTTTGAGGTATGCGATTAAGATAAAGCGACGAACAACTAGACAATTGGTGCAATTTCTCCTTGTTGTTCAACATACTCTTAAAGTTAGCGGCAAATCGAGGTATCATGACCAAAGCATCGGCGAAACTCACATTAAAGTGAAAATCACGAAACATTTTCATAAAAAGCTCAAATTGATAATTGTCGCGCTCTTGACGTTTCTCCTTCCTAAGTCTTGATGGATAGGGCAAAGGTGGTGTGGGTTGAGGCATAGGCATAGCCTTTGGAATCTCGGGTTCCAATGTTGGTAAAGGGTCAACCGTAGGTGTGGCATGAGCGGTACTTCGTGGGATTGGGACATGCTCCTTTTGGACCACCACCTCGGGTTCTTCCTCAATTGCTTCCTCCGTAGGAGCAATTGGTTGAGGAGTCAGTTCCTTAAGTGTCTTACCACTACGTGTGGTAATCACTTTCATCTCACCCTTAGGGTTGGATACGGTGTTGCTAGGAAGACTACTCAAAGACGGTTTACAAATTATTGCCTCAAACATAGACGAGATTTTATCTTCAAACACGGATTGCCTCTTCTCGGCTTTAATCATTTCTTGTTTAATCTCATGTTGCCCTTGTTCCATTTTTTGTTAGTTTTGTTGTAACCTAGTGACATTTCCTTCCATCTTGTTGGTGTGGATCTGAAGTTCATTAGCTAACTCATTTTTCAACTCTCTCTTCAAGTCGTTCTTAAACTCGGATCTTAGGCTAATGATTTCTCTTTGAATATTGTCAAACCTAGCATCATTCCCATTAGCGTATTCAACAAATTCATTTGGAAGATCTTTCAAAGTTTGCAACCTTTGTTGTTGTTTTCAAAATCATTTTGATTCTTGTTTGAAACTTGATTATTAGCCCCTTGATTACCATAATTTCCTTTGTTGAAATTGTTTTTGAAACCAACTTGATTGTTGCGATAGTTGTTGTTAGCATTTTGATTTGAACTAAAACCCGGTGGAGTCAATTGATTAGAGCGGGAAACTTGACCGTTTTGGTTGTAATTTCCCGTGGCCGCGTAGGCACTCGAAGTGTTACCACCGTTGGTAATGCACTCGGAGAAATCATGACCTCCACCACAATACATGCACGAAACCTCAACCGCTTTAGCCGTAGCGGGAGCACTTGGTTCACTAACCTTAAACTCAATCAAAAGTCCTTTTAGCTTATCAAAAATCTTGTTTTCCAAGTTCGCCTCAATTTGGCAAGCATCGATGGTAGTAGACAAAGAAGGTGAAGCCGAAGACGAAGCCTTACGAACACTAGACGTGCTACGAGGACTATACACCTTAGATCTATTCTCAATTATCACCAAAGCTTCCTCAACCGTTTTACACAAAAAATTACCACCCGCGGCGGCATTTAAATAATCCCTTTCATGATCATTAAGTCCATTGTAAAACGTGTCAATTTGATGCAAGTCGGAAAAACCATGATGAGGACATTCATGTAACATCTCCTTAAACCTATTCCAAGCCGTTGAAAAACTTTCATTAAACTCTTGTGAAAACTTTGAAATCTCGTTTTTCAAGTGCGTAGTCTTAGAGGGCGGAAAAAATTGGTTCACAAACTTAGACACGAGATCCTTCCACGTCAATATAGAATTGGGTGGCTCTTTCTCTAACCAAATTTTAGCGGGCCCCGCTAAGGAATACGGAAAAAGCATCATCTTAATCGAGTCATTCGAGACATCCTTAAACTTGCAAGTGGCGGTAAGACGATTGAATTGGCGGATATGGTTGTGTGGATTGTCCTTCTCATCACCATGGAATTTGTTGTTTTGGATCATCGACAACAAACCCGTTTTCACCTCAAAATTCTCCGCAAGGATAGCGGGAATCACAATAGCCTCTCCATAACCCTCGGTGGGTACTTGAAGTAACTCCATCATAGTTCGATTCGCCATGGTTGGTGCTTCTCTTACAATGGGTTCGTCAATAGGAGACTCCTCACTAGAAATATTGGGAGTGGGAGTTTTGTTCTTTCGTTTACGTGCACGTCTTGCTTGATTACGAGTTAGCATAAACGTCACGTACAACGAGGGGACGAGCAAAGAAGATTCTTTTTGGTGTTTTGTATTTTTCAATTTTTTTGTGGTTTTTGATTGTATTAACCTTTTTGGATTTTGGTAAATGTATTAAGTAGACACAAATCTAAAAATCTCCTCCTTAATCAATTCTCTTGATTAAAGAAGCCTCAAGGAATGAAAACGATCACGTGAAGTGAACGCCTTCGATGACTTTAGAACTTTGGTGGAACACCAAAACGTTCAAGAGGGTTAATCAATGAAACCAAGAACATATATATGATACTTAGTAATACTTTGGGCGGCAAAACCCTCGATTAGCTCTCAAAATCAAATACTCACAAGCAAGCGGGGAAACGAGGCGGCGCGAAGCACTTAAGAGCCTTTTTCCTTAGGATATATTTTATAATATCCGCCTTATACCCACCTTATAGTTTGTATTTTTCAAGATTGAGCTTCACGAAAGTATTTATCTATTTTTGCCTTTTTCTTTGGTTTGAGATTCAAATACAATGATTGGGTAATGACCTCCCAAGTCAAGGTTGTGATTTCTCACGTATTTGGAGTACTTGTGTATTTATTGTTCTACGTATACAATATAGTAATAGTATTCACACAAAAATCGAAAACCGATAATACGTATTAGTAGAGTGCTACTAATACAAATACTATTTTGTTTAGTATATACAAACAACAATTCCAAATCAAAACACAACACGCCTCCCCGGCAGCGGCGCCAAAATGATGCAGTGGTTTTACTACTCTTTAGGAAAAGAGAGCAAAAAGGGTAAGCACGACGATTTAGGAAAACCGTGTGTAAATGACCCTAAAATGAGTTCGTTCTCAAGGAGGCTAGTGTGTTATGTGTGTGGTAATTTGGATTACTTTGTGATTATATTTGTGAGAAAGAAAAATAGAAATGAGATTAGAAGAGAAAGACGGTTACGAAGACGGATTAAACTAAGACGAAAAAGGTGTACACGTAAAACCGTAAAAAGCACTAAAATTAAAATTTTACCCTAAAAATTACCAAAAATCACTAAAAATCCACAAAAATATTCTAAGAGTTTACAAAAAATCCAAACTTGCCAAAACCTTTTAATTAATTAAATAATGACTTTTTAAGGCTAATTAAAGCCCTAAAAATCAATATTAACTATTAAAAAGTCCCAAACAAGATTTAAAAGTTTGTAAACCTCAAAAATACCCTAATTAAGATAAAAAGTATTTTTCAAAATTTTAAAACCACTAAGAACTATTTTTAAACAATTAAAAACTATTAAAATCAATTAAAACTTAAATTAATTCTAGAAAATAATTAAAAGACTCTAAAAATATTTGGAAAGTTGCAAAATTCCTAATTAAGTGTCTACAATCTAGGAAAAATATAAAAACTTAGAAAATCAGACTTTTAATTTTTAACAATAAAATAATATTAAAATATTATTAAAAATCCAAAAATCATAAAAAATTCTAAAAACTTGCAAACTAGCTTAATTTAACCTAAATAACTCAGAAATGAAAGTGAATTTACCTAAATACCCTTAATGGGCCTAGAAAATGGGCTAAACCCAAAACAGATCACTATTGGGCCAAATTTGGGCCCAATATAAAAAAGTGTCCAAAATAAGCCCAAAAAGCACTACTTGACTCAAAATTTGATTTTAAACAACTTTTTCCAAAGGTCCAAAAGCTGAAAGTGTGAAATAAGCTAGCTTATACCAAACAACTTATTCTTAATGGGCTTTTTGGCCCATTAAGCTATAAGCCAATGCCATAAGCTGAAATTAGACACACAAGCTTCTTTTGTCCTAAATAAGACTTCTGTAAAAAGAAATTTGAAATAAGCCCAAGGAATAAGCCTGAAAATGCAATAAGCAATCTACAGAAAACCACAAAATAGTCGTTTTTGAGTTCTAGGCCACCCCAAGTGCTGATTCAAGTTCCTATAGCTTTCAAATGACTTAATTAAGCAAAATCAACACTGAGTTTTCAAATAAGTTGACTCAATAAGCTGGAAAAAGCAAATAAGCACTTATGTAAAAGTCAAATAAGTTGGTTTTCTAGTAAAAAGTCAAAGTCAAAGTCAAAGTCCAATAAGCTCCAGACTAATCAAATGGGTCAAATAATGAAGATCTATCACAAAAAATAAGTTGTTACAAGTCTGGATAAGCTAAATAGCTTTTTGATAAGCTGAGTTCAATTTTACACTAGCAGGGGCTAGTTTTGGGTGTTAAGTAGTGGAAACTTTTTCCACTGCTTGACTTGTTTGACTTTTTGTCTTTAGTGACTTTTTTGGAGATTTAGATTACACAAAGGAACCCAAGTTATCTTTGGATCAAAAGGAGTCAAGAACAATCAAAATATCACAACCACAAACACCCAATTGATACAGTTTAATCAATAAAGTACCAGATCTAGCACAGACATGAACAAGTAAGCCGTTTAGGTTCAAAAATCAATTTTAGCACAAATCAGCCAGCCAAATTCAACCAAATGCATACACAAGCTATATTAAACTCAAATAAGCAAGTCTAAACAGGTTTCATGCAATGATTTAAAGAATTAAGCAAGATTCAAGCTAATGAATGTTACTGATGAACACTAACACATGCAGTTTTTCACTTTGCTGATGTATTTGACACACCAGCCAGATTCAACACCTCAGATCTATCAAGTATGTTATATTAATGATGTTTAAACAGCTTTTATCCCTAAACATGCATAAACTCTAGGTTTTCCCAAAATTTTAGGTCAAAAACAGCAACTCAATAAGTTATAGCACAATCTTTGATTCAAGGTTTCAAACCACAAAACTAGCAGCAAAACACTCTCAAACAAGTGTATATCAGATATAGAGCACAAACGCAAACTTCCTCAAACACAATAACAAGATTCAATCACAAACAGGTAATCCCAAACACCCCTTTATCTTTTCAAATCCAAATTTAAACAAGAAAAAGTGACATTTTAGACCACCCAAGTGCTGATTAACACAATAACAGATGAGAACAACAGATTCAAGCAAGATTAAGCCACAAAATACACAAGAACATAGGCAACACTCAAATATCACAAATATCCAAAATATTTTCAGATTTTGAGATTAAGGGTGTGTACCTCATGGATGTACATCCACACCCACGAATATTGAGCTTATGTGCTAGCGAGAACAAGCACAAGCTTCCACAACAAAGCCTGCTAAGAATCAACAAAGTTAGAAGCACAATTATAAAATCAGAAAGATGAAAAATCCTTGATTGATGCAACTCTTGTCCTCCACACTGGATTATCCCCAAGTTATAAGCTTCACCACACCTTGATAACACAATATCAGGGTGCTATGATCAGCCCTATAGCCCAAAAATTCCAAGATAGACCAAGATCTTAGCAAAATATCAAGAAATTGTGGAAAATGTGCAAACTTTTGCACACTCCTCTTTTGAAAACAGATTTTTGATTCAAGAATAATGAACAAAGAACAACAATAAACAGGTTATAACAATGGCCCTTGAGCTTTCTTCAACATTTCAAACTCATTTCATTAATATTGAAAAGAATTTACAGAAAAGTGAACTTAGGAAAATTCAAGAGCAAATTCTAAATGACAGCCTAAATGCCTTTATATAGGCTACAAGTAACTACTACAAAGCATAAAAAACGTAACCCTAAGTGCTTGATCTTCCAAATATGCCCTTGTATAATTTGAAAACCTTGGACTCATGTGATGTTTCCTTGGACGTTTGTGGAGTAGATAGCTGTTGGAATTTGATCTAAGGGCTCAAACAAAGCTTAAAATGTAAGCTTGTATATGGATGGTTGATTCTCTGGCTTGTTTTGGTAGTTTCCTCAAGAGAGTTGGCAGGGGAATCTTGTGTGGCCCTTGGGGGTGATGTGGCAAGTGATTTAAAAGTTGGGTTATGATTAGAAGACCACTAATCATAATTCTGGAGGTGATGGATGCTTAATTATTGCTTAATCAGTAATCCCCAATTCGTGTTCTTGAGTAAATAGTAACAAGTTTAATCTGATTTGGGTTTTAAAAGTCATGTTAAGCGCCAAATATTAAACTAATCAAAGATTAGTTATAACCGGTTTTAAGTGGAGGGTGACATGGAGGATTGGTGGGATTTCATTGGTCGAGAGAGTGAGTGGGGCACGTGTCACCCCTTCACTAGCCTAGGTAAATATCTTGTCTTGGCAGCTTTGGTCCTTCACTTTCCTTTCTTCTTTCACTTTGTGTTTAAGTATAGAAAACTGAATTTCCTTTGTAAATAAACTTTCAGTTTTCACACTTTGGCCACAAATACTTTTCTAAAGTATTTTTAGGGGTAATTCTTTCCATTTTGTGATTCTTGAGGGGCTGTTTTGGCATTTTGTTGATGGATAATGGTCTTGACTTGCATATTTGATATTTTGGAGGACTGAATTTGCCAAGTCATAATGATTGAGGGATCATTTTTGCCAAATGTTGAAAGTTAAGGGTCCTTTTTGTAAATTTGGGATTTTCAAAGGACCAAACTTGTAATTTCTTGTACTTTGAAGGACTTCATGATATATTTGACTTTGTGGAGGATAATGGTTGACAATTTAGCTTTGTTGAGGGGCTAAACTTGCCAATTCTTCAAAGTAGAGGGTCCTTTTTGTAATTTTGACAAACTTTAGGGACCAAACTTGTAATTATGAGGATACAAGGGTATAAAGTGTCAATTCTTCCATATTGGAGGACCCTTCTTCATAATTCTTCAAATCTTCAAGGGTTTATCTTGGGAAAGTCTTCATTAGGGCTTGGTTCATTGTGCGGCTTCGTTTCCCGCGTTCGTTTTTGCATGATTCTTGTGATCTTTTGTCATTTTCTCAATATCCGTACCTAAAATACACAAGCAACAAACACAAGCATATATATGGGCATTTTGATGATATTTAATGCATTTTAAGCCCTATTTGGACGATGAGACTATGTATAAAAGCAGTCTCATCAAGCTTACATAAATTATTTTATAAAATAAAATATACTTAAAGTCCCCAAAAGTTTCCAATATTTATAATTAATTTATAAATTACAGTTTTAGTCCTTATGGTTTAGGTTTTATTTAAGTTTTACTAAATAAAAATGGAATAAGGGTTTAGGGCTTGTTTAAGTTTCGGATAAGTGCACAACTAGTCCCTCCGTATTTCTATTCAAGTAAAACTTTCGGATTTTACATTTTTGGTACCTAGGGCTTGTAATACTTTCAGGTTATGGCAGAAATAGTCCCTCTAATTATAATTAGCTTTTATAAATTTCATTAAATGGCAAAAACAGTCCATAGGGTTTCTATAAGTTTCGGCTTATTACAAAATTGTCCTTAGGTTTATAAAACGACAAAATAACTTTAGGAAACTTACAAAAATGGTCCTTAGGGTTTAATATGTCACATATGACATTTATTAAGCCCTATACTTTTGGTTATTTACAATATTAGTCCTTGTGCTTAATAGTTTATCAAAATTAGTTTCAAATGTCACGGTTTTAGTCCCTAAGTTTCTTAAATTTTAATTTTTAGTCCAAAAGTTTTTATAAGTTATATTTTTGTTATAAAAACTTTATTTAAATATTTAAAATATTAAATGGGCTCATTAAATGGACTAAAAGAACTAATAGGATATCTAGTGGGCCTAAACATATTTTAAGTCCACTAATATAATAACATTAGTTAAATGGGCTTTCAAAACATTAATTGGGCTTAAACATATTTTTAAGTCTACTAATATACTAAGATTAGTTAAATGGGCTTAATGGGCCATTGAAATTATACGGCTATAAGGTATTGGGCTTATTGGGCCCAAATACAAATATCTAGATTTATTACATGTTTCCAATATTCATTCTAAGTCCCAAAAAGTAACATATAGCCCACGGCTATATTATTTTTCCCATGTATTCCTATCATAAGATTTATACTTTTTACATGATTATTAAGTTAGGTTAAGGTCTTAACACAAGATCTAGGTCTAACATAAACATGCATGTTCATTAGAAACCCATCCATTCATGTTTATAGCTCACGGCTATATTTTCCACACAAGATGTTTTCATGATTTTTAGTAGTTCATTTTACATATGTAAACACATATTCCAATCATTAAAACTTGTTACACCATTAATTGATGTACATATAAATAAGCCGGGACCTTCAAGGTCATGGTTTTCTAGTTTTGTGAGTTACAAAAGATTACCCATATGACTTATGTTCATAAATTTAACCAAAAGTCCCAAAAATGGAACTTATAGCCCAAAGCTAAATATAAATCCATAGAAGGGTTTATATGATTTTCACCAAGTTTAAAATAGGTAAAAAGTGATAGGTTTCTTATCAAAAAGTTTTTAAGCATGTCTCATGGTATTCCAAAAATATGCCGTGACATATGTGGTCATGGTTTTATCAAATCTTGGTTTTTAAACAAGTTCATTATATGTGTTTATTAGGTGGATGATTATGCATGCGAGTAAAAATGAAGAAAGCATAATAAGTGATACCTTCTAGTTATTTTTACCAAGGAAGATCTAAGGAACATTGGAGATTAGTGTTCTTAATCTTGATGAAGATGAAAACCATAAACAATCCAAGCCGTGACCTATGTAGATTCGGCTAGGTTTTATATGTGTTGATATGAGAATCAAGTTGGTAAAGATACTAGTAAATGATTGATAGTAAAGAGAATGAAGACAAGGATCTGGAAGTTAATGTGTTTTGGAGGTATATGGATCTCAATCCGTATGATTGAGGGTGAAAGGGATAGAGAGAGTTTGAGATTGGTTTTTTGCATGAAGAAATGAATGGGGGTGGGGATATAGACGGCTAGAGGGAGAGAGAAGTGGGGGGGGGGGAATCTTATAGGGAGGATTTATAATGCCAAGTGTTGTGTATCTTGGCAAAAACAAGAAAACCCCTTACTATTCTCTATACATGCCGTGTGAGGGTGACCCAAATAAGGGATAAGTTGCCAAGTGTAAGGCCTTGTGTTGTGTGGGTTGAAGCAAGGAGGGTATAAGGGTAATTTCCAAGGTTTGCATGAATGTGTATGTATGCATGTATGCCTATACACGGCTACATAATGACAAGAGTGTAGAAGTGTTAATTTGTTAAGTGTTGTGTATAAGCACAAGTGCATGCATTATTATTATTAGGCCACATTTACTTACAAGGTATAGTGTTATGCAATTATTTGCAACAAGATAGAATGCAAGAGTATAAGTACACAATGGACATGTTCACATATTTTATAGGAATGTAACACATGAGAAAATGTTCTAGCATTATTGGGTACAAATTTATTATATTTTATCATGGTGAAATCATGGAGTTTACAACACCACCCCGTTATTTTAGCTTTGTCCTCAAAGCTATTAAAGCGTGCCATCTATTAAGTGAATAGATGTCATAGATCTAAAAGTTCGCGTCAGACATGCTAAAAAACGAATAGTGAAAACAATGCGAAGAGATCTTTATCCAGATCGCACTATGCATCCGATTGAGCAGTATTTGGATGCTGCAACCACTACGGATGGACATAAAGCAATGCAAAGAGATCTTTATCCATATCGAACTATGAATCCGATTGAGCAGTATTTGGATGCTGCTACCACTACGGATGGACAGAAAGCAATGCAAAGAGATCTTTATCCGGATCGCACTATACATCCGATTGAGCAGTATTTGGATGCCGCTACCACTACGGATGGACAAGAAGCAATGTAACGAGATCTTTATCTGGATCTCTCTATACATCCAATTGAGCAGTATTTGGATGCTGCTACCACTACGGATGGACATGAAGCAATGCAAAGAGATCTTTATCCGGATCACACTATACATCCGATTGAGTAGTATTTGGATGCTGATACCACTACGGATGGATAGGAAGCAATGCAAAGAGATCTTTATCCGGATCGTACTATACATCCGATTGAGCAGTATTTGGATGCTGCTACCACTACAGATAGGGGTGTGATTCGGGTTGACCCGGTCGGGTTCGGGTCAACTCGGGTCGGGTCAAGTCGGGTCAAGGGTAAAAAATATATAACCCGAACCCGAGTCTAATTAGAACTCGGGTCACTCGGGTTCGGGTCAATTCGGGTCGGGTCAACTCGGGTCGGGTCAACTCGGGTTCGGGTCAACCCGAGTTTGAGGAAAAAGTGTAAAAAGTGGCCTAATTTTGTACTAAAACAATGTAAAAAGTCTAATTTTAGTCGGGTCAAGTCGGGTTGGTCGGGTTCGGGTCAACTCGGGTCGGGTCAAGTCGGGTCAAGGGTAAAAATATATAACCCAAACCCGAGCCTAATTAAAACTCGGGTCAATTCGGGTCAACCCGAATTGACCCGAATACGCTTTTGGACCCGAGTGACCCGACCCGAATATGATTATTCGGGTTCGGGTTTGGGTCGGGTTCGGGTTCGGGTCGGGTCAACTTTTTTGACACCCCTAACTACAGATGTGCTTACAAGGGCTTTTTCAACGGGGTCATGGTCACGTCCTTCCAAGAGCTAGGAGAGGGCCAATGGTGTTGTGGTTGTGGTTAGGATGGCAAATCCACTGCAAAAGGGTTTTTGTTATGAGGAGGACACGCTAGCATGTTTTATATGCTAGGGAAGCTGGGAAAGCTGGGAGAGCTGGGAGAGCTGGGGATGCACTATTCCTGCATCCCTCTCACTGGTGAAAGATATGTTATATCTCCACACCCAATGGTGAAAAATTGTGGAAAAGAATTTTTTTTCAACCAGTACCCCTCCTGTGTCAACAACTATACGCGGAAGACTTGCTGATATACTTCAAGCATGTGGGATGCAAGCATTAGCTTATGGCATTTAAGCTCTACTTAGCGGAATGATTAAGATTATTGTTAATGTTGATTGGGCAGGAAGTTGCAAAGAATCTGCTTCATTCGTAGCGGGGCTGGGAGAAAGAGGCGTAGAAAAGAAGTACCTCAAATGTTGGAAATAAAAGAAGATACCAAAAATAAAGAAGTTCACATCTTGTGGGATGCTGCAAGGGTCATGCGTCCACTATTATTGGTTCAAAATTTGCACAAATTTTGACTTCTAAGGAAAGGAAGTCATTCCTTCCGAGGTTTGTTGGATGATGGTATTGTCGAACTAATTGGACCTGAAGAGGGAAAAAGGTTTGTCCAAAAGCATGGGGCATCCAATATCTATTTTCGAGGGATGTCGAAGGCAGCCCTAAAAAATACACCCATTGTGAGTTGGACATGTATTTTAGGTTTAAGGTTGCCTAAGATGGCAAACATAACCCCACAAAATTCACCCATTGTGAGTTGGACATGTCTTTTAGGTTTAAGGTTGCCTAAGATGGCAAACATAACCCTACAAAATACACCCATTCTATGACAATCCGTCAATTTATGGTTGATATTTTATTCTCAAGTATTATTTAAAAACATTATTTTAATGTTATATTATGAACTCACTCATTTCTGGGAAGAAATTTGGATTTACGTCTTGAAGTAGCATCGACTACGTCTAAACCGGAGGATTCTACGTTACGTGCTTACGTTTACATACACCGTTTTGGTGACAGTCCGACACTTCAGGAAATAAATTTATCCGTGAATATTATTTTGAGATTTTAAATTTGTGTTGGTTCATAAACTCACAAATTTACGAGAAGAGATTAGGACTTACGATTATAATTTAGCGTCCTTTACGACTAATCCGGAAACCTTAGGATTACGTATTTATGTTTTTGAACTCCATTTTTGATGAGACAATTTTTATTAGATTGGTTTTGTGCCGTTGATAATTTATAAAAACGTTTTTCGTAAAACGACCCGAGGGCACGTAAATCGAGGAAACTAGAATCGAGAAGTACCCGTAAATTAGTGGGATGAGACAAGTTTACACTTGCCTCACCCCACCATGAGATGGCTAAAGCTTAGCCAACACACTTGAGTTGTGTCAACTTTACATGAAAAGACTAGGACACTTGTCCTAATCTTTACACCAAACTAGCAACCTAACAAAACCATTCAACATTAAACCACTTCCTCACTTTTCTACATGCAAAACAACTGACAAATCTCTCTTGTTCTCTCTCTATGAACGTCCCATATACCCTCATAAACCACCATTTGATCAAAAATTCAACCATGAATCATGTGTTTAACTTGCACAAGATGAAAACCCTTTGAAGATATGAAGATTGGAGGTGATCTTAACATGTGAAAAGGAGTTTTCATGGAGGTCTTTGGGCTGATTTTCAAGAAGGAGTTTAGGGCTGATTTTATGGAGGTGTTCATCCATTTGAAGGACTCAAGAAGTTGTCTTTTAGGTTTAAGGTTGCCTAAGATGGCAAACATAACCCTACAAAATACACCCATTCTGTGACAATCCGTCAATTTATGGTTGATATTTTATTCTCAAGTATTATTTAAAAACATTATTTTAATGTTATATTATGAACTCACTCATTTCTGGGAAGAAATTTGGATTTACGTCTTGAAGTAGCATCGACTACGTCTAAACCGGAGGATTCGACGTTACGTGCTTACGTTTACATACACCGTTTTGGTGACAGTCCGACACTTCAGGAAATAAATTTATCCGTGAATATTATTTTGAGATTTTAAGCTTGTGTTGGTTCATAAACTCACAAATTTACGAGAAGAGATTAGGACTTACGATTATAATTTAACCTCCTTTACGACTAAACCGGAAACCTTAGGATTACGTATTTACGTTTTTGAAATCCATTTTTGATGAGACAATTTTTATTAGATTCGTTTTGTGCCGTTGATTCATAATTTATAAAAACGTTTTTCGTAAAACGACCCGAGGGCACGTAAATCGAGGAAACTAGAATCGAGAAGTACCAGTAAATTAGTGGGATGAGACAAGTTTACACTTGCCTCACCCCACCATGAGATGGCTAAAGCTTAGCCAACACACTTGAGGTGTGTTAACTTTACATGAAAAGACTAGGACACTTGTCCTAATCTTTACACCAAACTAGCAACCTAACAAAACCATTCAACATTAAACCACTTCCTCGCTTTTCCACATGCAAAACAACTCACAACTCTCTCTTGTTCTCTCTCTATGAAAGTCCCATATATCCTCATAAACCACCATTTGATCAAAAATACAACCATGAATCATGTGTTTAACTTGCACAAGATGAAAACCCTTTGAAGATATGAAGATTGGAGGTGATCTTAACATGTGAAAAGGAGTTTTCATGGAGGTCTTTGGGCTGATTTTCAAGAAGGAGTTTAGGGCTGATTTTATGGAGGTGTTCATCCATTTGAAGGACTCAAGAAGTTGCCTTGCTTAAGTTGAAGATTTGGTAACAAGGAACCAAGCCTTGTTCATCAAAATCCCATCTTTTCATCATCTTGGTGGTATAGAGATTATTTCTCCCTATCATCTTGTTATTTTGAATATGTAATCTTGTATTTTATTCATTTATGTATATTTATATGATGATGAATGATGGTCAAAATATTATGTGGGGATTTGGTGTGGATAGATTTGGTTAAAAAGATTGAAAACTACAAGAAACGATGTTAAAATCTTGCTTAAAATAGTAGGCTGTATAAAACAGTAAAGAACCTTATGATAAACTGATCAAATGGTATAGATAAATTTATATACAGTAAGTATTAGGACTTGTACACATGTGAGAGTTGGCCATGCAATGGAATCATTATAATGAGTGAGATATGATCAAAACAAAATTAGTATACCAATCTGAATAGTCTGTTTTGTAGGGACTGTTAAGGATACTTAGACATGGATTGAGCAGTAGCTATAACTAAATTATTTGTAGCACATAATATGAAGTTTATGTCATCCAAAAATGAGATTCTATCTCCTTATAGAACTTAAGATATGATAAAAATGGTGAAAGTGAAACTAAAAATCAGATTTTGTGAAATTAAAGTTTAATACTATTATATAAGCACTCAAATAATATAGTATAAAATGTGAAATTAAAACCCACTAACTTATATATTACATTTATATAAATATGTATAAGGATAAGTAAATAGACATTTTATAAAAATGATAGTTTGGTAAGTTTCATAAGTTATAAAAACTATAAACATGATTTTTACGTCTTTTCGGCTAATACCGTAAAATTAACGTTTTTCGTCAATTAAAACTTAGAGGGGTCGGACCCGTCTAATGTACACTTTTTAAAAGTCATATACTGATATATAAGTACCTAATACAAGTAAAAACCGATAAAACCCGAACTATATAACATATGGACATTAACGGGCTAAGTTAGCATTATTGGACTAATAATCCAACTAAATGGGCTAAACACTTATAAATTTACTTATTGGGCTTAACCCACTTGGGCCATACATGTAAAGTATAATACAGATATTAAAAGTATAATTGGGCTAATGAAAAGTATTGGGCTTGTAATAGGCTTATTGGGCCTAAAACATGTAAATAAGTAAAACTAGTAAACTAGTATAAAAGTTACCAATACATAACACTAAAATGAGTGAATGAGAATGTATAAACCCACTTGATTATCATCATATATATAAAATCATCATATGTATACATAATTGTTATTTTTATAAAGTCATTGGACAAGAGTCTAAGACGAGTATTATTTGTCTAGGTTTCCGTGATTGAAGCACGTACCGTACGTCCGAATTACCGATAACCCGCCTTCCCACATCAACGTGAGTTCATAGCCTCGCACTCTTTTAAATATTTTTATGAAATTTTTTATAAACCTGCGAGGGAGATAACATGTTAGTTTTGATAAAATAGGACACCATTTGTCCCAATTGTTTGTTTATTGATTTGGACCCGAATGATTGTATGACCCGATGAACGAATATATGACCCGATAAATGAAATGAAATGGATTATTAAAGTTAGGTTATGTCACTAAAAGTCCCATTAGCATGATGTGTGAAATACCGGGATTTGGTAGACGCTTATGCATATAATAGTACTATTTGGGGAAGATCACCCCAGTTCGCGCCTTGACGGTTGATCCCCGTCGTGCCATATTGATTAGTAAGCGAATTTATGTATGAGAAGATTTACATAAGTGTGATTATTGTGACGACACGCTAATTTAGATGGGCAAATTGAGTTTCGGGTTAGCTACTCGTTGTTTGTTATAGTAAGGTAGCAATGTCATGCGGCTTATAATAATCCAATAACGAAAATACTGCTTTATGCATTGAATTACAATATATTGCCTGACTAGCAATACAGGGTCTTATTATTGATATTATGTTCGTGTTTTGGTTTTATATAACCATATCCATATAACGGTTTTTATTTAACTTTATACAGCGTTATAAAACGTATTGTATGATGTTTTTACGACATTGGTTCGTATAATGGTTTTGAAGGCAACAACCTATATTATGATTTTGACAAGGATTTGTGTAAAATGTTTTTGGCCTATTTTATGGCCTACTACAGGGATTTGTACAAAATGATTTTCGGTAATAATTATATACCGATGATATATTAATGGTTTTATTAAACTCTATGAATTCACTCGGCGTATTCGCTGACCTTTTCTTTTAACATGTTTTTATCTCAGGTACTTGAAGGTAATTTCCGGGAAGACAACAAGAATTCATGGCCCGCACTTAAATAATAATTTCCATTCAAATGCTTCGTAAAACTTGTATGAAATACTATGACTTGGGACCTATGTAAATTTGATACTTATGAATGGAAATGTTTTATTATTAAACGACGCGATTTTTAAGCGTTGTCTATGATGTGAGTAATGTGCTATCTCGTAACACCAACGAGTCTTCCGCTATATTGAATTGTGCAAATTTGGGGGTGTTACAGTTTGGTACCAGAGCTCTCGTTATAGAGAACGAAAGATTTTTAAAACCAAGGTTTTGAATAAAACATTTCAAAATCTTTTAACTATAAACATTTTTCTAAAAATGTCTAAAAATCTTTTAACTATAACGGTGCCGAAGAATTCCCGAGTTACCGACAAGGCCAGACTGAGAAGTGTTATTTTAATATATATCTATATATATAACTTGGATTATGTATATATGATGTAATTTGATTACATGATTGTTTGATGATTATTTTTATATTTATACGAGGTAGATTGTCACAAGGAACCTTAACTCCCCTAGCGAATCAATCGAAGCTATTCCCGTAGGAATTCTTGCTATTCTAGATCTAAACCAAGTTGTGGATATTTATGATCCCAACAAATGGTTGATATTCGTAGAAATGTTGGTATTAGATGATTATGATACTAAAGAAGAATTGGCGAGATTAAACTGATATCGATATCATGACGATCTTTCCTGATAGAGTGGAGTTTGACAAAACGTTACAACCTAGAAAGATGTCATCTGATTCATTGTCACCCAATTCTTAAATTTTAAATCGAAAGGGTGAATGTTGCACTTGAGGCTGTCATTGGAGCCTTTACCCAAAAGCCTCATGCCCCTAATACCTTTCTGAGAAGTCTAATTGAATGTGTGATTCATTTCATACTAGTGACTTATTTGATAACTATTGTTGTAAGAGCTATAGGATTGGAAATTAAGTGTTGTTCATATTGAGCTTTTATTGCCCTTTTAAGGTTTATGAATAAGGTTGAAAGTATTGGAAAATGAGGTAGGATATCGCATTGAGTATAAGTTGATTGAAACTTGAATGAAATAAAATTTAACCCGTATGGAATATGAGATTGTTAAGAGGAAGTCATTAAGTCCTGTGATTGAATTATATGGTTTTAAATGATTGTTAGTTTGTGTTAAGGGTTGTTCCTAGGCCATTGTCTAATGATGAGGATGCCCAGTATCCAATAAATAAATTGAAGAAATCTTCTTCTGAATTGGGACCGATGGATCTTTCAGGACATGTGGAACACCTAATGACTCTTGTAGATCAGTATTCATTATGGTATCTTTTAAAAATCCCTAACATAACTGAGACATCAGTTGGTAGGATGAGTTCTTGGAATTGTATGACACAGTGACACGTAATGTGTTACGGTACAATTTTGACTTGTTTGTGATTAATGAAAAGACTACCTTTGATTGCTAAATTCTACATGTATCGATGATATCTATCTTTTCTTGCTTCTTCCTAATGCTCACATTAGTGATGCAACCATTGAACAAGTACTCATCTCGAATTGAGTTACGTTGTGGATTATTCTCTTTGAGTGCCATCGAGGTCATGCACCTCATGATTAATTGGCTAAGCTCATTTCCTATTATATTGTGGTTAGTTCTTGGTAAACAACTTTTCATCACTCTTTTGCAGATCACTCATTGTTTTTATAAGATAAAACAACATCCTTTAAGAAAATTGAATTTCCATCACTATATGGATTATTTAAAGTGAGACTTATAAATAATCATTATTGAAATAAAGTTGATTATGAAATACCTTCGAAAACTTAATTGTTTTCATAACAAAGAAAATCTTTGTAAATTTATTTTTGATTTTTATTTAGGAATTAAGCATGAAAATGTTTTTATTATAAACATGATGACAAAATTTTGACCAACTGAGTATTGCATCGTTAATCTTGAAATTGTATATAGTTGCGTGCCTACATACAATTTGGAATGGACCATGCAAGGCTGATTAGTAGTCACCATAAAACTGATTAATAAACACTACATTTTCTTTGAAGATTGTGAAAAATTAAATTTTATGAGATATGCAAGAAGTGAAAAATAGGGACATAGTGTTAGGGACACCTACATATGTGCCTGTATCATCTATTCTTCTGAGTCGAATTTACTCATATGTAGAAATTGTCTTATTTGACAATTGACAATTTTTTCTTGTATAATACTCCCATAGTGAGATTCTTTGGAAAAGTATCTGATTACCGAGTGTTGATACCCGACTGGATGTATCGACATTCCTATCATTTCTTTTGATTTGATTTCATTTGAATGACCTGGGTAACGATCCGAGGAGCTTTCGAATGCGTACTCAAATTATGAAAACATGGGATATACTCATATTCGTTAATGTTTCCGTTTGTATCTGATTTTAAATTCTCTCGCATAGATCATGCGTTGACCTTAATCTTTTAAGGTTAGTTATGTATTTGGATATCCTTGAATTTGTGAAGGATTATGAGTTATTATTAGTCTTTTGATAAGTTCACATCTTATCAACGGCAATAAAACTGAAAAGTTGATAGTGCCGGTAGAATGGATTAATTGATTATGACATGACGACATTGTCTTAATTGATGGGAACTCGAGTAGAATTCCCCTAAAAGATAAGATGTTGATTATCAAAAGTGATCTAAATAATTCTTGATGGATGATCATATCCTGCATTTAGACTTGAAATTATACCGTGAATGGTTATGAACTAGTCATAGATATTATAATCTAGAAAGAACCTAATATGAATTTATTAAAAGATGTTTCTGTTATCTGAAACTTTAGGAGGTATTTGATGGTGAATTACCTAGACTTTCACCATTAAGGCAAGTTGAAATTGGTATTGATTATATTCTCGGTGCTGCACCTGTGGCTTGTGCACTGTACGTCATCACCATCTGAATTAAAGGAATTACCCTACAACTGAGAGAGTTGTATGAGAAGACTTTTATTCTACCAAGCTCGTCATCATGAAGAGCTATGGTGTTATTATTTATTATATTTATTGATTTCCGTGAACTAGGTAAATTGATGATTAAAAATCTATATCCACTACCCAAGATAATAGATTTGTTCGATAATTTACGAGGTTCTAGCGTATGTTTTAAAAATTTTGATCCTCGGCATGGTTATCATCAATTTCGCATCCGTGAAAAAGATTATCTATTCCAATCACTACATCCGGTACTTGTAATGAACATTATGAGTTTCACGTGATGTCGTTTGGATTGACTAATACACATGTAACATCAATAAATTTGGTGAATCACGTGTGTAGGCTGTAATTTGATAAATTCATGCTTGTGATCATTAAGGACCATTTGTTTATTTATAAGAATAAGAATGAGTTAATAATTATTTATAGACTGCCCGGAGTTGTCCGAACAATGAAAACCTGTACCATAAATAATTAACATGTGATTTAAGGCTTGATCCTTTACATAAAATGATCTTTTGATTAATGATGGTAAGATGTATATATATTGACTCTTCAAAAATTAGAGCCATTAAGGCTTAGGGTTATACCAAAAAGAAAGTGCAAATGTGTTTTGACAAATGTTTTATCGAAAAGAACTTTTGAGGGATTATTCCCTTATACCCAGAACATTTAACTAAACTCCTGTTTAGGGGTAAATGTTCGTGTATACCTCAAGACAACCTAAGAGGGATTGAGGAAACCATTTAAACCATGACTTGAAATTTGAAACGACACTTTTTGCTTTTCAACTAAAAATTTTTGACCAAAGTATAACCAAAGATTTTTCAAACATTTACGAATATTATTAATTATTTTCGATAAATCAGCAAAAATCGTGTTAATTAAATTCAAATTTGTTTTGAACATTTTATTATAATTGGTCGAACTAAGAAATTTAAACTTTTAACGTTTACGTTTCATAAAAACTTAATATTTATTGTTAATTTACGTGTAATAATTATCGACGCTTTAAAATGTCAGATCAAGCAAAAATGATAAAAATAATAGTTGAGATAGAACTAAGACTTAGAAATAGTGAAGGAAGAATTTATGAATAAATACGGTCATGATATTTATTTCATCGAGGAAGGTGAATATAATTACTGACACATTATGTAGAAAAGATAAAGAACCAATTAGGACATGTTCCTTAATAATGAAGGTGCAAAATAAATTGCCGAACAATATAAAAATAAACAATGCTTGTAAGAAGGATAATATAGATAATAAAAAGGAGTTCACGGCTAATATGAACCATTAGAATTGAGGAGCCGATGGCGTTAAATGTATAAAAGGCCACTTGTGGTTGCCTAAATATGGAGATTTTGAGATGTAGTCATGTTGGAATCTTGTAAGTATAAGTATTCTATTCATGACATTTCTGACTAAATGTATCTTTATCTGAAGAAGTTGTACTGATGGAAAATTATGAAGGCAGACATCGCCTCATACATTAGAAAACGTCTAACTATTGCAAAGGTCATCATCTAAATTTGATTCGATTTGGGTAATCATCGACAGACTGACCAAATCTACTAATATCATTCCTGTTAATGATAGATTCTCGATGAACAAATTGACTCTTTGTGTTTAAAAGAGTTGTGTAAACATAGTGTGCCGTATCAATCATCTCTATCAAGATCCTCGCTTCACATCGAATTTCTAGAGATTTGCTCAGAAGTCATTGGGAACGAACCTTGATGAGAGTACTATTTACCACCCCAATCAAAGGGACGAGGCAAAGTAACGATACAAAACACTATAAGTCTTATGTTATGCTTGAATAATTGACCTTTGGTAATAAACCGTATAATCGTTTTCATTTGGAGAGATTATCATTGAAAACTATCGTATTAGGATCGAGATCGAATCTTGTGAGGATATATATTAGAGCATCTGTAAGCGGGAGTTGGGATGAAGACACCCGACATACACCCATTGTGAGTTGGACATGTCTTTTAGGTTTAAGGTTTCCTATATTGGCGAACCAAACCTTACAAAATACTCGACCCGCGAGACTTGAAATGATTGTTGAAATTAGGATCTGATTATTGACTGCCGGTAGTGGGCAGGAGGCTATATGAATATGAAATGTAGATTTTGAAGTGCCAGATGGGTAACGAAGTTATGCCAAAAATTTTAACCATGGAGAAGTACATTGATGATCTGAAAGATCTTGGGAATAAGTCCCTGTTGTATGGGACCATTGAGATAATATAAAGAATTGGTTTGAAAGGCATATAAGCTGGATCTACCCTAGGACTTCAAGGGCTGCGTAAATTATGATTTGTATATCTAACTTGATGAAATGTCTATCAAGTGAAAATCTGAATTCTTCTTGATAAAGTTTAGATCGGCGAAAAGTTGCATTCATTAGAAACCCCTGAACATCATGGAAAGAGAAAATAAGTCAACATTTAGCCTGATCTTATTCCCGTAGTTATGTTTGAAGTAACTCGCATATTGTAATGGATTACACTTATGAGAAAAGACCAAATGTGGTGGAAATACTCACATGGCTTTAACTCTATAAGAAGCGAGTAGTAAGATAAAATGATCTTTGAGGACAAAGATCCTGTTTAGGGGTAAATGCTGTGACAATCCGTCAATTTATGGTTGATATTTTATTCTCAAGTATTATTTAAAAACATTATTTTAATGTTATATTATGAACTCACTCATTTCTGGGAAGAAATTTGGATTTACGTCTTGAAGTAGCATCGACTACGTCTAAACCGGAGGATTCTACGTTACGTGCTTACGTTTACATACACCATTTTGGTGACAGTCCGACACTTCAGGAAATAAATTTATCCGTGAATATTATTTTGAGATTTTAAGCTTGTGTTGGTTCATAAACTCACAAATTTACGAGAAGAGATTAGGACTTACGATTATAATTTAACCTCCTTTACGACTAAACCGGAAACCTTAGGATTACGTATTTACATTTTTGAAAGCCATTTTTGATGAGACAATTTTTATTAGATTCGTTTTGTGCCGTTGATTCATAATTTATAAAAACGTTTTTCCGTAAAACGACCCGAGGGCACGTAAATCGAGGAAACTAGAATCGAGAAGTACCCGTAAATTAGTGGGATGAGACAAGTTTACACTTGCCTCACCCCACCATGAGATGGCTAAAGCTTAGCCAACACACTTGAGGTGTGTTAACTTTACATGAAAAGACTAGGACACTTGTCCTAATCTTTACACCAAACTAGCAACCTAACAAAACCATTCAACATTAAACCACTTCCTCGCTTTTCCACATGCAAAACAACTCACAACTCTCTCTTGTTCTCTCTCTATGAAAGTCCCATATATCCTCATAAACCACCATTTGATCAAAAATACAACCATGAATCATGTGTTTAACTTGCACAAGATGAAAACCCTTTGAAGATATGAAGATTGGAGGTGATCTTAACATGTGAAAAGGAGTTTTCATGGAGGTCTTTGGGCTGATTTTCAAGAAGGAGTTTAGGGCTGATTTCATGGAGGTGTTTATCCATTTGAAGGACTCAAGAAGTTGCCTTGCTTAAGTTGAAGATTTGGTAACAAGGAACCAAGCATTGTTCATCAAAATCCCATCTTTTCATCATCTTGGTGGTATAGAGATTATTTCTCCCTATCATCTTGTTATTTGGAATATGTAATATTGTATTTTATTCATTATGTATAAGTATATGATGATGAATGATGATCAAAATATTATGTGGGGATTTGGTGTGGATAGATTTGGTTAAAAAGATTGAAAACTACAAGAAAATATGTTAAAATCTTGCTTAAAATAGTAGGCTGTATAAAACAGTAAATAACCTTATGATAAACTGATAAAATGGTATAGATAAATTGATATACAGTAATTATTAGGACTTTTACACATGTGAGAGTTGGCCATGCAATGAAATCATTATAATGAGTGAGATATGATCAAAACAAAATTAGTATACCAATCTGAATAGTCTGTTTTGTAGGGACTGTTAAGGATACTTAGACATGGATTGAGCAGTAGCTATAACTAACTTATTTGTAGCACATAATATGAAGTTTATGTAATTCAAAAATTAGGTTCTATCTCCTTATATAACTCAAGATATGATAAAAATGGTGAAAGTGAAACTAAAAATCAGATTTTGTGAAATTAAAGTTTAATACTATTATATAAGCATTCAAATAATATAGTATAAAATGTGAAATTAAAACCCACTAACTTATATATTACATTTATATAAATATGTATAAGGATAAATAAATGGACATTTTATAAAAATGATAGTTTGGTAAGTTTTATAAGTTATAAAAACTATAAACATGATTTTTACGTCTTTTCGGCTAATACCGTAAAATTAACGTTTTTCGTCAATTAAAACTTAGACGGTCGGACCCGTCTAATGTAAACTTTTTAAAAGTCATATACTTGTATCTAAGTACCTAATACAAGTAAAAACCGATAAAACCCGAACTATATAACATATGGACATTAACGGGCTAAGTTAGCATTATTGGACTAATAATCCAACTAAATGGGCTAAACACTTATAAATTTACTTATTGGGCTTAACCCACTTGGGCCCAACATGTAAAGTATAATACTGATATTAAAAGTATAATTGGGCTAATGTAAAGTATTGGGCTTGTAATAGGCTTATTGGGCCTAAAACATGTAAATAAGTAAAACTAGTAAACTAGTATAAAAGTTACCAATACATAACACTAAAATGAGTGAATGATAATGTATAAACCCACTTGATCATCATCATATATATAAAATCATCATATTTATACATAATTGTTATTTTTATAAATTCATTGGACAAGATTCTAAGACGAGTATTATTTGTCTAGGTTTCCGTGATTGAAGCACGTACCGTACGTCCGAATTGCCGATAACCCGCTTTCCCACATCAACGTGAGTTCATAGCCTCGCACTCTTTTAAATATTTTGATGAAATTTTTTATAAACCCGCGAGGGAGATAACATGTTAGTTTTGATAAAACAGGACACCATTTGTCCCAATTGTTTGTTTATTGATTTGGACCCGAATGATTGTATGACCCGATGAACGAATATATGACCCGATAAATGAAATGAAATGAAATGGATTATTAAAGTTAGGTTATGTCACTAAAAGTCCCATTAGCATGAATTGTGAACTACCGGGATTTGGTAGACGCTTATGCATATAATAGTACTATTTGGGGAAGATCACCCCAGTTCGCGCCTTGACGGTTGATCCCCGTCGTGCCACATTGATTGGTAAGCGAATTTATGTATGAGAAGATTTACATAAGCGTGATTATTGTGACGACACGCTAATTTAGATGGGCAAATTGAGTTTCGGGTTAGCTACCCGTTGTTTGTTATAGTAAGGTAGCAATGTCATGCGGCTTATAATAATCCAATAACGAAAATACTGCTTTATGCATTGAATTACAATATATTGCCTGACTAGCAATACAGGGTCTTATTATTGATATTATGTTCGTGTTTTGGTTTTATATAACCATATCCATATAACGGTTTTTAGTTAACTTTATACAACGTTATAAAACGTATTGTATGATGTTTTTACGACATTGGTTCGTATAATGGTTTTGAAGGCAACAGCCTATATTATGATTTTGACAAGGATTTGTGTAAAATGTTTTTGGCCTATTTTATGGCCTACTATAGGGATTTGTACAAAATGATTTTCGGTAATAATTATATACCGATGATATATTAATGGTTTTATTAAACTCTATGAATTCACTCGGCGTTTTCGCTGACCTTTTCTTTTAACATGTTTTTATCTCAGGTACTTGAAGGTAATTCTCGAGAAGACAACAACAATTCGTGGCCCGCACTTAAATAATAATTTCCATTCAAATGCTTCGTAAAACTTGTATGAAATACTATGACTTGGGACCTATGTAACTTTGATACTTATGAATGGAAATGTTTTATTATTAAACGACGCGATTTTTAAGCGTTGTCTATGATGTGAGTAATGTGCTATCCCGTAACACCAACGAGTCTTCCGCTCTATTGAATTGTACAAATTTGGGGGTGTTACACATTCTGAGTTGGACATGTATTTTAGGTTTAAGGTTTCCTAAGATGGCAAACATAACCCCACAAAATTCACCCATTGTGCGTTGGACATGTCTTTTAGGTTTAAGGTTGCCTAAGATGGCAAACATAACCCTACAAAATACACCCATTGTGATTTGGACATGTATTTTAGGTTTAGGGTTGCCTACCTCGTCACTTGGGAAGAATAGGTTAGGAAAATAGGACATCCTTTTTACCAACTATTTCTAGACTTTGGTGTAGGAGATGACGCTAAGCCTAGTGTTGATTATGTCTGGGTTACCATCCCCTCGTACAATCAAGGTTTCATTTCCCCAAGGTATACGAACCAATTTTTCATCACACACGGTAACTGCATGATATTTTGCTAACCAATCCATGACAATAATGACATTGAAGCTACCAAGGTTTATCGGGATCAGGTCGATGTTGAAAGGGTGATTGGAAAGACTTAGGGTATAACCTCGATTGATTGCATCAACCTTCACAATTTTTTCCGTCGGCTAATTATGTAGTATAGTGGGGGTCTAAAACTGATGGGGTGACTTCCAATATATTACTAAATTCAGTAGATATAAAACTTCGGTCTGCTCCAGTGTCAAATAAGACAGATGCATATCGTTGGTTAAGTGGAAATGTACCGGTAACGATGTTGGAATCCGGGTTGGCCTTAGCATTGCCCACTATGTACACTCGTGATGAGGTTCCCTTGTCGTCCTTTTTCTGGTTGGCCAACTTGGGACACTCTGGTCTCACATGTCCAGGGGCTCCACGTTCATAACACACTACGTTTCTCCTTGGACCACTGTTGCTTCCTCCTGTGGGGTTTCGATTTCCCTGTTGTCCGCTCCCGCTCCCACGGGCATTGGATTCGCCTTTGCTGTTGTTCCTAGGGTTGCTGTTGGGTCGAACCAGAGAAACAGCATTGACTTGGCATTCAAGAGCAAAATGGCGTTGTTTAACACATTTGTAGCATCCTTGACACTGGCCTCCAACAACATGGTGATAGTTGCACTTTGAACATTTAGGCTTGGAGCCTGAGTAGTTCCTGGTGCTGGCTGTGGGAGTAGTACCATAAACTTGCCCAACGTCCTGTCTCTTGGGAGGCTGCTGATGCTGGCTACGGGAGCCTTCATCCGACTTTCTCTTGTTCTCCGTTTGGCCTTCCGACAAGTTACGGGATCGTTTATTGATCAATTCGGGTTCAAATTCCATAGCACTTTCAACAGTAGTGGGTCGTGATGCAAGCACGTTGTCATGAATAGCGTCAGGGAGTCCACTGACATACTTCTCAATCTTCTCTTCCTTTGGAGGGAACAGTCTGGTATACATCAGGATCAACTCTTGAAATCTTTGGTTGTACCAAATGATGTCGTTGTTCTTGCACTTAAGATCCCACAGTTCAATCTCCAATTTCTTCATTTCGCCTCTTGGGCAGTACTTTTCAGTCATCCGTTCCTTAAGGTTGGCCCAGGTGAGAGTATAACCAGCATCGTGTCCAAGGGTAGCAACAACAGAGTTCCACCAGGTAAGAGCACTCTCAAGTAGCGTGCAGGTGGCGAATTTAACTTTATTCTCATCAGCATAGTCACTGATGTGGAATACAGTTTCCAACCTTTCAAACCATTGCATTAGTTCCACAACTCCTTCCTTTCCTCGGTAGTACGAGTGTTTGCATTTTAGGAAGTCAGGGTAAGAGCAACCCCTGTTGGCGTTGTTTCTGCGTACATTGAGGTTTTGAACATCATTCATATGCCGGTCAACTTCTCTGGCTGCCATGGGGGCTGTGATGCCCTAATTTACCGTTCCCTAAGTTGGGTGGTAGTGACATTTTGGGTAGCCTCAGCATGGTCGGTGTTAGTGGTATTTGAGGTTGTTGCATCGTTGGGATTTGATGGAGTAATCGCCATTTGTATATAGTCATACACAAAATGAGATCATTAGTTTAAGTGTTAGTACAATTTTTATATTAATTGCACGGGGAAATTTCATGCATAGATTTCATAACAAATTGGATAACCTGTCAGAATTTCATAATATAATACATTGCATAACATATATAACATAAGAAATTGATTACTTGCCATTTCCATAAGGAATTAAACATTCATCTAGCATAACAAATCCTAGACAGAGGCTTCGCTGGCCTTGTCCAGGGTAGTGGTACACGTAGTCTTAAGTACATCATATCCAAAAACATCTGTTCGAAAAGAAAAGTACAATACAAGGATGGATCACAAAAGCTGGAAAAATAAAAGTACAAAAAGTCCTATACCATGATAGCTGGGGTACAACCCATATGCTTATCATGATGTACAAGAAGTCTAGTACATCTACTCTAATCCTGCCTAGCTGGTCTGCTGGATGAGGCTGGTGCTGGTGGGGCTAGTGAAGCTACAGGTGCTCTCCTGGTACTCCGCAATGCCTGAACTGCTAAACGGGTCTCCTTGAGCAGACGAAGTGTAGTCAGCAGCTGGGATCGGAGTCTGTCAACGGCTCCTCGGAGATAGGCAGTCTCAGCAGTCACTCCATCATGTCGTATGGCTGCAAGGTCGAAGAAGGTAGACAAAGACTGCTCCTGTGCAGTGAGAGCACCATAGGTCTGGTACTGTAAACTCTCCAAGGCATGAATGCGCTGATGGAGACGGTAGTTCTCCTACAGCAACCACTGTAATGCCTCGTTAGTCATGGCTCGAACACCCTTAGCTTCCTGGGCTCCTACCCACATCGTCTGAGAGAGAGAGTCTATACGCTCATGCACGGCGGTGTAGCCCAGCTGGCCTGCTGTCAACAGGCTGCGAATCTCCATCATGACCTGCTCTTAGCGTGCGACCAGAGCGGCTATCTGGGCTTGGACCATATCAGCATTTCCCATCCTGGAACTCTCGCCGACCTCGAAAATGGAGTCAGGAGAAGCCGCATACCTTCTCTTACGAGAAAGTAGAGACCCGGGAGAATAGCCCTGTGGTGATGACTGCGGTGCTACAGACGGTAGATCAGGAGTCACCTGGTCCTCCTCCACAGTGGTGGGGACCAATGTAGCTAAGGGTAGAGCAGTGGGAGAATCAGCAAGGAGTGCAACTCCAATAGTCTGGTTGTCCTCTGAATTCGAGGCCGACAGCCATCCACAGTGTACAGATCGTTGTGACGGAGAGATAGCTGGAATGGGGGCTACCTATTGGTAAAGTAGTCGGTGATACAACTGGTGGAATTATAATACTCTGAAAATAGTAATATTTTAAATTTGAAGTAAGTATAAGCTTACAAACAAAAAAATATTTTGTTACAAGTTTATAGTGTATACCCTTTTTTTAAACAACATCGTAATGTTTTTAAGGTTACGTTAATACTTATAAGATTAGTTAACCGGATTGTTAATAATCAATGCACACTTAGTTCACACAGAATATATATATATATATATATATATATATATATATATATATATATATATATATATATATATATATATATATATATATATATATATATATATATATATATATATATATATATATATATATATATATATATATATATATATATATATATATATATATATATATATATATATATATATATATATATATATATATATATATATATATATATATATATATATATATATATATATATATATATATATATATATATATATATATATATATATATATATATATATATATATATATATATATATATATCGTACATTATATATAAGAGGAGGGATTTGCCACGTCACTTATTCTCTTCCTAATCCACGTCAGCACCAAACCCGTATATTAAGCCCAATTCGTGTCATCATCCTAACCCGCATATTAAGCCCTAATATCATTCGTGTAATTCATTCGTATCAACCACGCAACGATAACTTGTAACCATAACCTACCCTTGATCTATCAATCCCGATGATCATCAAACAATGAATATTGGAAAATCCCAATCAATGTTTGTAAACGCACACAAGATCAGGTAATATCATCCACATGTATTTTCTTATTTATGTGATTCCAATCTAATTAAATTTTTAATTTTTGTCAACTGATGCAGTAAACAAGTTGGAATCTTTGTTTAAATACGATTGTTCTTTTATTAATAACAGCTCCTTCAATTTTGCCAAAATTATCCGGATAAAATTAGATCTTCTTATAAATCTCGAATTAGATTATATTCAGTTTTGATAATAACAAATACGTTATTTAGAATTATTGTTTTCATTGTTTCTACTGTTTTTTTTATGTTTATGGGTCACGCAGGTTTATAGTAGGGCAATCCATGGACCAAAAAGATGAAAAAGACTAACAAATCAAGTCGTTATTTTTTTTTATCATAAGCGGTATTAACATATGCGGTCTTATTTTTGAATTAGGTTCTAATTGCAGATCTTAGTAGAGAAGCTAGAAAAGATTTTCTTGCTATTTGTGAAGATGTAAAAGACCCATTGATATATTGATAACTGATTTTATGATTTTATACTAATTTTTTGTAGGAATTTTACAAATGAAGAAGAACTCAAGGAATTTTACAAATGGCTCCAAATCCCACATCCTCAACCTACAAAGTTCAGTTCTTGTGACATCCCGAGTGTGTTGTGAGTTTCTTATTCCTATCAGTGATCAATATTTCACTTATAAATACGGTTGTGTATCTTGATTTAAAGTACAGTAATTATAAAAAATGTCAGTTTATTCTCGTAAGCTATCTAATCGGTGTTTGGTTGTTTGATTGTCTAGATTCACAAGGGTCTGACAGTTTCATTCCGCTTTCACCACATTGACGATAAGACTGGAATTGTATCTTGAGGTGCGTGACCAAGTTGAATCATATAGTCTGACCTGTTAATTTCTTTCTATACTTTACAAAGTTGAAGATTTTTAGCTTATAATGTTCTTGCTATTATACTCGCAAGTGATTCACAAAAGTCCTCTTCCAATCATCAGGGTACTGTGAAGTCACAAGAAAAGAATGACTAGGCTCTTGATGTAATGATCCGCTTCTTGAGGGCATATGGAACTAAAAATGGGGTCCTGATTGCAAGGAAACAAATGGTCTATGTGACAAGTGGACTGATTTAGGGAAGGATGAGTGGGATACTGACCATCCTCGACCACCTATAAAGCTGATTATGGTAAATCCCCCAACATATGAGTGAGTCCCACTCTTTGGTCTCCTTTATATCAGTACATTTTTAATGAAGTGAACACATCTGTCTTTTATTACAGTAATTTTTTAAGTGGTGTCATTTATAGTAGGTAGTCGTACTTGATTTAATACTGTAGAACTTATGGCTATTTTGTGAATTCGTAGGGGCTGGTGTAAAGCTGACCAATTGTATTATTCTTGATGATGTTGAAATCAAGCTATAATAGTGCAGCAATGAAAGTTTACACAAACCCCGAAACTTATTATATCACTTATGTATCTTAAATTAAATAATCTATGATTTCAGGATAATGCATTTATAAGTCATCATTTATTGTTGTTGGCCAGCGCTCATGTGTCGAGGATGAAGGACACCAAAATGGGAAGCTTGGATCAACCAATCTTGGTAGGCTCTTTATTTATAGATTCATTTTCTTATTCAACTTTTGAATCATAAGAGTAGCCGAAAGTTTTGAAGTGTACTGTTAATGAAAATGCTACTTCATTTTTATCTCTTCATAATACCATTTTGTGTTAGGACGTGTGGGTTGAGAAACGGTTCAAAATAGATAATCTTTGTGCGGGTCAATTATAATTTTGTTCCAATCTTCTTTCTATTTTCCTAATATTTGTTAAAAGTTATGTAATTAAGACCCGTTACTAATTACAATCCTTATAACTGACACATAACTTTAGTTATTTGGTTTCTTAGTTCATGGTTTGGTTCGTCCGAATGGGTTAATGTGTTTTGTTCCAATCTTCTTTCTATTTTCCTAATATTTGTTAAAAGTTATGTAATTAAGACCCATTACTAACTACGATCTTTAAAACTGACACAGATTTTTAGTTATTTTCTGTGTTTTGATCAGCCTATGAACTTTCAGTAGTTTAGCTGCTCAAAAGCAGCTAAATTATTACCCCTTTAGCCTCAGGGTTTCCGTTCTTTCCAGTTAACAAGAATTTGTGACAGCTCTTTCTTAGTTTCTTAATTGGATAGGTGAATGTTATATAATCCATGGTTCTTGGAAAGAAAAATTTATTCTGAACAACAACAAAGGTGCGGCCGAATTGGTGATTGGTATGAATTTGTCAACTCCCTGCTATATTAACTGTGATCCCCAAATTGGAGTACGTTACATCATCTCCATTGATAGGTGGATGCAAAATAATCCATCAAACATTGATTTTGTCATCCTCTTTGAAACCTATAATCTACTTATAGGTATGCATGAATTAGATTACCTCTATTAATGGTGGTTGGATAACGTTCAATGCGCTGTGTCTTTATTTATTTCATAGCGTAGAAGAATTAGTGTGACTGAGCTTCAATCCACTTCAAATAAATAGGTAGTCTACCTCAGATTAAGTAGAATTTGTATAAAGATAGTTTGCTTTTAATTTACCTGTTATTTAGGAATTAAATTAACCCCCTAGCGACGGCTCATAGATAATACCATTCTCAAGAGCAGTAACTTCCTTGTCGCACAAATAAATGACTTATAAATTTTGCAAATTGAATTCAAGTTTTCATTTTAAGTTGGAAGCCGAGTTCATTATTTTGGTTTCTGGATTGGTTTTTGGTCTTATTTATTAGATGGTGGAACTATTATTGGTATTGATCATGGGACAACTTATTCGTATGTTTGTGTTTACAAGAATGGTCATGTTGATATTATAGACAACGACCAAGAAAATCGTATCAGCCAAGTTGAATTGACATAAGGTTTGTAAGAAAGGATGGTTGTGATCGCCATCAAAGAAGTGAATTTAAACTAGAAGTAAGAAACATTCACGTCCCTTTGTTTAAAAAAGGTAGAGTTAAACATCGTCGTCACCTACTAGATAAGGCTAAAAGGTTGCCTTGCGTTAAATAATGTGTTTGTCTGTGTCTTATGCTGTTTTAGGGGTGTTTGGGAGTCCTGAAACAACTGTACTCTTAATGGGTATAAATAACTCTTTGGTTAATCTTATGTGAATCATTACGATCAGAATGACCGAGAACTCAAAAAGGAGAATAATATTTTGAAAGATGACCTTTCTGAAAAATGCATGGGCAACCCGTATATATGTCGACGTTGACGTAAAGTACTAAAATATAGATTTCCAGGTTAGGTTTTTGTTTCAAGTCACAAAAATTATCTTTTTGAAAACAATGGATAAAACTATTAAGTGTTGGTTTGATTTTATTTATAATCAGGTTGGAAAAGATAATCAGGTTGGAAAAGGATCCCATGGTCATGTAACTTTGCCAACATTTCCCAGCAAACGATAACCCGAATCAACTAACTCAGAAGTCTAACTCCAGTGGGTTGATTTTGTAAAGGGATGTACTGAATGCAGCAGGTGTCATGAAATATTTTTATAGATTTAGTTTATGTACCCATCCTTTTTCTCTTGAGCATGTCTGATACTTGGAAAAAAAAAACAGGAATCCATGATTTCTTTATAAGTTAAATTTACCCCTATTTTGTTAAAACTTTCGTATTTGATGGAAAAAACAATTGGTCTATTCAATTTTTCATGTTTCTTCATTCGGGTGACAAGATGGGTAGGTTGGTTACTAGGAGGTGATTTGGAAAAAAAAATATTTAACTTATGCTGAAATAAATACAAGACAGACTAACTGATATATTTGGACAATAGACCCATTTGATACACTTAATAATTATTGAACTGAATGTGAAGATTTTAAGTTCATTTTGTTATCATGTGTGTCCACTAGAATGCTTTTGTTCCATTGTTTATGCCAAGCCTTGGTAAGAGTGTATATTTCTATTTCTGATGCACCGAGAAGATACTGTAAACTGTAAGGTGCATTCCCAAAAGACCAGCATGGTATGATAATCCTTCTTGTCGAGTAGAGACACAATTTTAACCAATTTATATACAAATTCTTCTATTTGGCTTAGATCACCAACGGGTCAAAGAAATGAGCTGAAAAAGGAAACGGGTCAAATGGTATAATAGATTATTTGCAGGCAAACGAAGCATTTCTACATGCACTACATTGACATACTGTGACTCAATCTTTAACACGACATGCTCATATGTCACTTCAAGGATCAATCATAACTTCAAACATCATGTTTCATGATAAATGGAAGATCCATGTAGTGAGTATGATTACCGGTAAGTTTCTACACATTCATCTTTTTAAACATCCTAATAATTTGGTTCCCGAACTTTATAAATGTAAGGAAGGAGTAGTTTGCACAAACAGCTGTTTGTGAATTGTGAGAACAAGTGGAAACTAATCAGACTCAACAACTCTCCAAGTTGTAACTACTGGATTTGCTTTCACTATCATTGACATGTCACTACATTATCTGTTTGAGAAAAATCATAAAAATACTTTCCTTAGATGCACACTTGCATATGTTTCTGATGATTGGAACCAATTCAGTAGAGATACATATTTAAAATGTATTTAGAATAACAAGGTAACGTAAATTTATGATCTAATAATCAAATATGTAGAAACTTTCGTAGCAAAAACATGGAAGTGGGAAGTTTAGTTGTAGTCGCAGATGCACATTGGTAAAAGTATCGCAACTTTTACAATTCCAAATAACTAAAACAAATTACATGAGTATTTGACACCGCCAACATAATATGTACTTTTATATACAGTTTAACCAACAAAATCTCCTATAAAAACAGATGTGTGAAGCTATGGACTCGCAAATTCAGTCACTCCAGTTATCTTCGTCGACTGTAGAAGGATGCCCAGTTCTTCTATCAAAGTCAGAAAAAACCAATAAATACTTGTATCATTACTTGCAAACTATGTCGGTTTCGAGCACTTGGTTTAGATAAAATTTTAAACCTAGGACATAGCGATCCTTTAGTTTATTTACCAACTTTTGAATCTCAAAAGTCCGAATTTGTGGTCTGAATTTAAGCCGACAGGAATATCAAAAGAACTAAATCTGCAGCAATTAGAAGTTGGAGTTTAGAGGAAAGTAGAACTGGTAGGATATCCCACATCTCCGGAATTCAACTTAGTAGGACACCATACAAGAATTTGTCTGTCATTACCACCTGTGTATAAATTTGCTTCCTTATGATTTATAGTATTTGTTTTCTTGCTAGGATGAACTTGAGATAATAAATGCGCATTAGCTACTTCCCTTGTAAATTTTAAAACTTTTCCTAACGAAGATATATCATTTGTATGTAATGCGAAGGCGCTTTATTTTGCATAATATCTAAGGTTAGATTTGCACTACTGTAGACTCTGAACTTTTAATGGGTTTGTCACTTTTTAGACCAAACCAAACAGCAATCCATATTAAGATTTCTTGGGTTTTTGGATCTTTTTCAGTCAATCGGATATCAAGCAATCAGACTCAACGAAGGATGTTAAACTTGCTGTGAAGGTACTGCAAGTTTATAGGCAAAAGATAGATGAATTCATAAAAATATGTCATGAGTCAGGAATCAAAGGTTGGGAAAATGGTCACGTGAGTGAGAAGCTGCACAACTAAGTTTAAATAAAAAGTCTACGACGATTCACAGGTGGAATTGGTGATAGAAAATCAAAGCAGCGGCGATAACACTTCGGATGCGAGAAACAACAAAGGGAAGGGAAACAAGGCGAAGAAGAGTAAGAAGAATGAAAATATGACATGATCATTAGGATGAAATCATGATTGACTGAGGTCTCTTTTGCAATGGGGTCGACTTCAAATTGTTTGGTTTTCTTTTTTTCGTGTTCCAAAAACAATAATTTCTTGATTAATAGTATTAGATTGTCTTGTGCTTTAAGAACCAGGTCATGCTCCCTCAAAACTTCATCGATGAAAAAGTAGATTTAATATCCAAAATTCATACTCTATGAAGAAACTGACTCTATATTACTATATTAGAATAAAAGATGAACATTTGGCATGTTATTTTGGGCTACATATAACATTGTTCAAGGATATATACATAGATTATCTTCATTTGATTAGGATAATCCCAATGGGTAACATGTATAAAGGTTATATGCGAGAAATGTATCGCAGGTCTAAATTTTTATCTAGGTATTTCTTTGTTGTTTAGTTCAGACTAATGTTTTCAGACCCAAGTCAACCCGACTGGGTCAACTGGTTGACCCGGTTTGGGTCGAAAAAAAGGGTCATGTTGACCCGGGTTTCATATTTTCGAAACTCCGTTAAACCCGCCTGGTTTGGGGTGACCCGAGTCAACCCGGTTCTCGAGACTTGGCCGAGTTTTGATTTTTTGGATTTAAAAAAAATATGTAAAATTTATTTGCGATGAAATTTTATTTTTACATATTATATTAGTTGGTTAATAGTTTATATGTTCAATATACAAAAGTTTCATTGTTTTTATATATAATTTTGTTAGTTATTAAAAATATGAAAACAAAATTACTTTTTTTAGAAATCCGGGTTGATCAGACCCGTTGGCTCGACCGGATCAATGTAAAAACTCGGTTTCAAAAGATTGGTTTAGACAATGTTTTGTAGAATACTAATATATTTACTAACTAATATTATAATCGCAAACAATTTCACTAACGTTGCAATCACGCTGAAAAAATATTTATAAAATATATACATTTCATAATATTCAACAAAACAAAAAAGTTTAAACGAAAAATTTGCAAAACAAAAAAGTTGAAAATATACAATTTCTTAGTATCAATATTTAGAAAAACAAAAAAGTTTAAACGAAAAATTACAACACATGCCCACTGGGCTTATTACAAACAATATTTTAAATTCCTAACAATATAATTTATTAACACCAATATTTAGCTAAAGATATAAATGTAAATGAAATTCACAAGTAATACCCGTCCATCGCCCACTAGGTGGGCTTATTACAAACAGGTTAAATTCCTAAAAGTAAATTTTTTAACGCCAATATTTAGATAAATAAATAAATTTAAATAATACTCACAAGTCATACCCGCCCATCGGGCGGGTTTTGCCACTAATATATATATATATATATATATATATATATATATATATATATATATATATATATATATATATATATATATATATATATATATATATATATATTTATATGTATATATATATATATATGTATATATATATATATATATATATATATAGATATATATATATATATATATATATATATATATATATATATATATATATATATATATATGTATATATATATATATATATATATGTATATATATATATATATATGTATATATATCTTTACATTATATATAACAGGAGGGAAATGCCACATAAGCATGCCACTAATCCATGTCATCGCTATTTTAATTTATTTTTAATTATTTAATTGTGTTTTCGTTTTTTGTAAATTTGCCGTTACTAAAAAATTGTTGTGGTGACAAGGTTCGAACATTGAACCTTCCTGTCAATATGACTGCATGATAACCACTAGAGCAACTCGTCTTTTTGCACTAATCTAGGAAAACAAAATATATAAACAGAGTTTACCAAGTCATATAAATTTCGTTATTGTTTTAAAGAAAACTAAATCAGATAATTTTCAAAAAATATTCACAACTCACAATATCTTTTCCTTTTTTTTGTATATTTTGGAGATTATTTAAGAAGATCATTATCCTTTCCAAACAATACGTTCCTATAAACACATATATAGATCATCGGAGATAGAAAACTACCCAACAATCTGTATACAAAAATCGTTAAGCAGGTTGCAACCACAAAGGAAGTCATAAGCCTTTAAAAAACAAGCCAAAATAAAACGACTGGGATCCCTATTCCGAGCATGGATTTTCCCTCGCTAGGTACTTTGTTCAAGTCTTCTATGTTTTGGTTTTTATTTAGAATAAGTTTATACAATGGGTGTTTTGTAATTGATTTCATTCAAGGTTGTAGTTTTATGGTGTATAGAGGTGGCAAATCTTGCCCATTTGGATACATATGGGCACTTTTTGCCCATTTTTAAAAAAGGATGGGGCACTTTTTGCCCATTCTTTATAATGAATGGGCTAAACGGGCGCATATGTAAGAAACTAAATGGGCTTAACGGGCGCACTTGTAAAATACAAATTAGTATACTCGACGAATATTTTTTATTAAATTTTCATCCCGGTTTTAAAACAAGTATTTTTATTTTTTATTTGTAAGTTTTTATACGTTTTTTCCTTTTTTTAGCTTGCGCCCGTTTAGCCCGTCCGTTTTGCCCGCCCGTTTCGCCCGTGCCCGTTTAGCCCGCGCCCGTTTAGCCCGCCGCCCGTTTAGCCCGTTGCCCGTTTAGCCCACCGCCCGTGCCCGCCCGCCCGCCCGTTTTGCCACCTCTAATGGTGTAGTTTTTAGAAGATAAAATAAAATTGAACCATTATTTAACATAATAATTATTTTTTATGATTGTTTTATTCCTGGCTGATATGTTTTCTGCCCTAAGGTTTGGTTAAGCTTCTGGTGGAAGAGTGCGGATCAGGAGGATTACTAACCTATGATAGGATCTAGGATATGTGCATGGTGTGGAAGTCATCCATGCCGGACGTTTGAGGTATATAAACTGTTTGTATGGCATGTAGTAGCATAACTTTGATCTTTAACATTGAATCGAACTGATTATGTGCCAATGCTATTGAGATAATTATTGCGAAGTTCTTCTTTATTAGGTCCAGGTGATGCTTATAAGGCATTTTTAGATTATGAGAGATTTATTTTTTTTCGAAAACAAGCGTAACTATATCTTTTTATCAGTCACATCCTAAGGTTCTTGCCATTTTCTCTAATGGAGATGCATTCGGGATTCTTGCTAATATAACAAAGCTTTGTGAGATGCTTGAAATTCCTTACTTATATCATTGTTCCATTTTCTAAATGATCCGTGATAGATATACTTATATAGTAGTCAAATAGGATTATATAAATATATTAATTTAATAATAATCTGATTTTTTAAAAATAAATTACATGAAGTTTAATGTGCATAAAACACACCATAACGCTTTCAACCCATTTCCTTCTTATCTATAGTTTTTTTTTGTTTGCAGGTCTTTGTTGTGTAGGCCTTTGCATGTCGAAATTGAAAGGTAATATGAGGATTATATAAAAGTTTTTACTTATTTATATGATGATTACAGGGAGATTTTATTACACGATAATAGGTCAAGATAGCGGAATTACGTTCCCTTTGTGTTCGAGATACATGAGAAATATGGACCAGTAGAATAATAGATACGTGCCAGTATGACACTTTACAAGAATTAGGCTTACTTTCATATTTTCAAGATGTTAAATGGAATAGTTATCAATATTTATATGGTATGTGAATATTAGAATTTGGATATCTTACATTTTAAAGAACTGATTATAGCCAGGACAAGTGCTATTTGGATCACTTTCATCTCATCTCCTGTAAATCGATCATGTGTATACACTGCTGGCGCTATTAACTAACATCCCCTAAAACCCAAATATATTATGACTTAAGCTCTTATGCTTAAGTACATACTAACCTCTTAAGAATGAGCATATATCGGCTTTCATGTAAACAAATAAGCCCGTAAGTTGAATCCATAAGATAATTCGAACATCCAAAAGAGTGTTTGTTTAAGCTTATTTGGCAGGTTTATGTGCTACCTACCATCGATATGATACTCTTTTAGTTGCTACATAAACTGGGGTTATTAGTTGTTTAAGTGTCATGTATTTAATAGGTAGTAAATAATGATGTGCATACTTGATTTACTTTATGTACATAGGGTTTGCTACAAGATTTTTGTAGACCCGCTGAACCAAACATCCCCAAAAAATACAGACTCACTAAAACGAGACACCCCAAAAATTGTAGACCTGCTGAATCGGAACACCCAAAATTTGCAGACCCGCTGAACCAAAATACCCATAGCATCTATAAGGCTCCTTAGGATGTCTACAGTTTCATTCGCAATTTATGGCCACAAGGATGCAAACTATAGGGCTGATAAAGAAGGTCTATCGATTTTTAGGGTTCTCTGAGGCTGGTTTTTGAAATATTAATAAGTTGCTTTGTGAGATATTCTCAATTGATGCATTAATACAGAATACTTAGATGATGTTCTAGAGTGGAAGTGTCGAACAATAATAAATTATAATTTTTTTTAGAAAGGCGAACAATAATAAATTATTACTCAAGACCTAATAACTCAAGACATAACCGAAGGTATTCGTGTAAATGCAGATTGTAAGTTAAGGATTTGTGATTTTGGTCTAGCTCGTGCATTTTTTGATGATACTTCACATCATTTTTTTTACTGTATGCAAACTTTAAAACGTCAATTATTTTATTGAAGCATTATATATGTTTTAACGAGTTTCTGATTTTCTTATAAGGACTATGTAGCTACAAGATGGTAATCGTGCTCCTGAACTTTGAGGCTCCTTTTTCTCTAAAGTAAGTGTAGAATTAGCATATTCTTGGTTTTTTGACCCGTTTAAACCTGTACCAAAAGCGACCTTATCAACCCAAACCCTTTATGACCCATTACCTAACCTTCCATACCCACCCAGTGTTTCCATCTCTAATTCAAAAGACATCTAGGACATTTAGATACTATAAAATATTGTAGTTTAGGCTATGTTGATGTTAAGGGAGGGATGTGTCGATCTGAAACACAGTTTTTCCGATTTTGCTTGAACATGGGTAAAACGCTTTCAAGCAAAAAGTTGGCAATAAAAAGATAACTTTCGATATCGTTTAAGTATGGTGTAGTTGCTTTTCTACACGAAAAGTCAAGCTTTCATTCAATTCGGTAATATTAGCTGCAAAACGCCAAAAAGAAAGAATTAGGTTAAAAGTTACCTTTTTTATTTTGTTGTCAAAAGCATACATGTCATATAGTTATATAACACTCTTGCTGCACTAGGATGAGAAAATTGAAAGGAATGTAATCTGCCAGCCACATAAAAACCAATGTATTTTGTGTTGATAAGGTCGTATTCATGTATCCTCTATGACACATACTGGCCTGCAAGAATTCTTTTTTTCTGTTTTCCCAAAGTGAGTGTAACACCTGCCAACCAATCCCATGAGTGTATGCTTTTTTGAGTTGTTGGACTCATCATGAATCATTGCATATTATCGAGCCTCCCCATGGAAAGCGTACACAATAATGAAGAAAAATCCTTAGACATCTGATTTGTAGATTATTCTGTATTTTCTCAAGTTCTTTAGCATTATCATTAACTTTTCCCTACGGTATAGCACACATGCACTCATAGTTGTTTTGGATTATCTACTGTCGGTCTCAATAATTGGCTGATGGTAAAGGGTAAGAGATAAATCTACATCTCCTCAATAGGTATATATATTTAATAAGCCCGCTAACAATAACACTAGGCTGCTCTTTACCCACATCAATTACTTACACATTGATGATGCAGCTACCGAGACTGATCCTATAATGCTACATATACCATAGGTACCTTTTTGTAGTTGCAAAGAAAGAAGATGCCAATTATATATATGTTTTTGGCATTAATCTCATTTATATCTGTTTTGGACATTTTGTGAAATTTTCACCATTAGATACCAGTGCGAACCAAATATAATGGAATGGTAAGGTAGGAAAATGTGACTTCACATTGGCTTATAATGTTTTAAATTTTTATGCCCTTATGCTAAAACTACGCTCTGCAACATTGTATGCGGGTATAAAATGTCCTTTTCTAGCAGATGCTCATCACTTACGGGCTTAACAAAACAAATACTACAATTGATTCGGTTCTTTTTATATTTTTGTTGAAATTGTGTTTGTTATAAAATTAATTGACATACTTCAAATAGGTAAGTTACTACACTTGGCCAGATTAGCCGAATCGAATAGAATTTGGTATGTTATAGCAGTGCAGCTGCTCAGCCAAGGAAGAATTTATTCAAATAAGTGCAAGTCAAACATCAAATTTGTTTTTGGACATAAAAGTGGGCAAAAGGAATATGAGAAAGCAATCTCCAAACCCGCGACAATTCAAGCAGTTCTTAAAAAATCAAACGGGTATGTGTTGTCGCTTAATCTTCACTTTTTTGTAATTACTTTTTACCAGATAGATATTTTTGACCGTGAGGCTATGGGTCATGCATTTACTAGGTTTGGGAATTTTTCATAGTATAAGAACGATGTTGCTTTGTTTTTTAATGGTACTTTAATATCTAGCATGATAATATATGGCACATGATTATGCTAATGATTTACCAGTACAAGAAGGCTACTTTCATCTAAAGCAGTATACAAAAAAATAGTGAGTTGGGCATAGGGAGCCAGATTCCTATTTATTTGAATGTTTATTTAGGTAATAGACTAACTGTTGATCATTTATTCTGCATCTTGGCATATGTTAGATTAACTATGGGTCGGCACTCAATCTGATGCATGAAATTACACGATTCAGACTGCACTCACACGATGTGCCATATGGATCAAGGACTGGGCAACAATTTCATACCCATTTCATAAGTTTGAGCGATAACATAGTCCCGACTCTTGATTTTTTCCTAATTTTAAACTTTTAGAGACCATATTGTGACCCCCATGCCAAAGACTTTAGCAACACAGGGACGCGGTATAGAAAGTGGAAGCATCATTCAGTTACAACACTTGAAAACAAGAAAATGGCTTCATAGCCGCTTGCATCCTTCACCAATATTAGGAAATCTCGAGGTTTGTTGTTTGGTATTTTCTCATTTTTCCTAATATAGTGTGTCTTACATGGTGTCAACGTACTCAAAGAAGAATCATCTTTCAGTTGTCACTTCTAAGTCATTATTTTTAAAACACCTATACTTTTATTTTTATCTAACCAATCCCAGTCACCACCTTCATATTTTGTAGTTGACAGATGTATTTAGAAAATTAGTACCCCACACACACAATAAAATAGATGTGCTAGCGCGAAATCTCGCTATCGTCATTATATAGTATGCTGCATATTTAAGCAATTGGATACCAATGTAATTGCTGAAACAGTTTTGTCAAAGTTATCATCAAGACAATAATTATATTTTTTTGTATAATACAACAACTTTAGATGTTCATTATTAGTTCTAAATGTGAGCATGTGAAGCTTTTATGTAGGTAAGTTGCTTTGGAGACCATGGTAATTCAGACACCGGAGATTATTGGAGGTGAGAGCTACTATGAGCAATCTACTTCCATTTTGTTACAGGTTATGATTTCAATATAAGCAAAAAGACATATAAATCTGTTTTAAGTGTTGGTGCTCTCATTAGGGTCTCCTTCGGTTTGGTTCTCGGGTTGTTCGGTTTATTTTGTTAATTCTTTTTCTGGGTCAACCCGAATACCGAACCGAACCGAACCAACCGAATTTTAACTCGGTTTGGTTTTTGGGTTGACCCGAATAACCCGAATTATCTAAATTATCTGAATTTTTATATTAAGATTACATATAATAATTGTTTTATATGTATAAACATATATAAAAATATATATATTGGTAAAAATTCATTTTTCAGTTCGGTTTTCGGGTCCGATTGTCAAACCGATATCCAACCCGAAACCCAAATTTGTATTTCGGTTCGGTTCAGCTATGACCCACAACCCGAATTCTATTTTCGGTTCGGTTCCAATTCGAGTTCGATTCGTTTCGGTTTTCGTGGGTCAAAACCAAACAATCGACACTCCTAGCTCTTATTATAAAGGAGAGCCAAAGGTTAAGATAGGAAAATTGGATCAAAGGAATCTGGATTTGCAATCAAAAACTGAGTCACGTATTATGATTTTTAAATTACAATGCATATAGTTTAAAAATAGGTTTTTTAAGATTTGTTTTGTAAAATGAATGATAAGGATCTCGCTAACCATTTGATGCTTGGACGTGTGGCGTAGATTGGGGAATTGTTCAATACACGCTGGTTTGATTTTAGCCAGTTTTTTAGTAAGCTGGTTTGACGCACCAACATCTATCATTCTGTTTTATGACACACAAGCTTGGTCGACTTTTTGCCCATGTAACCCGTTCCATTTTTTGCATAAAACTTTTATGGCTCATTTGAAAATAGAAAAATAAACAACCCAAATTAACAAGCTATTAGTAAATTAGTCAGACATGTCTCTATTAGATATATATGGTTATTGCAATTTGAGTCGTCAATCTTTGATGTTCGGCTTAGTAGATTCTGATTGTGATTATCTAATTATTGTGGATCAGATTATCATCTTCAAACTATATATTATTTGTGGGTCAGTTGTTGCATAAGGTATAAAAGCAAGAGCTTTTGGCTGTCTGTGACTAGCAACGAGAAGATGATCCACCTGAGGGAATATGGTTGGGATTAGTTTTTCAAATTTCAAATCCATGCCACAATTTCTCATATCATGTATTGTGCCAAATGATAATATGAGTTATGGGCACGTCCTTTATTTTTTTTATAGGAAGGTGTCCAAAATCATAAACAAATCTGCTCCTGAACTTGCGGATATCCAAGAATAGGTTAGTCTGTTTTAGCACATAGAAATCATATTGATGATACACTTTGTCCAATCTCCTAATTCACGTATGATTGGATTTCCACTTTAGTGCATGTACCATTTGCCGAGGTGGTTATTTCCTTTTCGGAGATTCAAACCTCCTTATATATTTGGATTAAACATGTCATTAAGGTACAATTTATATGCAGATATATATATGTATATATCTGTGTATGTGGTTATACAGAAATTTCGAAGAATAAAAGATCGGTCTCCTTTTACTAAATCCCCTTTACTTGGTTCCTATGTTGATGCAAGGTATCGACTTGGCTCATCCAGAAACTCTGAAAGTCAGAAAACGTCAGAGGAAGGAGTTGCTAAAAAAATACAATACGTGAAGATGAAATCAAACGTGTTTGTAGTCTATATTAGGTTTCGAGTATGTGTTTATAGTCATCAAACCTGTCTCAAATAACATATGCAGACGAGTTTTTAATCGCCAAACTGGTCTCAAAAACAAAATGTAGACCACATGATGTATCTTTGGCATCAAGTCGGTTAGCTACTGCACCCATGATTTCTTGATATCTATGATGTTATCCATTTATTCTTTTTAAGGTTGTACATTAAAAAGTGATACATGTTCGGGCGGTCAGGGCTTTAATGCTTTAATTTCATCGGAAATCAGTTTCTTTTGTTGAACATGTATTTGTTTAATAGATTATCGTGTTGTTTTGTGTGTATTTAAATGATGAATTTGGCAAAGGATGTGATTTGTATACTCTTTAAATTAATTGGCACACTCTAAATTAGTGTGTTTTGACACATATACCCTTATAAATAAAACATGATTAGAAGTAAACCAAAGGTATATATGTCAAGACACACTAATTTTGAGTGTCCCAATCAATATGAGGAGTGTACAAATCACCTCCCATTTGGCAACATAGAGTGATTGTGGTGTAAAATCAAAATGGGTAAGAAAAAGTAGGGAAGAAATGGTCTTAGGACATGTTTTGCACAAGAGAAATATGGATGGTGGGATATTGTGAAGGGGAACGTGTGGAATGACGAAAATGTTTTCACGTGCATGGCACATGAAAGCAGATAACTGAGAAAATTAATATTTAACTTCTCAAAGGTTTTTTCCATGAACATGAAAAGTTTGTGGGTGTTGTTCACCAACTTTGCTCTCAAATGTTTTTTTGGCAATTGTGAGATATTGAAGGACAAAATTTACAGTTTACTCTAAACTCAATCACAATCTTCAATAATGAAAAGTTTATTTAAATAACATAAATTATATGAACCGAAGCTAGAATGTATATACCAACAATCCAACAGGTTGTCTTAGAACAAGTGCGATGCCATAGCTTCTCCGAACTTTTTAATATGTTACCAAGTTATCGGGATAAATTTGATCAATCGTTAATCAACTTATTATTTGAATACAATGAATAATATAAAACAACATTCATGCAAACTAAGCATGCATTAAAATAATATACTAATAGTTTAAATAATCAAACGCTATATCCTAAAAAATACAAATAAATATGACCAAAACAAAAACTTAGAAAAAATTAATTCATAAATAAAAAATTAAACAAAAATTATATCATCACGACTAACAATGCATTAAAAGATTACAATACTAAAAGACTTACAAACAAATATTTACAAAAGAAAAATAAAGTTAGAAATAATAAAAAGTCAAACCCGTCAATCGAACATTATAAATAAATATTTACCAAATAAAAAAGATTAAAAGACAATCAGAAGTTATACCCGTCCATCGGACGGGTTTTGCCACTAGTATATATATATATATATATATATATATATATATATATATATATATATATATATATATATATATATATATATATATATATATATATATATATATATATATATATATACATATATATATATATATACATATATATATATATATATATATATATATATATATATATATATATATATATATATATATATATATATATATATATATATATATATATATATATATATATATATATATATATATATATATATATATATATATATATATATATATATATATATATATATATATATATATATATATATGCCCTACGTTCTATATGCTTAACTGATATAGTCCCAAAAAAAATCCCAAAGAGATTTTTGTTAAGTTATAGTCCAGTTTAAATAAAAAAATTTTACTTTTTAATTTTATTTAAAAAACTTTTATCTGGTTCTCTATAACTATAGCTCTGATACCATTCTCTGTGACACCCCAGGTTGGGTCAATTGCAGCGGAAATAATGTTTGGAATGTCACAGGGGTGGATCGATAGCAAATAACACATAGAGCACAGGATAAGAGATTATTCATCATATATATTACATGAACAGTGTACAAATTAATAAAAATTGTTTAAACATGATAAAAGTAAATTACTTATTTTTTTCCCCAGTAGAAACTTCTGATGAGTCCTACAATGCAGACTAATATGAATCTTGAGTCCATGCAAACACCACGTATTAGCTTCATTTTCCGGAGAAAAACATGCTTAGAGGGTCAATATAAAGTTGGTGAATTTACAGGTTTAATAAAATAATTTATAGCATCCATACTAAAAAGGTAATTACATTCCCTATTACTCAAAACTGAAGCTTAACTTTCCATAGTTCTCGACAGATGAGAACCCGGTGCCTTACAAAAAGGCTCCCAAACCCAGTTCGAACATGGTATACATCTTTTGTCCCGGCAAAGGCACAGTGAGCGCTACTCACCCAGATGGGGATCGTCAATCCCAAATAGATCTATTTATAACATTCGGGAAATTACAATAATTTAACAGTTTCTACAATAGGCAATCGTAATCAAAGTTTATACAATACAGTTTATGTCCAATAAATAAGTTGCATGTTTTCTCCCCCATAGAGGAAAAGTTTATCAATGATTTATATGGGGCTGTAAACTCACCTTGGAGTTTGTAATGGCTGTGCAATTAAGAAGGAAATCCAAGTAATGCTCACGTCACAATGTACTGCCTAATTAAATAGTACAGTCTTAATAAATAATATAAGAAAACGTATGTGCATGCTTGTACAATTTTTAATTAGTTTATGAATGCTACAATGGTTATTTAAATGATCGTAGTGCAAGTATTAATAATGTTTATTCAAATTTGTAAATAAATTACTTGTTTAAGTAAAAATGTTTTACTCACAATTCTGTATATGTGTAATTGTATGTAACTTATATATATATAGTTTACATAAATTATTTTATAAAATATACTTAAAGTCCCCAAAAGTTTCCAATATTTATAATTAATTTATAAATTACAGTTTTAGTCCTTATGGTTTAGGTTTTATTTAAGTTTTACTAAATAAAATTGGAATAAGGGTTTAGGGCTTGTTTAAGTTTCAGATAAGTGCACCACTAGTCCCTCCATATTTCTATTAAAGTAAAACTTTTGGATTTTTACATTTTTGGTACCCAGGGCTTGTAATACTTTCGGGTTATGGCAGAAATAGTCCCTCTAGTGATAACTAGATTTTATAACTTTCATTAAATGGCAAAAACAGTCCCTAGGGCTTCTATAAGTTTTGGCTTATTACAAAAATGTCCTTAGGTTTATAAAATGACAAAATAACTTTAGGAAACTTACAAAAATGGTCCTTAGGGTTTAATATGTCACGGATGACATTTATTAAGCCCTACACTTTTGGTTATTTACAATATTAGTCCTTGTGCTTAATAGTTTATCAAAACTAGTTTCAAATGTCACGGTTTTAGTCCCTATGTTTCATAAATTATCATTTTTAGTCCAAAAGTTTTTATAAGTTATATTTTTGTTATAAAAAATTTATTTAAATATTTAAAATATTAAATGGGCTCATTAAATGGACCAAAAGAACTAATGGGCTATATAGTGAGCCTAAACATATTTTAAGTCCACAAATATAATAAGATTAGTTAAATGGGCTTTCAAAACATTAATTGGGCTAAAACATATTTTTAAGTCCACTAATATACTAAGATTAGTTAAATGGGCTTAATGGGCCATTGAAAGTATACGACTATAAGGTATTGGGCTTATTGGGCCCATTTAGGTTTTGGGCTAATGTTGCATGGGCTTGATTAGTCCATTAAAATTTCTTTACCATTTATCTAGGTAAAAATCTAGGGTTTTATTATAAACTTATTATTAACTTTGTAAAATTTAGTTATGATCTCTAAATGAAGGATAAAACCCACGGCTTGTTTTTTTGATGTAACAAATGAGATCTAAATTTGTTTCAAGTTTGCATGTAAGTTGTAAGCCCTATTATGAGCTTATGACTCACAGCTATATTAATTTATAGCTTATTAGAATAAGTCTAAACTTGTTATATGGTTGCATGTAATTATAAAAGTCCCAATATGAGATCTAAGCTATGTATAAGTCTAGAAGTCAATTATAAGTCCACAAATATATACATATATAGCCCACAGCTATATTTTAAATCTTGTTATTTCCAAGATGAGATTTAGGCTTGTCATGTATTTATAATTATTTAAAAAGTCCAAACATAAATATCTAGATTTATTACGTGTTTCTAATGTTCATTCTAAGTCCCAAAAAGTAACATATAGCCCACGGCTATATTATTTTTCCCATGTATTCCTATCATAAGATTTATACTTTTTACATGATTATTAAGTTAGGTTAAGGTCTTAACACAAGATCTAGGTCTAACATAAACATGCATGTTCATTAGAAACCCATCCATTCATGTTTATAGCTCACGGCTATATTTTACACACAAGATGTTTTCATGATTTTTAGTAGTTCATTTTACATATGTAAACACATATTTCAATCATTAAAACTTGTTACACCATTCTTTGATGTACATATGAATAAGCCATGACCTTTAAGGTCATGGGTTTCTAGTTTTGTGAGTTACCAAAGATTACCCATATGACTTATGTTTATAAGTTTAACCAAAAGTCCCAAAAATGGAACTTATAGCCCACGGCTAAATATAAATCCATAGAAGGGTTTATATGATTTTCACCAAGTTTAAAATAGGTAAAAAGTCATATGTTTCTTATCAAAAAAGTTTTTAAGCATGTCTCATGGTATTCCAAAAATATGTCGTGACCTATGTGGTCATGATTTTATCAAATTGTGGTTTTTAAACAAGTTCATTATATGTGTTTATTAGGTGGATGATTATGCATGCAAGTAAAAATGAAGAAAGCATAATAAGTGATACCTTCTTGTTATTGTTACCAAGGAAGATCTAAGGAACAATGGAGATTAGTGTTCTTAATCTTGATGAAGATGAAAACCCTAAACAATCCAAGCCGTGACCTATGTAGATTCGGCTAGGGTTTATATGGGTTGATACGAGAATCAAGTTGGTAAAGATACTAGCAAATGATTGATAGTAAAGATAATGAAGACGAGGATCTTGAAGTTAATGTGTTTTGGAGGTATATGGATCTCAATCCGTATGACTGAGGGTGAAAGGGATAGAGAGAATTTGAGATTGGTTTTTGCATGAAGAAATGAATGTGGGTGGGGATATAGACGGCTAGAGGGAGAGAGAAAGGGGGAAAAATCTAATGTGGAGGATTTTCAATGCCAAGTGTTGTGTATCTTGGCAAAAACAAGAAAACCCCTTACTCTTCTCTATACATGCCGTGTGAGGGTGACCCAAATAAGGGATAAGTTGCCAAGTGTAAGGCCTTGTGTTGTGTGGGTTGAAGCAAAAGTTTCCATGAATGTGTATGTATGCATGTATGCCTATACACGGCTACTTGATGACAAGGGTGTAGAAGTGTTAATTTGTTAAGTGTTGTGTATAAGCACAAGTGCATGCATTATTATTATTAGGCCACATTTACTTACAAGGTATAGTGTTATGCAATTATTTGCAACAAGATAGAATGCAAGAGTATAAGTACAAAATGGACATGTTCACATATTTTATAGGAATATAACACATGAGAAAATGTTCTAGCATTATTGGGTACAAATTTATTATATTTTATCATGGTAAAATCATGGATTTTACAAGCGTATTGAAGATTTGGAATATGAAAGTGAAGGATTTAAGTATGGAAAGACGATAATGCAAGAAGAAATGGAAAATATGGAAAAGGATATAATAAAAGTAAGTAATGAGAACTAGGAGTTACGAGATAAACAGAGGTTGCATGATGAGGAAATTACCTTAGTGTTAGCCTCAAAATATTAAGTCAAACAAGAATGATCGGTCATAGGTTTATGATATATTGTTTATTAGAACGTTGTAATAGGTAGTAGAATAGTCGTGTAATACGGGCTTGATGGCTAGCTTAAAAGGCCTCTTTTAAGGTACTAAGCATATATTCATGCCCGACCCAAAACAGCATAGTCAATAGAAAGCCCGCATGTGGGTGGGCTATGTAAGCACCCTCGTAGCATGTTAGGAGGGTTGGCTATTTCATTTTCTTAATCTAATTTCACCAAGTTTCACACACATTCTCTCTACTCTCTCTCTCTAAAATTCATCTCTTTTCATCTTTATTTCTTATAATCAAACCATGTTGAATTGATTAATGTGGGAACAACATTTGATATTCGATTGTGGTAAAAATACGTCGTTTAGGAAAAAGAGCGTATATGAGCGATAAGTATTAAGTGATGATTTAGGAAAATCAAGCACTAATGACCAATTAAGTTTGTTTCCCAAGGAGGTATATGTGTGTGATTAAAATGTAAAGATATTTGAGATTAATTTTGAGAAAGAAGGGATGAGAAAATAGAATGATGGATATGTGAAAATTATTACTACGACGACTAAATTAAAAACCGTAAAAAGTGCCAACATAAAAATTAATTCTAAAAATTCCAAAAAAATTACCAAAAATCAAATTAAATAAGCTAAGAGTTTACAAATGATCAAAACTTTTTCAAACCTTTTAATTAATTAAATATTAATTTTTAAATGCTAATTAAAGAACCTAAAATTCCAATTAATTATTAAAAAGTCCAAATAAAGATTGTAAACCTCAAAAATGACTTAAAAAGACTAAAAACTATTTTTATAAATTTTTAAACTAAGGAAAACTATTTTTAAATGATTAAAAACTATTAAAATATTAAAATAATTCTAAAAATTAAGAAAATGATGCTAAAATTAATCTAAGAGTTTTAAAAATCCTATTTTAATGTATTTGACCCAAGAAAAATATAAAAGTTGCAAAAATGTGAAAAATGAAATTTTATAATAAAATAATATTAAAAATACAAAAATTATAAAAATTCTAAAAACTTGCAAACTAGTTTATTTTAACCTTAATCAGAAAATGAAAGTAAAATTACCAAAATACCCCTAATGGGCCCCAAATGGGATAAAACAAAAAACAGTCCAAATGAAATAGGCTTTTTGGCCCAATAAGTTCAAACTCAACCAAATAAGCTAAATATCACAAGTCTAGCTTAAAATTCAATTCTAAACACAAAAGTCTGAAGGCCCAAAAGCTGAAAGTGAGCTTATCTCAGCATAATGGTATAACAGCTTATCCTTATTGGGCTTTTTGGCCCATTAAGCAATAAGCCAACGCCATAAGCTCAGATTGGACACACAACCTTCTTTTGAGATGCCTAAGAGATCCGTGAAAAGAAATTTCAAATAAGCTCAACCAATAAGTCAGAAATAAGCAAAGTAAGTTTTCACTAAAAGACAAAATAGTCGAGTTGGAGTTCTAGACCACCTTAGACCTTGAAATAAGTTGCAAAAGACTCTAAATGACTTAATTAAGACAAATCAACAAAGAAAAGTTCAATAAGCCAAGATAAATAAGCTGAATAAGCTGATAAGCACTTATGTAAAAGTCAAAGTTATTGGTTTTCTAGTCAAAGCTCAAAGTCAACCCCTCAAATGCTCCAGTATGAACAAATGGGTAAAATAAGTAACACCTATTACAACTTCAAAGTTGTTGCAGGTTTAAATAAGCTAGAACAGCTTATTGATAAGCACAACGTGAAATAACACTAGCAGTGGCTAGCAGTAGGGGAAAGGAGTTCCCACTGCTTTGACTATTTGACTTGCTTTTTTAGAGAGATCCAGTTGGATTCAATGGAAAACAAAGGCACCCTTGTAATCAGTGGATCACAAGGAGTCAATATCAATCAACAAATCACAATTTGGTTCACTCAATAAGCCCATAATAAGCAAACAGTCACCAGATATGATACAGACTTGCAAAATAAGCAGTTATGAACTAAAAAGCAGATTTAGCATGAATAAGCCAACCAAATTGAACGATATGCATACACAAGCTATAATAAAGTCCAATAAGCACAAACAAACTTGTTTCAAACACTGGATCAAAGATTAGAAGCAGATTCAAGCACAAACAGTTACTGATGAACAAAGGCACTTTTTCAAAACCCTTTTGCTGATCTATTTGACCACCAATCCAATTTCAAACCCTCAAATCCCTTTCCCTGGTTATGTTAAATAAAACTTAGCACTATTTATCCCTAGTCTACCCTTAGATCTAGGTGTCCCCAAAATTTTAGCAAAAAATTCCAAGTAAAACTGATTTTATAGACCTTTGTTGGATTAGAGTGTTTAGACCCTCAAAACTTACAGATAAATGACCCAATACACCAAATAAACAAATACCACCAACAATCAACAACAAACAACCACTCAAGTTGCCTTAAATCCTAATAGATCAGTTAACCCAAACACCCCTTTGGAATCTAATTTCTCAAATTTTCAAAGGATTGTTATCTTTAACCCTCAAATTAGGATCTAATCAACCCTAACAACAATAATCAAACCTCAGAAACACAAATCAACCACAAATATTCAGATTCACCAAAAATCATACAATATTCAGAAAATATAAAAGGGATAAGAGAATCAAACCTCCAAAATGTACATCCACACTTTGGAATGTTTGAGCTGAGGTGCTAGCAAGAACAAGCACCAGCTTCCACAGCTGCTAAGAAGAACAAACACAAAAGTGAGCTCAAAACAGATTATCCTTTGATTTTTGAAACAAGTGTTTTAAACCTTAAAACCTTTTCTCAAAATCAATCAAACATGTAAATGGAACTCAGATTTCAGCTAATCTAACCCCAAACTTTCATAAAACATAAAAGAGAATTCAAAATTTTTCAGAAAATAAACTTTTATTTGATATAAAGGAATTACAAAGAAATTAGCTAAAATCTGGAAAAAAAGCTCTCTCACATGTTGAGGAGTCTTTATATAGACAATTACAAGGTAGAAAAGTGCAAAACCCTAAGCTATGAAGTCTCCAAAATACCCTTGAATGCTTCTAGACGTTTGTTGTTGTTGAGCTGTCCAAAATGATCCTGAGTGTTCATTTATGCTTTGGGGCCAAGTAATAAGTGTAAATCGTTGATCTTCCAACGTCATTTTGCTTGGATGGGAAGTAGTGTTTTGATTGGGTAACAGGTTGAATGGTGGGGTCACATGGTGAGTGGGATTGGGGGTTTTTGGTGCGGGATGAGTTTCTAGGCGTGTGAATTAAGCATGTGCCAAGGTAATTTGATTTTACCCATTGTTTAAGTGGGAGTAATTTCTGGGTTCATCAGGGTAAATAATAACTTATTTGGTCCCATTTTTGGGGAAAGGTAAGTGTTTGGCGCAAAAAGCTGGTTTGAATGTTTGGACTTGGCAAAAGTACCCTCAAACTTTGGGAAAAAGTGTATAATAAGTTTATTCAGCTAATAAACACGACTTCCTTTGTTTTTGAAGTTTCAAAATTTATACTTTGGCCACAAAAAGTTTAGGAAAAAGGATTTAGGGCTTTTTTAAGATTAGGCTAATTACAATTTTAGTCCTTATGATATTTTAACCATATTTAAAAGGACTAGAAATGCAATATTCTTGAACTTCAAGGGCTTCTTTGGATCTTGGACTTTATGAACGACCATTATTGACAATTTAGTATTGTTGAAGGACTAAATTTGCCAATTTGTAGGACCTTTTTGTAATTTTGAAAAACTAAAAGGACCAAACTTGTAATTATGAGTATATAAGGGTATTAAGTGTCATTTCTTCATAGATGAGGGATCATTCTTGTACATGTTCAATTCTTCAAGGTGTATTCTTTGAGAAATCCATAACCAGGGCCCGGTTCATTGTATGGCTTCGTTTCTCGTGTTCGTTTTTCCTTGTTTCTTTTGATCTTTTGTCTTTTTTTCACGATATCCATACCTAAAATACACAAGTAAACAAACACAAGCATATATATGGTATTTTATGACATTTTTATGCATTTAAAGCCCGAAAAGAACGATGAGATCACGTATAAATGCCATCTCATCACTCCCCCATACTAAACCATTGCCGTGCCCTCACGCAATGCTAGAATAAAGTATCAAAGAATCACCAAAATTCAATTTTATTACCCTTTATTGAAAAGTAAAAAATTGCAACACTACCACGAAGATGTGTGAAGACATAATGTATGATTTTCATCACGTGTGTGACTTTTAGGGTCAATGAATAGAAACAAGTGAATGTCTCATAGAGTAAAGTTCATCATCCTTGATTGTAATACATTCCATGCTAAGTGCAAAAACGAGATCATTGTAGGAACAAGTCATAATGCTAACACTACTCATACGTCCAAATTGTGTAATACTTTTTCTCCCCGCAATCCTAGTTATTATGAAAGGAAATGGGTTTATAGAATTTTTTAACTATTTGTAATGGATCAAAAGTGATTCATATTGACTTATTTGAGTATTCATTAGTCCGAAAGTAAAGTAGCACGATTTAATTGATAGTTAGCCAAAGGACAAAATCTTTTAAAACGGCTTCTCGTGTATCTCCTTAAGTTCATATCTTGACATAACTCATTTCACGATTTGAGACCTTTCTCGGACCGATATTTGGCATGTACTTCATACTTCAAATCTTGGGAAGACGTTCTTGAAATGATGGTCGTCTCTTCATATTTTGGAATTTCTTCACTTGACGTTTTTTTGAGAGATTCTTTATACTTGGACCACGACTTCATCATTTTTCTTCAATCTTTATTTTGGACTTTGATATACAACGATCCGCCTCCTTTTCAGAATTGGATATATTTATCCTCATACCTTGTTAGGGTCTTTGTGGATAGACTTTCTCCATGATCTTTAGGGGAGTAATTGCTTTTTGTCGTGTGTCCCGATCCTTCATATTGATTTAGGAATAATGATACTTCACATCATCTTGGATCTTTAGCAACAAATAGAGCTCCTCATGCCTTGTTAGGGCCTTTTTGGATCTTCACTAATCTTCGCATCCCGCTTCAATAAGTTATGCCTTGGCTATGAACTCTATTCAACCCCGAGCCACTTTTAAACGATCTTGTGCTAGAAGTTAAGTAACCTTTCAAATCGTACGACCTTACTTATTGCAATTATTTTTATTCCTAATGCATTGATCTTATGGGAGAAAAAGCCACAATTAAAAACATATGAGTTTTTGAAAGAACATTTTCATGTTCTAAGTTTAGCATGATCACTTGTCTAACTCTATCATTTCTCGTTCTTCACTATATAAAGACCTCTAATTAAAGAGACTCTTGAATACTTAGCCATGAAAGTCAAAATTAAGCCAAATTTGGATTAGCTTTCATTAAGACTATATCAAATCAAAGTTTTGGGTTTTCAAGCCACCTATAGGATCTTGCACTTTCTTGGACTTTTTCAAGTTTAGAAAATGCATTTTATAGTTCCCTTGATAGGTGACTTTCTAGGATCAATTATAGGAACTTGCGAAAAGATCTTGTTCTTAACCCATATGAGCTAAGACTTTCGCCTTTTAAAGTTCCTTATATAAAAGTCTAGCAAAAATTGATTCGAGCGGGTTAAGGAATGTAAAAGGCTCTAAAAGCCCGTCAAGTAAAAAATTATCTCTTATTCTACCCATCGGAAAATATACATTCGTGTCTTAAAAACACTTATGAAAACTAAGAAATTTTTTAAAATTGGGCCATGTTTAGCCTTATTAGCAACAAAACAAAACAAAACAAAACAGAACGTTGAAAGTTGGAAAACGTGAGGGCGTAGCGAAGGAAGTGTCTATTCACCCCCATACTAAAATTAAACATTGTCCTCAATGTTTCGAGTCTAAAGGTGGAGCACTGATTGTAGTAAAATACGACCTTTTAGGAAAAAAGCGTAAAAGCAGTAAGTATTAAGTGATGATTTAGGAAAATCAAAAACTAATGACCCAAGGAAGTTCGTTTCCCAAGGAGGTATATGTGTGTGAGTAACTCGTAATTGGTTTGAGATTAATATTGGATAGAAGGGGGATGAGAAAAGAGGATGACGAAGATGTGAAATTAATTACTACTACGACAAAACGTAAAACCGTAAAAAGTACAAAAATAAAAATTAATTCTAAAAAATACCAAAAATTCATCAAAAATCAAAATAAATAAACTAAGAGTTTACCAATGATCAAAACTTTTTCAAACCTTTTAATTAAGTAAAAATTAATTTTTAAATGCTAATTAAAGCCCCTAAAAATCAAATTAATTATCAGAAAGCCCAAATAAAGATTTTTCAATTGGTAAACCTCTAAAATGACCTAAAAAGATTAGAAACTATTTTTATAAATTTTTAAACTAAGTAAAACTATTTAAAATGATTTAAAAACTATTAAAACTTAAAATAATTCTAAAAATTAATCTAAAGATGATAAAATTAATCTAAGAGTTGCAAAAATCCTATTTTAATGTATTTAAGCTAAAAAAATATAAAAAGTGCAAAAATGTGAAATTTGAAAAATAATATTAAAATAATAGTGAAAATCCAAAAATTATAAAAAATTCTAAAAACTTGCAAAATAGTTTATTTTAACCTAAAGAATCAGAAAATGAAAGTGAACTTACCAAATTACCCCTATTGGGCCCTCAAATGGGCCAAAAGAAAAATCAGTCAAGCTTAATGGGCTTTCTAGCCCAAAAAGTCAAAATAAGCCCAAATGACTTGGTAAAGCCCTATCTGACTCAAAATTCAATTTTAAACACAAAACTCTGAAGGCCCAAAAGCTGAAAGTGAGCTTATCACAGCTTAATGAACAAACAGCTTATTCTTATTGGGCCAATAAGCCCATTAAGCAATAAGCCAATGCCATAAGCTCTAATTTGAGACACAACCTTCTTTTGGGATACTAAAGAGATCTGTAAAAGGAAATTTTGAAAAAACACACTCAATAAGCAAGAAATAAGCCAAGTATAAATCCACTAAAAGACAAAATAGTCGAGTTTTAGTTCTAGGGCACCTCAAGACTTGATTCAACTTGCAAAAGGTTACAAATGACTTCAATAAGCCAAATCAATCAACCAAAATCCAATAAGAAAAACCAATAAGCTGGAATAAGCCAATAAGCACTTATGAAAAAGTCAATTAAGTTGGTTTTCTAGTCAAACCCTAAAGTCAACCCAGCAAATGCTCCAGTATGAAAAAATGGGTCAAATAATGAGCACCTATTACAAAATGAAAGTTGTTGCTGGTTAAAATAAGCTAGAATAGCTTATTGATAAGCTGAACACAAAATTACACTAGCAGTGGCTAGCAGCAGGGGAAAGGAGTTCCCACTACTTCGACTATTTGACCTGTGATTTGTGAGAGATCCAGTTGGATTCAAGTGGAAACAAGGGCACCCTTGTGATCAGTGAATCAAAAGGAGTCTAAATCAACAAAGAAATCATAAATTGGTGAACTCAATAAGCCCAAAATAAGCAAACAGTCCACAGATGTTGCACAGACCTTGAAAATAAGCAGTTATGAACAAATAAGCAGTTTTAGCATGAATAAGCCAGCCAAATTGAACCAAATGCATACACAAGCTATAATAAAGTCCAAAAGCACAAATAAACTTGTTTCAAGCAATGGATCAAAGTAAATAAGCAGATTCAAGAACAAAAAGTTACTGATTAGCAAAAGTGATTATCCAAAATCCTTTTGTTGATCTATTTGACCACCAATCCAATTTTAAGCCTTCAAATCTCTTTCCATGATTAAGTTAACCAAAATTTCACACTTGTTAACCCTAGTCTACCCTTAGATCTAGGTGTCCCCAAAAGTTTAGCCAAAATACCCAAGTAAATCAGATTTTATAGCCCTTTGATTGTTTTGGTTGTTCAAACCCACAAAACTTGCAGATAAATGTCACTTAGCACCTAGTATACAGATACCAAACCAAAAGAAGCAAAAACAACAAAGGAAGGGTCAAATCCCTTTGAATCAGTTAACCCAAACACCCCTTTGGAATCTGATTTTGCAATCTTCCAAAGGATTGTTGTGTTTTAACCTATCAAACAAGATCTAATCCACCCCTACAACTGATAATCAACCTCAGAAACACAAATCAAGCCTCAAAACACAGATTCACCATAAAACATGCAAAATAACCAAAAATTCAAATAAATTCAGAAAAACTGAAAAGGGAGAGGGATGCAAACCTCCAAGACTTACATCCAAGCCTTGGATTGTTTGAGCTGAGGTACTAGCAAAACAAGTACCAACTTCCTTGTACCTACTAAGAACAACAAACCACAATGATGAACAAATAACAAGAACTTTCTGATTTTTGAAACACAAGTTTTATTGCTTAAAACCTTGCCTCAAAAACCTTCAAACATGAATAAGGAACTCAGACTTTAGCTTATCAGATACCAAACTTTTATAAAACCCAAAGGGAAATCATAAATTTTAAGAAAATCCAACTTTTATTTAATAAAAAGGAATTACAAAGATTTAAAGCTAAAATCTGGAACAAAGGGACTCTCACAAGTTGAGGTCTCCTTTTATAGGCAAATCCATACAAAACACTATTCATAAACCCTAGTAACTGAATTTCCTAAATTATCCTTGCAGAATCTTCTAGGCTTGTTGCCAGCTTGATTGGTTGAATCAGGGACGTTCATTGAGTGCTTGGTGACTAAGGAAAGGTTTAAGTTCGTTGATTTTGCCATGTCATGATCCTTTGTTAGGTGTCGTCATGTGAGTGGGGATGGGGGTATCTTTCTAGTAGTGGAGTTTAAGGTTTTTGTTGTGGGATGTGATTGAGGTGATGTGAATTACACGTGGGAACAACCAATTTCACTTTCCCCTTTGTTTTCTTTCTTTTTAAACCTGAGTAAAAAGGGTGTTCTTCATGGTAAAAATCGCTACAGTAAGTGTTACCCGCTTTTTCAGGGATTTGAACTTTGAACTTGGCAATTTTGGTCCTTTGTTTTTGGGAAAAGATGCATAACATGTTTTTCAGCTCACATAAATGCATTCCTTTGTATTTGAAGTTATGAAGTTCACACTTTTGCCCCAAAACTTTGGCAAAATTGTTTCAAGGGTTGTTTTTGCCATTTTTTCATAATTGAGGGACTGAATTTGGACTTTCTTGATCTTCAAAGGTATTCATAGTATATTTGACTTCATGAGGGACCATAATTGACAAATTAGAATTGATGAGGGACTAATCTTGCCATTTCTTCAAAGTTGAAGGACCATTTTGTAATTTTGACAAACTTAAGGGACCAAACTTGTAATTATGAATATACAAGGGTTTTAAGTGTCAATTCTTCATATTTTGAGGATCAATCTTGTACATTTTCAAGTCTTCAAGGGTTATCTTGGATAACTCATGAAGTAGGGCCCGGTTCTTTGTACGGCTTCGTTTCTCGTGTCCGTTTTTCCTTGTTTCTTGTGCTATTTTGTCTTTTTCACGAAATCCATACCTAAAACACACAAGTAAGCAATTACAAGAATATATATGGTTTTTTATGACATTTTAGTGCATTAAAAGCCCGAAAAGAACGATGAGATGATGTATAAATGCCATCTCATCTCCCATAATAAGCCATTGCCGTGCCCCCACGTAATGCTAGAATAAAGTATCTAAGCATCACCAAAATTCAATTTTATTACCCTTTATTGAAAAGTAAAAGACTTGCAACAATACTACGAAGATGTGTAAAGACATAATGTATGATTTTCATCACGAATGTGACTTTCAGGGTCAATGAATAGAAACAAGTAAATGTCCCTTAGAGTAAATTTCGTCATCCTTGATTGTCATACATTCCATGCTAAGTGTAAAAACGAGATCATTGTTGGTACAAGTCACAATGCTAACACTACTCATACGTCCAAATTGTGTAATACTTTTTCTCCCCGCAATCCTAGTTATTATAAAAGGAAATGGGTTACTAGCATTTCTTAACTATTTGTCATGGATCACAAGTGATTCATATTGACTTATTTGAGTATTTATTAGTCCGAAAGCAAAGTAGCACGATTTAATCGATAGTTAGCCAAAGGACAAAATATTTTAAAATGGCTTCTCGTGTATCTCCTTAAGTTCATATCTTGGCATAACCCGTTTCACGATTTGAGACCTTTCTCGGACCGATATTTGACATGTACTTCATACTTTAAATCTTGTAAGACGTTCTTGAAATTATGGTATTCTCTTCATATTTTGGAACTTCTTCACTTGACGTTTTTGAGAGATTCTTCATATTTGGACCACGACTTCATCATTTTTCTTCAATCTTTATTTTGGACTTTGATATACAACGATCCGCCTCCTTTTCGGACTTGGATATATTTATCCTCATACCTTGTAAGGGTCTTTTTGGATAGACTTTCTCCATGACCTTTAGAGGAGTAATTGCTTTTCGTCGTGTGTCTCGATCCTTCATATTGATTTTGGAATAATGATACTTCACATCATCTTGGATCTTTAGCAACAAAATAGAGCTCCTCATGCCTTGTTAGGGCCTTTTTGGATCTTCACCAATCTTCGCGTCCCGCTTCAATAAGTTATGCCTTGGCTATGAACTCTATTCAACCCCGAGCAACTTTTAAACGATCTTGCGCTAGAGGCTAAGTAACCTTTCAAATCGTACGACCTTACTTATTGCAATTATTTTTATTCCTAATGCATTGATCTTATGGGAAGAAAAAGCCACAATTAAAAACATATGAGTTTTTGAAAGAACATTTTCATGTTTTACGTTTAGCATGATCACTTGTCTAACTCTATCACTTCTCGTTCTTCACTATATAAAGACCTCTAATTAAAGAGACTCGTGAATACTTAGCCATGCAAGTCAAAATTAAGCCAAATTTGGATTAGCTTTCATTAAGACTATATCAAATCAAAGTTTTGGGTTTTCAAGCCACCTATAGGATCTTGCACTTTCTTGGACTTTTTCAAGTTTAGAGAATGCATTTTATAGTTCCATTGATAAGTGACTTTCTAGGATCAATTATAGGAACTTGCGAAAAGTTCTTGTTCTTAACCCGAATGAGCTAAGACTTTCGCGTTTTAAAGTTCCCTATATAAAAGTCTAGCAAAACTTGAATTGAGCGGGTTAAGGAATGTAAAGGGCTCCAAATGCCCATCAAGTCAAAAATTAGCTCTTATTCTACCCATCGGAAAATATACATTCGTGTCTTAAAAACACTTATTAAAACTAAGAAAAATTTTAAAATTTGGCCATTTTTGCCTTATTAGTAACAAAACAAAACAAAACATTGAAAGTTGGAAAACGCGAGGGCCTAGCAAAACAAGTATCTATTCACCCCCCATACTAAAAGTAAACATTGTCCTCAATGTTTCGAGTCTAAAGGTGGAGCACCCCCATACTAGAGACGAAGAATTAAATGCTTAGGATCTAGCATGGAAAGGGTGATCAACAATATATCTAAAGCCGTTTATTAAGTATGCTAAGAGATAATTGTTAGAACAATAAAGGATATGTCATGGATTCGTGAAAAACTTCTTCAATCAAACGATGGAGGCTTACGTAAACGAACACGAGAGTCTTCAATCGTAGATGATGATGATGATCTAGATAACACAATCAAAAACAACCACAAGACAACGAGTTGGAAGGGCACAAATCCCCTCTCATTATTTATTAGAAAGCATAAAAGGATAAGCATGGGATCTCCCCCACGAGGCACCTCGTTTTTGATTACCGAGTCATGAGCTCGACTCGATCCCCTAAAAATGTGAACATTTAGGGAAAATCATGGTATGGTCAATTTTTAATGGGGCTTACATGATAAACAAGGCCCAAAAAGCAACCGGTATTAAGGACTAAGTCTTTTAATGATGCAAAATACCGGGATCGAAGATGGCGTCTTCGTTTTCATTGAACCAAATCAACGCCACTTCAACACGTGCCATAAACTCAAAGAGTTTGAAGAAAAGAGATGAGAAGTAGAAGGATGGGACAATTGGTAAGACAAACGTTTGAGCTACTCGAGGTAGACTCGCACCAAGCAAATAGATATAGTTTTCATTTATTGCATCGGTGGAAGACCGAGATTTCCCTTTACATGAAATTCCGGGATCGAATATCTCGTCCTCGGTGGACAAGGATGAGGGAACATAAGGGGCTTCCCCCATACTAAAACCACACAAAGCATCGTCAAAAGGAGTAGACGAGCTTGTAGCACTCAAAACACGTGGTGATGACGGAGTTAGATTTGTTGAAAAATCTTTTAAATTACATTCAAAATCTTTTCCTTTTTTATCTTTTAAACTCTCCTTATGAAAACCAGTTTTGATTATGTCGAAAGTATTTGGTGTTTCTAAGATAATGTTAGTCACACTAAAAATTCTCACATTTGAAAATCATTTTGGTTTTGGTGGTGGTAAGTTCTCAAAACGTTTATCAACAAAGAAAACCTCCCCATCGGGGTCAACATATTCGTCATCCGAAAGATCTTCCGAGAAACCGAAAACTTATCAACACTTTTCAAGAATGAATGTTCGAGGTGGGGTGAAGGATTTTTCGATTCAAGTATTGACGGTTTCTTCTTTGTAGGCTTTACACTCATAACCTCCACCGGCGGAGGAAATAGTAATTTTTTTTGGCGACATTTCCTAAAACTCTTGGTGAAAATTCTTTGCAAACGACATTGGTTGAATCACCATGGTTTAAAGTTGCAATAGAATAGACATGAGAAAGATTGGAGTTTTGTGTTGCATTTATGACAAGTTCTTCCTCATTGAAACGAAGGGTGATTTTTCGAGCATGAACTTCAATAAGTGCTCTTGATGTATCCAAAAATAAACGACCCAAAATGAGAGGAAATTTTCGATCGATAGGAATGTCTACAACGATAAAGTCAACGGGATAGTAAAACTTTCCGACTTTAACGAAAACGTCCTCGGCTACTCCACATGCTAAAATCGTAGAATGATCGGCCATCTCGATAGACATGTTCGAAGGAGTAAGAGCCGGAAGCGAAAGAGATTTAAAAATCTCAAGAGGCATTAAATTAATACTAGCACCAAGATCGTCCAAGGCGTAGCATTCCTCCATATCTTGAATTGCACACGGAATCAAAAATTTACCGGGATCACCGACTTTTTGTGGTATGCGGCTAAGAAAAACTGATGAACAACTAGACGATTTTTGTAACTTCTCTTTGTTGTTTAGCATACTTTTTAAGTTTGCGGCGAATCGAGGCATCATGATTAAAGCATCGGCAAAACTTATGTTAAAATTTATATCACGAAACATTTTCATAAATAGCTCAAATTGATAGTTATTCCGTTCTTGTGCTTTTTACTTGTCACGTCTCGAAGGGTAAGGTAAGGGTGGTGTGGGTTGGAGATTAGGCAACGGCCTTGGAATCTCGGGTTCCATGATTGGTATTGGTTCAACCGTAGGTGTGGCATGAGCGGTACTTCGTAGGCTTGTGATATGCTCTTTTTCGACCATCACCTCGGGTTCTTTCTCGATTTCCTTCTCCGTAGAAGTACTTGGACGAGAGATTGGTTCCTTGAAAGTTTTACCACTTCGTGTAGTAATAACCTTCATTTCTCCCTTCGGGGTTGCAATGGTATCACTAGGAAGACCATCCGAGGAAGAGGGTTTACACATGATTGCTTCAAACATTTTTGCCATTCGGTCTTCAAATTTTGATTGCCTTAAATCCGCTTTTAACAATTCTTGTTTAATCTCATGTTGTCCTTGTTCCATATTTTGTTGATTTTGTTGAAGACGTTGGACATTTCCTTCCATTTTATTTACATGAGTTTTAAGTTCATTAGCAAGTTCGTTTTTAAGCTCGTTTTTCAACTCGGATCTTAAGCTAATCATCTCAAGTTGCATGTTATCAAACTTAGCATCATTTGCTTTAGCATAATCCATAAATTCTCCTTGAAGATTTTTAGTTTGAAATTTTGAAAACCTTGTGTAGTGTTTTGAAAATCACGGTTTTGGTTTTGATTAGTAACTTGTCCATTACCACTTTGATAATTCCCTTTGTTGTAGTTACGTGAATTGCCTTGATAATTACCACCTTGGTTGTTGTTTCGATAGTTATTAGCATTTTGATTTGGTGGAGCTTGATTTGGGCGGGAACCTTGGCCGTTTTGGTTATAAGTTCCCGTTGCTACGTAAGCACTCGAAGTGTTACCACCGGCGGTAATGCACTCGGAAAGATCATGTGCTCCACCACAAGACAAACAACTCTTATCAACCGCTTTAACCGAAGCGGAATTCAAAGCCTCTTGTGCTTTCCAATGAGTCATAAGATTTGAAAACCTATCGAAAAACCGATTTTCCTCATTAGCTTCATCATGTAAGGCATTAATGCTACGAGACGATGACGACCCCATATTGGCAACACTCGGTGTGTTACGAGGGCTATAAACCATAGATCTATTCTCGATAATCTTTAAAGCTTCATCGGTCGTTTTGCACAAAAAATTACACCCGCGGCGGCATTCAAGTAATCTCGTTCATGATCATTAAGCCCATTATAAAAAGTATCAACTTGATGTAATTCCGAAAAATCATGGTGTGGACATTCATGTAACATTTCTTTAAATCGTTTCCATGCCATTGAAAAACTTTTATTATTTTGTTGTACAAATATTGAAATCTCATTTTTCAAATGTGTTGTTTTAGATGGTGGAAAAAATTTGTTCACAAACTTAGAAACGAGATCACCCCATGTCAAAATTGAATTTGGCGGTTCTTTCTCAAGCCAAATTTTTGCGGGTCCATCTAACGAGTATGGAAACAACATCATCTTAATGGCGTCATGTGGAACATCCTTAAACTTGCTAGTTGCGGTGAGACGATTAAAATTCCTTATGTGGTAATGCGGGTTGTCTTTCTCATGACCTCTAAACTTATTAGCTTGCAACATATACATTAAACCCGTCTTAATCTCGAAATTCTCCGCTAGGATAGCGGGAATCACAATGGCCTCTCCAAAACCCTCGGTGGGTGCTTGTAGCAACTCCAACATAGTACGATTAGCCATGACGACTTCTTGTTCTACAATAGGTTCAACAATTGGAGTTCGTTCTTCAATCAACGTCTCTTGATTTGCTTGCTTTTGAAGACGTTTACGAGTTCATTTTGCTTGATTACGAGTGATCATAAACTTCACGAAGAATGGGAGGTGAGCAAAGAAGATTCTTTTTGGGTGTTTTGTGAATTTTCAATTTTTTTGTGTTTTTGATTGTTTTTAATTTTTTTTTTTTTGGATTTTGGTGTATCTTCGTAGACAACAATCTACCAAATCACTCCTCGAATCAAACTCTTGATTAAAGAAGCCTCAAAAGAATGAAAACGATCACGTGGTGTGAACGCCTTCGAATGAATTTAGAACTTTGGTGAAAACCAAATTGTTCAAGAGGGTTTAATTACAAAGAAAACCAAGCAAATATATTATACGTAATAATACTTTGGGCGGCAAAACCCTCGATTAGCCTTCAATCTCAAAACACTCACAAGCAAGCGGGGAAACGAGGCGGCGCGAAGCACTTAAGAGCCTTTTTCCTTAGGTTATATTTTATAATACCCTCCTTATACCCACCTTATAGTTCGTATTTTTCAAAATCGAGCTTCACGAAAGTATTTATCTATTTTTGCGTTTTTCTTTTGTTTGAGATTCGAATACAATAATTAGGAGATCAAATCCCAATTAAGGTTGTGTTTTCACACTTTTGGAGATATTTTGTATTGATTGTGATACTTAATACAATATAGTAATAATAATTTCACAAGAAAAACAAAAAAAAAACCGATAATACGTATTAGTAGATTTCTACTAATACAAATACTATTTATGGTTAATATTTAAAACAATAAGAAAAATTAATCACGACACACCTCCCTGGCAGCGGCGCCAAAATGATTGTAGTAAAATACGACCTTTTAGGAAAAAAAGGCGTAAAAGCGGTAAGTATTAAGTGATGATTTAGGAAAATCAAACACTAATGACCCAATGAAGTTCGTTTCCCAAGGAGGTATATGTGTGTGAGTAATTCGTAATTGGTTTGAGATTAATATTGGATAGAAGGGGGATGAGAAAAGAGGACGACGAAGACGTGAAATTAATTACTACTACGACGAAACGTAAAACCGTAAAAAGTACAAAAATAAAAATTAATTCTAAAAATTACCAA